>PTEX01000080.1:1664621-1787429 GCA_003342815.1 Eudromia elegans
TTATTTTATTTTATTTTATTTTATTTTATTTTATTTTATTTTATTTTATTTTATTTTATTTTATTTTATTTTATTTTATTTTATTTTATTTTATTATTTTATTTTATATTTTATTTTATTTATTTTATTTATCATATAGCCAGCACAACAAGGATTGCTCCCTGCAGCTGACACTGCCTGTAAACGCCCCAAGAGATGCATGCTTGGCTCTGCTTCAGTTCGGTTTGTTCAGGTTCTCCATTAGGATTTCATTTTCAGAACGTACCTGTGTGATTTCTAACCTGCAGCTGCAGTGAGGATTGCTCTGTTGAACACAGTGCTGAGAAATACTTGGGGCAGATTCATTGAGGTAAGGTATGGACCTGAGTAGACCTCTTTTGTCACGCATCAAATCCAGCACCACTTAATGAGGGATGCTGACGCTCTCAGCGTGCTCCTCGGTTGCAGCAGCCAACATAAAATTAAATTACTGAGTTGTGAACTCAGTCTTTGCCCCAAAACAGCCTGGCTTTCCACTGCCGTCGTTTCTGTTTTGTTGAAACATGCAGCTCTTAGGATGCTTTCTACTCTGTTTTATTTATGCTTTCTGTGTCCCATGCTACCTTTCTGTTTATACATTTCACAATTGTTAGAACCTTTTGTGAAGAGAGAAAAGCCTCTGGAGTGTGCAGGGGACGCTCCATTCCCGTGTTGTCACTCGCATGGACAACAAAAAGTACAGCTTAACAAGATCGGGATTTCTGACCCCCTCCTTTCTCAAGGTGTTCTCAGAGGGCAAACAGGGCAATGTTAAGATAACGATGGAAGGCATAAGGTGATTTTCAGGAACTGTAGATGTGCATTCCTCCAGACACCTCCAGTGCCGAGGCTGGAGGGATCAGGTAGAAAGCCACAGCTCGTTTGCCCTAGAGACCTTCAGTAACACAAGAGCGAGCGGTTCCTGAAAGCCTCTGCTGCAATCATCTGCTAAAGAGGATTATGCATTTTAAACAGCTAATTAGGTGCAATTAGAAAGGAAACCTCGATCATGGGAGAGGAGGAATGCAGGCAAACTGACAGCTGTTAAATGGAGGAACAAAGTACCCAAAACGGTCAACAAGTTGTGAAAAGAAATGGCCCGTTAAGGGAGAGAAGGAAATGGTTTGTCTAAGGTCACAGCATGGAGGCACTGGTGGAGCCTTGCTCACCTGAGCACTGCTCTGAGCTCTCCTGCCTGCCCTTAAAGCAAGGCGAAACCGCTGACTTTGCTGGGGAGGGGGAATTCTTCACTGCTGCGGGCTATCCGTCCAAGTCAGGCATTAGCAACCGCAAAGCATACACATTTTAAATCTTTCTGCTCTTTTAACTATGACTATCATAGCATTTCGTATTTTCTGTAGTATTTCCTATGCTGGAAAGCTGTTGGAAAGTTATGTAGTACAAGGGAGAGACAGGAAAATTGTGCAGCTTCACACCTTTATTGCTAGTAGATGACGTACAAATTCTCTCTCCACGCAGGATCCTGCACACAAATCATTTTGCATAGGGTGTGTGGTGATAGCTGCTGCTTACCGTTTTATTTGCTTGCACAATACTAATCATTCAAGTGCTTCTGTTTAAGCCCATTTCTCTGGTACTGCTGGAAGTTTTCATTTGAAAGATGGTGTTTTCATATTTTTCTGATTAATCTTTGAATAGAGGATATACCTAGAGCAGTATATCTGTGTGYAGTTTTAGTTGGTCTTTCCAATAATTTAACTAGGTACCTAAAGAATAACATTTTTTCTACGAAGAAGTATTTTCAGTCTTTTTCATCAGCATGTGGTGGGTGTGATTATTTTTTTAATATTATCATTCTTGAAGCTAATTTCAGATTGAGATGGGCGAAAAAAAATTTGTTGTTTTTTGGCCGCTTTGCAAGCAGTGGAGATGTTGTTGCCTTTCAGTTTGAGACTCCAGCTGTTCCAGCAGTGCATGTATCACTGATCGCCTGCGATGCTGCAGCTAATCTTTATTTTCTGTCTTCCTTACCAAAAGATAACTTCTGATTTGAGGAGTTTGCATAGAACTGCGGGGTCTGGCCCTGCTTGACACTCCCTAGGCTTAGGTCTCCTCTGGAAGCCGGAGTCCACAGCTGTCTTTTTGGTAACTTGTTTTAGGGGGGTTTGTAGCTCCTGGCTGTCACCTGGAGCTTGCCTGTCTTTAAGGAAAGTGTTTGAAAACCATATTAATTGCAAGGAAACAGTCCAAGCAAATGAAGCTCTGCAAATGTGGTTGGTTAATGGCTTTTTAAGTTAATCACGCTAAAAGGTACAACTGAAAAAAAAAAAAAAAAAAAAGCCCTAGCTTCAGTAGTCACCCGGGAGGAAGCCTATGTGTAATAAATAATGTCCTTAATCATAGAAATTTAATTTCTAGAACATGCTGCACTGTTCACCTTTCCATTGAGAAAACTGTAAATTAAATCTGGGTCTCTGCTGRAGTCCTGGTTGACAGAGGTGATCCTCTGAAATCCATCCAAGCTACTTTCCCCTCTTTTCCTGGGTAAACGTAAGCCTGATTGCTAATGCAGGCTTCAGCGGCAAACATCTTCTTCTAAATAAAGCCCACACTGGATTTCTGCACCTCTCCTCTCTGGCTACGTTCCGACTTGCCTGATWTTATTACTGACGCGGCACACGTGCTGTAAAATGCCTGGATGAAAGTCTGTCAGCCGAGCTCTTCAGGGCAGGCCGCTCTGTCCTGCAGAGCACGCGGCGTCGGATGCAGTAAGTGCTCCTCGTGTCGCCTCTTTGTTTCTGGGTGCTCTCTGGACAGGGGTGCAGTTTTGCCTCACTTGCCTTGTGCATCTTTGCAGGTCGGTGATGGGTTTTGGGGCCAGAGCTCCGTCGATGGCTTCGCTCTGCCCTCGTTCCTGCCACGTTGCCCTTGTGCTGCACATTTGGCCAGCAGGAAACTTCCAGTCTGGGCTGGCTTCTGATCTCRGTTGGCCTGGTGTGAATGAGCAGAAACCGCCCCGAGTTGCACACGGTTTTTATTATTGTTGATGTGACTAAATCGTGTCGAGTACGAAGGGTCTTCTGTTCTGGGGCAGCGGCCAACGTTTGTGCATTGGCATCTGCCGTGATGGATTGTCCCCTTTTTGTGCCCAGCACAACTGCTGCGTGTTGCCTGTGCAGAGCGCTGGGTTTGCTCAGGGCAGCAGGGATCCTCGCTCTGTGATCTGTGATGGAGCAAACGGGTCACGGTCCAAGGTGCCTCGGCCGGGCACTGCGGTCCCCGAGCAGCAGCAGCGGGATCTCCCTCCCTCCTTTGATCCGATCCGTTAATGTGGCCACTGTAATTAATTTAACGTTATTGCGTTCGTGCTCGGCTAGCGGCCAGTTGAGCAGGAAGGACCCGTAGCCACCAAAGTGTTCCAGCAAAGGTCAACGGGCGGCTCTGGCAGCGCTCACGAGCGGTCCTGCCTCTGGTAGCCTGCCCACCGCCGTCCCGAGCAAGTTTAAACCGTGGCCACCGTGGCCGCTCGGAGCAAGCGCAAGTATTTCCACTGTTATTTCAAGTGGGATGAATCTTGGRGCCTGAGTTCAAACTGGGTTTAAAACATAAAACGTAAAAATCAAGTAACCCTTCCGCTTCCTGATTCTTCCGCTTCCCAAATCGTCCCAGTTTCTTCAGTCTCCCACGACCGCTTCCATGCTTATTCCTCAAGGGACCTTGGAAATGCCTTTACCGAACCTCAGGGCCTGGCGTGGTGGAGTTGGCCTGTCTTCTGGTTGTGACAAAAAGGCCATGGGATCCTGTAGCAGGAGCAGCAGCTCCGCATGCTTCCTCCTGCGCTTGCTTTTCCTTTGCAAATTGCTGCTTGCAAGAGTAGAGTTTTCACCTCAGAACTGGTCTGCTTTTGAGAAGAGTGCYTAGGATGCAGGAAGGAAAAGACAACGTGAAATACAACGGGGCAAACAAGACCCTGTATACGTCTTGTACACGACATACGGCAACCAGGGACGGTAGTAGGACCATTAGAGTTGGGTTCAAAAGGAGATGAACCAACTACAAATTCTGTCTGTGTCAGAGATAAGCAGTAAATGCAAGCCCAGAGATCTYTCACAATGTCTCTCTGTAGCTGCTAAATATCACTCTATTTTTTTCTACATTTTATCCTATAATATTTACTATCCAGTGTATAATACTCATCATTCAAATTTACTTTAAACTTCAGGTGAATTCAAACTTAGAAGCATTAATTTGGAAATATATTCTTGTTTTTCTCTCCAGTTCTCTCTTGTGGGGCAGCCAGGAGCAGAATAGTGAGATGGCTTTACCAGACTCCATCTATGAAATGCAAATTTTGACATAATTATTGTAAGGAAGCCCACAGAATAGCTGTAAAAAGGCAAATTTTATTTTATTTTGGGGGAACCCGAACTATTTTTTCCTTATTCTAAATCTAAATATTTAGAATAATGGCATATAAYTGGGTTTTAGTTCCTCTCCYGTGGCATATAACACAATGTCTTAATGCTGCRTTTTTGGAAAAATCAAACAAAAAAMCCCCTCGCAAGTTGTGGCTAATGTAAGAGTGGAAATGTCTCTATTCCTAGAATATCTTACTAAGGGTGGAATAGTTTTGGAAGTGTCTTCCTGGGGGAGCTCGAGGCCTGATTGTGATGTGGGCCGTGTTGTTTTGCCTTACGGCATGTGCGAATGCAGCAGGAGGAGCAGCGGAGCTGGTGCCCGAAGCGCTTGGTCCTGAGCACTGGYGGGTATCACCTGGAACTCGCGTTCCACGAGCATCGTTTTGTGCTGCCAAGTTGTGAGTTTTGCCATGTCTGTTGTTCCTGGGTGGTCACTGCAGAGATAGCTCCAAGCATACAGAATATAAAAAGTATGCATGAAATATGCCAGTATATTAAATTAACATCCTGCAAAAGCTCCCTTTTTAAAATCCAGATGCTTATATTGCTTTTGACAGACTCGAGGCGGTAAAGTTTTAACTTTAAAGAAGGGGCTTTCTGTTTCTGTTTTCAAGTTAAAAATAATGAAAGGAAAACACACTGAAATTCCCACATTATTAAATAAAACATTTAAGTGGCATGGGGCCAATCATTGTCACGCCATGAACAAATGCCTTACGGTAATATGTTCCATAACTGTTTGCTAAAAACTACCAATTTTAACACATTTGCACATGATTAGACACAATAAAAAGTTACTTATTGAAGCCAGTGTCACCSTAGTGTTACTCACGCCCAGGGGGAGGGAAGGCCCCTGCAAACCTGAGTGAGAGAGGTGGTGTGAAATAGGTTCCATGCTGTGAAAACAGCCCGTAAGGAGAGTGGCCGCCGAGGGAGTGACTTTGTTCTTGTGGTCGGGAGTTCACGGCCCTGCCACTGTGCGGCTGCGTCACCCGGAGGAAGGGGCTCTGCAGCAGGGGAGACGAGCGGRGGAGCCGCTGCCCGGCAGCACGTGCAGAATGGCACTGAAATACCCGTTCTGGTCCGGGGCCAGCCCCCAGGGGTGGCCGCGCGGGGACTGGCGCTGCTCCCGGTGCCGGGTGGGCTGCGGGCCGTGCAGAGCGGTGATGCTCTCCGACCCGAGCGCGTGCAGCCAGAGAGACGACAACAGGGCTGAGCAGAGCGTGAAGCTTAGGGGCGAGGAGATGACGCCGTGAGGGGTTTAGTGCTCCGCTGGCTTCACAGCTCCTCTGTGCTGCGTAAAACGCTGCCGCTGCGGCAGCAGGGCAGGCTCGCGGGGCTCCGTTATCTCCAAAGGCAGGGAGGGCAGGGCAGGTCTGCAATCTTGACGCTGCTTTTGCTTTCCCTCTTTTACACCTTCCTGCTGTTTTCCGTCAGAAAGGGAGCGTTTGGGTTCATGTTTCTGAGGTGACACAGGGGCTGAGGAACGGCGCTCTGATGTCGGGCGTGTGAAGAGCAGGTGTCTGCTTTCATTTACCAGGAGTTGGCCTCCCGCAGCAGGCCTGCTTACAGGGCGTTTGCCTCCTGCTGCCTGGTGTGCAAAGGCAGCGCAACCTACGGCAGAATCCCCCCTTCSCTTTCCACAGGGCGCTTTGTTCAGAACCAGGCCAGGGGAGGCTGTGTTGAAGGGGCTTGGGTCTGAATGGAAAAAGAGCAGAAGCTCTGCAAAGCTGGGGACGTGCAAACCCTTCCTCAGCACTACCCGTCCCCCTCTGCTGCCCTTGGGTCAGTTGGCAGCAGTGAGGAATGGCAGAGAGTGGTGTAGCAAAAGCAGCCCCGGGAGAGCCTCAGAAGGAGCCTTCGCCCCGCGCCGTCCCCGGCACGGTGGGTTCTGTCCAGCAGGTTCACAAAGCAGGACAGCAGCAGCGCCCTCGTCTCGAGCTGGTGCGGGGAACGTGACCGCGGGCAGCCCGGCAGCCTGCCGGCCCTGTGCTCTAAGGAGCCCCCTTCACCCGGCACGGGCCGAGCGCTGTAATGTGCAGTAGGGTGAGAATTTAGTGTTATATCAGCAGCAAGCCGTTCTGGGACACATACCTGGTAAGTACCTCCTTTGCAGTGATTTCCCCGAGGTATGCACGGGGCATGTTTTCTATTGAAAACGAGAAAACTCGCTACCACAGAGTGTAACTGTATATGATATTAATGGCTGAAGGGCACTTTGAAGAAGTGAGTGYCTCCAATAGGAATTAACCAACAAAAGCGATCCCAGGTGTTTTCTAGTGATGCCAGAAAGTGGAGAAAACTGGGTGTGAATATYTTATCCACAGTCCCACTCATCTACTTGTCATTTTGGACGAGTGAAATGGCAGTGTACTGAAGGTGAAAGATGACATTATTGGATTTGAGCTGCTTACAAGGACCTGCTGTGTTTGCTTGAAACTGTCTTTCAGCCCTCTCTTCCTCGAGGGGAAGATTCATTGCTGCTCAAGAGAGGTCTTGCACAGGGCTCAGCAGTTGGCCCTACTCGAGACCTCCAGCTCCCCTGCTCTAGGTCTTTGGGAAACACTCTCCAACGTCTGGCCCCCCTAAAGATATCCGTCTGGAAAGCAGTGTTGGGCTTGTCTGCACTCCTTGTGTGTGGATCCTCTGCTGCCACGGAGATAGGGGCCTGCTGGGCTTCCAAGTGAAAYGGAACACAATTGTATATGCTGCAAAATAGAGCTTCGGAAGCATAACCACACATGAGTTATAAGCCTAG
Source organism: Eudromia elegans (assembly GCA_003342815.1). NCBI lineage: Eukaryota > Metazoa > Chordata > Aves > Tinamiformes > Tinamidae > Eudromia > Eudromia elegans. The sequence continues at coordinate 1,671,777 of PTEX01000080.1, forward strand.
TAAGCTTGTTAAGTAGATAACTGCCTTCTTACTTAATTTTTTTTTCCCTCAGGGCAATAGGTATAACGTGGCTTTCAGCAGTGGGATGCAGCACACGCAGCATTCCCTGCGATGAGTGCGGCCTCAGTCACAAATCTGAGACTGAGAACGGATTCGGGTTGCTTCAAACTCGCTCCCTGCTTCCAGTTCTGCATGTCTTGCTTGTCAGCACTGGTGACCAGTTACCTCCAGATAGCAGCAGCTCCTGCTTCTGAAYGTTGAGTGTAGAGGTGTCGCGTAAGCCAAGAGAAAGAGCCAGCTATTGGTGTTATTGGTGTGAAAGTCATTTTAGATTAGGGATGGCTACAGCGTTGAAATGTTGGGTTTGTAAGGATGGAAAATAAGGAAAACAATCTACGTGATGACTCTCCTGGTGAGGCATGACCCACTCACACAAGGACCCTGGGCCGGATTCTTAGTGATATTTTAATATTAATTTTTTGCTGAGCTGAGTCTAAGCCTAAATAYTTGCATGTAGGGGCTCAGCACCTCTCAGAGCTGAGCACCGATTTGCTCTTTCTTTGATACCTCACGGCTTGTTTCGGTGCTTGCTCAAAGCATATTCCACCCATTTAAAACTTGCTGGGATGCAACTCTCAGGATAAAAGGCATCATAAGCTAGATTTTTTATTTGAAACTGAGCTCCAACAGGATACAGTTTAAAAGCAGTCTTGACAGTAAGCAAAAATAGAGATTATACTGCTGTTACTGATTTGTCTAGATATAATGTTTGTCACTACCCTTGTTTCGTAAGCTCTTGTCAATGGTTTCAGCTTATACAAACCTTTTGGATGAGCACAAATCTGTAGTGCAGACTCGCTGGACTGAGGCGTCTCCTAGGCACACAAAAGCCTTGCAGGTTTCTATTAGTCTTGCACAGATTAAGAGAGGAATAAACAGGGGAAGCGTCTTTCTCCTTCGTTCGTGGTCCTGTGCAAGGACTAGGTTCTCTCAGTCAGCATACAATCTCTAGGGGAAGGGATCTGGCAAAGCCCTAGAGATTTACAAAAAAAGATGAGAACAAGAGAGCTCATCCTTTCCACTGCAKAGGAGAGCACGCGCAGGCTCGGCTGTGGCTGTGGGTAGGATGTCCCTTAGTCTGTGCTCAAGGCTCCAGGTGCATCACAGAAGAACAGAACATCATCACAGGTGGAATTTTCCTAGGAGAGGTTTCATGTCTCCTCATTTTTTAAGAAAAGCTTAAATAATTTCATTTCAGCCTTTACTGAATTTGAAGAGAGTCTGGACCTCAGTAAGATGGAGTGCTGGTCATCTTGTGGTCTCCTTCAAGCAACTCTGCGGTCAAGACWGCTGAAGACCGAAGTTATTCGTGTGGTCTCTGCTGTTGGAGGATGCCAGTGGACATGGAGAACAAGTGAGTCATGAGCTAGGGACAGTCTGCCAACACTGATGCTTTTTTAACTAACCAGGCAGGTGTGATGCTATAGGAAGTCCTTATTAGTTCGTATTAGTTCATATTAGTGTGTGTGTGTGTGACTTGTTTAGTGCCTGAGTGAAGACTGCAGAGAAACACGTCGTCGCAAGTTAGTGGGAATAGCTGGAAGTAGAGGAAAATTTCGGTCTAAATTGTAGTCTAGATGTACGTACTTGATGTAAATATTTCATAGCTAGGAGTGCCAAATTGGTTGGGAGGCCTCTTCTGGTGCACTGAATAATTTGCCCAGAYAGGAAAGAGTGTGTGTGGCAGTGGAAGAGTGGCTGCCTTGCAGCTCTCTCCTGCAACCTGGAGCCGCAGCTTCCTTGAGGCACCTGAGCCTTTGACCCACAAGTGTTTCGTGTTCAACAGGCTTAGTGCAGCTTTCAGCATTTGAACTCTTCTCAGCTCAACTTGAAAGCACTATTTTGTAACCTCCTTCTAGCTGTCCTGAAGCCTCCGTCACCTCTTCTGCTCACTCCCTATAAAAACTGCAAATGCCAAAACATGCATTTACGGACCATATATTAATCTCACAGTGATCTACTATTGCAGTTTTTACTCCTCAGTTCCTTTCCTTGGTCTTAAGGTAGGGCTCAGTRAGCAGTAGAGCCAAATGTACTTGAGTTGTTTGGAGAAGTTTGCCTCGAGACTGTCCYTCTTTCTGTGACAGCTTCCGTAATGAGACTGCGGCTTGTTCCAGAGGACTTAGAGGGCAGCCATGCCCTGCTCTCGGAGCACCAGGACCCTGAGCCCGAGCGGCTGCTTTAGGACGAGGTCGTTTAAGACAGACCTTGTTTTCTGCAATAACGTCMGGCTCCTTTCTGCTCTGTGTAAACAAAGTTGGTGATTACTTTGAGGGATATTGTCAAACCGAGGGGAAGGAGCTCAAACAGAAAGGAACTCGTGGGAGTGATGTCGCAGGCTGATTTCCAMGGCAAGGGCCGTTAACGCGGGTCAGCTCTGCCGTCCCCGCTCTGCTTGCCTCCAGGGCTGTGCACGCGTCTTCCCTGCTGGTGRCACCACGCGCTCTTGAGCGATCGTAAAACAGGCCAAGAGCTCCCTGGTTATGCTACACTCCTGCCTTTGCGTCCTGTTTTGTTTTCTTCAGGTCGGGAGGAAGTGAATAAAAAAGTGGAAAACGCCATCTCTTACRCGTTGGCCTTAGCAAATCATTTGGCGATATCGTTTATCTGGACATGCTCCCGATGTGTCCCAATTAGTTTGAATATTTCTAAATTTCTTTAGTCTTGGTTCTCCATTTTCAAATTATAAAAATGCGAAGACCTCAGGTAAGTTATTCAGGAAAAGAGAAGTCAGATTTGTTAGGGAAACTTTTTCCCTTTGAATGGAACATCCAGATTTCTCAATCACCTGTTCTGACCTGATATTGATTTCCTTTAGTATTTCTTCCTCCTCCTAAGGGAAATAAAYCTGTTTCTGGTATCTATCAACTGTTCTTCCCTTTGATAAAAAGAATTCATATAATTCTTAAGTAATGCTAAATCTTCTGTCAACAAATTAGTCTTGTCATCAGCCATAAGGGGCCTCATGATCTTCTTGTTGACCTCTTGCTTCTAAAATACTTAGGAAAAAAATCTATGCATATTAACTCTGAACTGTACCCATAATGTTTATACTTTTATTTACAGCTTTTTATWGTGTTGCAAAACAAACTAATAATAATAAWAAAAAAGTTTAGAAATATAGTGTTTGTGAGTAGGATGGCAGGGGCTTAAGAGAACGAATGAATATATGTGTAAGGTTAATTCAATATGTGTGGGTTAACTCAGTAAAATCAATAATTTAGTGGTGAGAACACTCGTTTGAGATGTGCGAGTTGCGTGGGATATGGGATCAATTTTCTACCTTTGTCCCATTCCAGATAAATGCCCTAATAGGCTATAGGATCAGTCTATCTTTATCTGGCCAAATAATTATTTAGACAAAGTTGATCTCCAGTAGGAAGAGCTCAAGGTTAATACCACCCCACAATCCATGTGCATGCTACAGCTGTTGGGTTATTGACTGTTCTTTCTACAGTTTTTGATGAAAAAATTAATCCAATTTTTATTTCCAAGAAGTAAAAATATTTTGGCACTTTCTAACAAAAAAGGGGTTCATTGCAAATTGCCCATTTATTTTCCTGCGCTCTTGCTACCCCCTAACATCCATGGAAGTTTGCAGTTGACTTTGAGTAGGCTCAGGGTTTCTCTTTCACAGTTTAAGATTTCTTTTAGTTGCCCTGCATGGCTGGAGATATAAACATATAGGACAGGCTCCACAGCTACAGCCATAATATGTCACTYTGATACACAGTTCTTAAAGGATGTGCTGTCCTCTTAGCATTAATTGTATTTTTCCTTTTTCTTCTGATTTCTTACATTTCCAACTGCTACTCAGTGCACCCCTCAAATTCCTTGTCATTTGGAAGTGCAGTGGGGTTTTTTTAACAGTATTTTTCATGTTCCTTTTTTATTATTTTTAATATTGTCATTTTTCATCAATATGCCTTCCCTGAGAAAGTATTATTTGCTTCTAGTTAACATTTAACTGAACCTGTCATTCCTAATGCTTTAGTAATCTCTGAAGGCTCTGTGCTGGCCCGGAGCTGCTTAAAGCCAGGCTTTATTCTATTGTAAATGTCCCGACGTCAGGTTTTCCAGATTTTTGGCAGTGTGAGCTATAAAAGTTTACCCCTTTGTCTCCAATCTGTGTCCACTTGATTCTTAAAAACTCTGACAAAAATCGCTATCATTTCACATATTCTAAAGGAAAACGCAGCTCTCTACCATGTGCTCAGAGCTATTGCTTGATTTATTTCTTCCACTTAATATGCCCCAGATTATCTCCAGTACTCGAATACTCCCATTTCTACTTGGTTTCTGTCTCCTTTCAAAGCCGTACTACTTTATTGTTGCCTCCTGCTCAGTTCCGTCTACCATCTTACTGCCCTTCGCTTAGGGTTTGAACCTTGGTAATTGTAACCAACTGGCAAGGTCTCCCGGGGTTCCCGTCTCAGTAAATTTTACATCCATTTAGCACCTGGACACATTCTTACCCGCTCTCTGAATAATAGTGGTGTGTACAAAAGAGGTTGGAAAGGAGCAAGATGGCAAATAACCCCTGCCACTTTGCTCTCTCTTGAACGTGGGGCTTTTGTGATCAAATCCTGGTCAAAATGTAAAGTAATTGCGTTGTGTGGCTTGTGTACAATATCAAATACAGACCCGAACAAAATTTTCCTGTTAAGCATTTCCTCCTTTCTGAAGTCACAGCGCTGGGAAATTCGATTTTCCCGAGTTTTGTCCCAAAGAAAATTGGCTTTTCTTGGTGTTATGTGTGTGACCTCTGATGGGAACTAAAAGGCTATCCAGTCTTACTGCCAGAAAAACTTGGCCACGACCTTCCAGAGTTCATTAGGATCCATTTTTAGATGCCTAGCGTGATTTAGTGTGTAAATGTAAAGCTTTCAGGAGCAGCTGGAGCGCCGTATTTGAGAGGCACCGAGCAGTTATCCCGTCCTTGGACATGGGCTGGAGCTGCTTGCATTCAGCTCTTCTGAAAGGTACAACCTACCTTACGGAGCTCTCTCCCTCCTGCATTTTTTGGTTCACTTGAAATCCACTTTAAGGCATAGGGTTATTGTCACTGGAAGGTTTTGGTATTGACTTTACTGGAACAGCTCTATGACTGACTATGTAAAATATGTCTTCTGTCTTTTTTTTTTTTAGCATTAATTATAAGCTCCGACCATATATATATGTTATATATATATATATATATATATATGTATTTTTTTCCACACCTTTTTGTTAGAGCAGTGAATTGGATTTTTAGCAGTAGCATCTGGGTTGATTTAAAGCGTGTGTGTCATCATATGTCCATCAAGTAACTGGCTCGTATGGGAGCATGAACAATTTCACCACAAAGTGGTTCCTAGGCTTGGTGCCTGGAAAATAGAAATCATTAAATCAGGAATCCCTGAACTGCCGTGCAATTTCAGCCACGAGTAAAAGTGTGCATTAGTTCTAGCTAATAAGTGTAAAACATGAATCCTGCCTGCCTAAGTTTGGTGGAGAACTTGCATGTTGAACACTTGTCACTGCGTGCCATCTGAGCCGGTAGCAGCTGATTTGCCTGATGAAACCTCGCGGAAGAGGTGAGGGCTCACTCGATACCCAACGGTGTTTATACTCGGTTTTTCTGTTGTTCTCGCCTAGTCTGGAGGGTAATTACATTTTGTGGGGTTAACACGTACTAAGTATCTCATTGAAGGTCCAATAACAGCGTTTATAGCTGTCAAGCGTATTGACCAGCAACGCTGATCACCGTCTCCTCCACTGCCGAGGCGGTCGGGGTCTGCAGTCGGATCATTATGGGCAGGCCCATAAAAACCACCGGTGCYTGAGCGCGGCTCGTCGCCGCGTGGGTGTTTCTTGCTCCCCGTGCAAGCGTCGTCGCCTCTGGGTTGGAGCCTGCCTTGGACGCGGACGTGAGGAACATCTTTGGTGAACAGTTTCCGTCTCCTGCAGTTGGTTGCTGTGCATCTTCACCCACAAAACCAGCACTTTGTGAATGTCTGTGGGGAGAGGGGTGCAAGCACTAGAGGGGCTTGTGGCTCCTGTGCTTGTCTCCTTTTTGAACAACCATTCTTAGATTTTGCAGCATTTGCCCCCTTCCAAATATGCCTTAGTATTTCAGCATGGGAAAAGACCTGTCTAATGCAGGAATGCAGTGTTCAAGTGCTCTTTTTCTCGACACATACACGTATATAAAAATGAAAATACATGAAACTCCACTTATTACTAGGGAAAAAAAAAAGATATTTTTGGCAACTTAAATTGGGAGGTAACTGGGGGAAAATGGCTCTCTTTAAGAAAAGTAAGCAAAGTAGGTGCAGGCGGTGACTTTAAATTGGACATTAAACTAATCCAGGGCTATACTTTAATAAAGGCTAGTGCTGGGAATTCTTATGGATTTTCTAGCTCATTGCTGGGAGGACAGAGAAATACAATAAATGTTCTATTACTTACACAAGCTGCTGGTTTTCAGCAAATTAGTCACCGGTGACCTTTTCCCCTCCGCCTTGCTGCCCTCCGCCGCCCCGGTACCTGAGCAGAATGGAGGGCAGCCCTGCTCGGCGGCGGGCGCCCCGCGCTCCTCGCCCGCCGCGACGCCGCCTCGGCCTGCCCACCGGGGAGCTGCCGTGTGTGCGGGGAGGCAGGGAGCAAGGCAGCCCTGCTTCGCTGCTTGGGCTTCCCAACCGCGCACCCAAGGGCAGGCGCCGCTCCGTGTCGCCTCCCAAGAGATTAAGCCCAAAACGTGAAACGTGCCCAGTGGTGTTGCTCAGAAGTCACATTAAAACTGGAGCCCCGTGGGATGGCTGGCGAGCTCGGCTAGCCTCGCGGAGCATAACGCGTTTTGTTCAGCTGGGGTGTTCTGTTTTCCCGGAGAATCAACATGCCAGGTTTGTGCTCTGCAAGGAGGGCAGGCTTTTGCTGAGGGGGAGGGGGCTGTATTRCTGGTGAGTACCAGCCCTTTGGTAGAATTATATTGATTAGTTTTCCAGTTAGCAGTGAGACCTCCTTCTGACCTTATTTTCAGGGTCAGTAGATCATAATGCAGAAGCACTAAGAGAGCAGCATCCCTCCCCATATTGCTTTCTGAAGAGTGTATGGACCAGAAAATCATCATTTTAGATATCTGTGTGTGTGCGTGTGCATGCGCGTGTGTGAATACACATAAAGTGTAGAGAGATATATATATATAAAAATGTTTACACTTACATATACAATGACTGTGTGTATATTATGTGTGTAAGGAGTAGGACTGGACTTAGGGATATAAGTCACCTATCAAGAACAATAACCTTGCTGTGGAAAGCCTCCACTGTTTTAAAAACCGTTTTTTGTCCTGTGCTATTGGCTTTCTGAAGTAGAAGAGAAATAGCTTGCAGTCAAGTACCTCAAGGACAGGAGCATCTTTGCAAAAGAGGAACGCACACATCTATATTTGAAATGGAGCTGTTCTTGTAGGATCCTCAATCTGAGAACTGCCAGACACAAACACGTAGAGCGGAGAGCTGCAAATTGTGCCCGGTTATCGGCGCTCTTGGGATCTCCCCTGAGCAATCTGTTGGCTTCCATCTTGTACTGTATGTCAAACCATACATACCACTAATTAAACAAGAAATCATTTGTCAAAACTTGCCGCACTTTTCATATCCAGCATTTTCCATGGCAGGTGTATAGCAGACAAAGAACAAGGACAAAATGAAATACCTAAAGAATGCTTTTAGATGCTATTTTTAATTGCTATTTGAAGCTTACATTTGAAATCCTGGGTCCTGTAAAAGGATAAGGACTGGAGTCAAGGACTCAAATATCCTCAGCCGAACACCAGGACCTTTCAGAATGCTTTTGAACTCCGGTGCTCTCCGAGCGTGTTGTAACAGTAGGAGACAGCCCTACTGGTCCTGTTAGAACAGGAAGGCTTTTCTAATTTTGAAAAAAAATAGCTTGACTTCGGGCAGCTGCTGCCTCTGCTTTTGTGAATTTCCCCAGCTGAAAAGCAGACCGTAAGGATGTAGTTAATATATTCCGTGGTACTTGTGGAAACACCATTGGGATTGCATGGAAATAACTTGAGGAGGGGGAGTGAGTGGGGCAGAGCATTGCAGGCCTCAGTCCTGTGGATTCCTCAAGGAGGGCTCGTGTGGACAGCTCTTTGCCGGCAGCATTATCACTAAAATGTCCTTCTTCAAGTTAGTGATGCTCCTTTCTTGGGGCATCTTGGAAAACCAACTTCCCGTCTTACTAACCCTCTCCTTCCCCCGCGGCAGCCCAGCAGGTCTGCCGGAGAGGGCACCAACAGGGGACGTATCTGCAGCTTCGTACATGCCGTTCCCTACCGTGCATCAACGTGACTAAACTATCAGGCTGTTCTTGCAAGTCTGGACAATAGGATAGAGCAAATGATCAGCGTAGGGGTGCCCTTCTCAGGCTGACTCCTTAGTTGTATCTGATTTTAGTGAGGTCTGACAGAGATGGCAGGTATCATTTCTTTACGTCCTTATCTCGTATTGGTCTTGGTCATCTCTTTGATATGAAGTTATTTGATTTGAAATTGAGGTATCATGCCATATTTACTCATTATAGCAATATTGTGCAGAATTTGAGCGTCTATTTGAGTATTGTTAAATAGATTTCTGTAACTACGAAATGTTCATGAATCCACTCTTAAATGAAAGAAAAAGGCTTCTCCACCTGTTTCTTGCCTGAAACCAAGGCAAATGTTCTTCTTACTGCTGCCTTAGTGTACCTGCCTCCTCTGGAAGATTTTTCTGGGATTCCTAAGATCTCCCAGTAATGTCTAAGCAATTGCCGTCGTGGTGTGTTTGCACCTGCACACCGATCAGATCAAATAACTCTCAGAGACGGTCAAACTTGTAGCAGAGCGAGCTGCCTCCGGAGGACTTGGGGACTGCAGGGAGCAGCTGGTCCTTCTCCAGCTATTTTGGAGCGCAGGTATCACAGAGCAGGCTGTCATTACATCCAGCACGTGTGCCGGCAGCGTTGAAAACAGGCGAGCAGCTGCTGGCTGGATAAGAGTGAACATATCCCATGCACACACGCTCTGCTTCCTTCCCTCGCCAGCTGATGTTCGAGGGACCGTTCCCTTTCGTGATGGTTGGTAGCCCTCGGCATGTTTATGGTCATGGTCACTTGGAAAAAAAGGCACGTTTTGATGCTGTATTTCCCTGCTGCATGTTCTTTTTCCTACAAGGAGGCTGTAAATGTTACTGGCTTTTGACACTGTCCTTCACAAAGAAAAGGGATAAAAAGAGCTTGAGAAGCTTGTATTCCATCAGCCTTCCCTTTCAGGGTCCGTTTGAGGCGCTTCTCACCGAGATGACCGTCGGTGGGAGCAGGACGGTGGGAGCAGTTTGAAAGGACCTCCCCGGCCGTGGCTGTCGTGTTTCCTTGCAGGTCGGCTGTGCGGGGAGCCCTCCCACGTGTTCCCTTCGCTGTGTCACTGCCACGAGTGTCTCTCCGCAGGGGTACGAGGAAACGGCGGTCTCGGTACATGCTCCTCCTAGACCCATTCTGCCACTAACGGAGGGTAATGCAGAGCAGAAATCTCATGTCGAACGTTTCAGTTGTCTGTTTGGAGGGGTCCCGACAGCTCTGTTGTTTGTGCAGGAAACCTGATGCTCTGAGCAAAAGAGTCATTTTGGGGGGAATCTCCATGATGTGGAAGTTCAGAGTGGAGTTCAGAGTTCCTACTGCTTACCTCACAACCTTTTATTGCCATAGTTCAGTTACTGGGATTTAATAATAGATTTTTGGAAGTGTTGCTCTGGTGTGAGGAGAGGTGTTTTGGTCATAAATTCCCAATAAATTGTTCTTACCTCACTTTCTAACTCTGTAGAGACTAGAGGGTCACTTAGGGTTATTTAGGGCCCAGGGCTGGAAACCCTTAGTCCTGCGGACATCCGTTGCTCCCCCGGTCTGCCCGTTTTGTCCGTCGTGCTGGGTTGCTCTTGGCAGCATCAGGCGGGCGGTCACAGAGCGGTGTCGGAGTCAGCTTAGCCCGAGCGAGAGACCCTGCCAGTCCCTTGGCCGCCATCCCTTGGGATGTGACCCGGTGCGGGATCAGGCCCCTGCTGCCCCGGGGCACGGCGCGGGGGCCTGAGGCCGAGCGGGGATTTGGGCCTGAACCGCAATCCAAACTTTCCCAAAGGGAGTGTTTAGATTCGGGACCGTCTTCTAAAATAAATAATGAATAAATAAGGTCCCATATAGAGTCCTGCCGATGTCACTTTATTAACACTGTAGATTTTTCAAGCACGGAGGGCTTGTAAGAATTACATATACATTTCATTAGTAGGGAATTTATGACTACAAGATTGCACTTAAGGTTTGTGCTAACGCTTTATTCACCCTTTTGACCCAGTCCCCTTACTCTGGGCTGCCCCAATATTATTTTTCATAAGTCAGGAAACGTTTTCCATATGTTTTGCAGCATTATCCAAAGGGAGTTTGCAGCTGTACTGTTCCTACTTCATCATGTTCGTACTGCCTGAAGTGCAGACCCCTCCTAGTGACAGTACCCGTCTGAAAAATCATAACAACACATTTTTGGCACATTATTGTTCTGCTTTTGTGTCAAGCCTCCCCCACGGAACAAAATTGTTTCACAGTTTTTATTAAAATTTACTATAAATGAACAGCTGAAAAAATAAACAGAGAGGTCTGTGTGTATCTTATTTACTGTCATCACAAAAAGAATATCTGTGCGGGAACATTATAACATAACCTAACAGCCAAAACCAACTTACAGAAATAAGCAGAGACATTGGAAAGGTTGAAGGCCACAGAAGTTCATGATTTTCAGTAAGCTTAAAAGGCAACCAAGGGGTGGGGAGAGAAGAAGGAAAAGGGCACGGAGAACGTTAGGGAGCAGGAGTGCGGAGATGGGAACCTGCGTGGCCTGAACCCCGTGGCTGAGAGCCCGCGCGTGGCGGGTTTGGCTGCTGGTGGGTGAGAAGCGGTGGCTCTGTGCTTTGCCATGCTGCCGTCCGCCCCAGGGATCCCTTCCAATCCCTGGAAAGAGCTTTCCAGGTGTACCTGTCCAAGGAATCCGGTTTAGTAAATCCCGCTGGACTCTGTCGTGGTGGGGAGACGGGGTAAGCGCTCCCCTGGACTCTGCTAATGAAGTGCCTGGCAGAGCCAAAAAGGGCAAAGAAAAAATAGAAATCACAGCTGCAATATCAGCCCGAACAATCGGGCGAGGAGCCGCGTCGGGGCGGATGGGCGGGAGGTCGGAAATAACACGAGGCGGAGGCGAGGGACGGAGCGCGGCGAGGGACGGAGCGGGGTGGGAGCGGCCCACGAGCTGTGACTTAAACGTCGCACACTGAGAAAACGCGGCGCAGGCAAAAGTTAATTAATTGCACTGACTTCAATTACACTGCAGTTTGAACTCTCAGCTTCATACTGAGGACATTTGACATAGAATTTGCTTTAGAGGACAGTTCTCTGTACCAAGTCCTTAAACATGTCCAAAGTCTTAACAGAGGCGTATGTGCTTTGCAGTGCCGAGTGTTGTTTTGATGGCAAAACTCATGTTTTTTTGCTTTTTGGGTTTTTTTTTCCCCAGAGGGAGGAGCCGTGACGCACAGGAACGTCCTTGCCCTTGCTGCCAGAGATTGGAGGTGGTTTCTGCCACGAGATCCACTTGCATAACGAGGAATTAATCGGGTTTTCTGTGAGACTGTGGTAGCCGCTGCAAAACGCGTGTTTTTCTGCATCCCAAAGGTGAAAGCAAAGTCCATCCTCCTATCCGTTTTCCCTGGGATGGCCTGAATTATCGTGTAAAAAATGAGGTGCTGTTACCTTTCTGTTCTCTCGTTTCATTGAGTGTGTTTGTAAATCAAGCTCTCTTGCCAACAATAATTACTTAAATGGCAGCCGTACTGCAGAGTGTGGGATCAGAACATGGAAACACCGGAATTCTGCTCGAGCGGTCACCGGGATTATGGAAACTAGTTGTTATCCTGAGGATTCTGGATGGAAAAGTTCCTGTAGGAACTAATAATCCAGAGCTTGAGAATGGAGGTAGATAGCACGGTTCTCAGCTTCATTGGAAAGGGAATTGTCCATTATTGTTAGCTGGTTGTATCCCACATGGACATCATCTGGCTCCATTGACTCCCTAGGAGTTAGTGGATCTTGGTCTTTCCAGTCATCTGTGCTTCTAAATCAAGTGTCAGCTGCGTAAGTTTAGTATTTGCATAAGAAGTTACCATAGATTTGGGCAAAACTATATTCCAGACCACCTAAATGGAATCATTTTCTTTAATGCGTAATTTGTAGGCACTGTGCAACCACTTCATTTATTCTGAAAAAAGCAGGATTTTTTTGGAAAGGCCCAAAGCATAGACTTTATTTAAGGTTTTAACATATTATTTTAAATCTGGAGTATTCTTTTAACCTTATTAATAGAATTTATAAATATGTTKCTTCTGAGGCATTCAGTTTTTGAAGACCAATACATTATTTAAGCCCATTACAGAAAAAGAAAGCATTTGAAAGCAGAAATCTTCCTAACCCGAGTCTTAAAATGAACAGACGTGCAGAATGTTTTATAGATACATGCACTCCTCAGCCTATCTGAACGCGACTTGCTATTCACAAAGTTGGTGTAGCAAAGTTGCCATGCTGCAGCTACCTGTGGTTTTTGCTGTCTCTCATGTAAATGCATGTCTACTCAGGTAAAAATGTTAACATATCTATAAAGTATGGGTGTGTTGTGTGCTGTTCTGAATGCTGTCAACATTTCAATCTCAGTCTCTGTGTGCCATGCAAGCGGAATACACTGGAAGGCAAAATTGGGCAGAAGTCTTGAGCCAGAAAGGAAAGACCGAAAGGGTTTGAGTGGCCATGAGTCAATGTCTGGTATTTGAACAAAAATGTGAAAGATCTTTATTAGATTGGAGAAATCTGACATGGTTTGGGGGCTTAGTTCTAAATAATAATTTGAAAGCAAATAAAATATCTGATCCAAGAAAAGTATTTTTCATAGCTTTGAGGGAAATCATTTTGAAATTGAGGAATGAAAGCCCTTTCTGTTCTAAAATTGAATAAATAAATAGCTGATCAATGCCAATTATCAGAAAACTGTTTGGATGCTGTATTATGTTTGCATGACYAATATGGGTTATGGGTGCCATGAATATTATGGTTCTTTTTTTTTTTGCTATTTGGGTCTAGTCTTAATAGGTATCAAGAATGGTGTCTAATTAGTATAAATATATTTAAAAGCAGTCAGAATAATAACAAATCATACAAATAACTCCTGTAGTGAACAAAATAGACCCATAAGTGTCTCACAGCTGAAAATTTTACGCGGTGATTTGAAAGCTTGTCTGAAAGGGCCTACTTCTATGTCCTATATATTGGTGAAAACACGTACAAAAGGCAGAAAGTTTTGTTTTTAATATTACTTCATATATTTATATTAAGAAATGTAAAAGCTGGAGTTGTGTATTTAATTAAAACCCTTAATGCATTAGACTTTTTACCCTTGTTGCTCAACTTGGAGCTCCAAGGCTCAGTGATAGGACCAACACATAAAAAGGACCGTTCAGTAGGTGAGACCCAGAGGAAAGAAGTGTATTACATGTGGGGAATTTGTCAACCTTCTCTGCTGTTGTTTTTCAGCCAAAGAAGTGACGCTGTCTTTCAGCCAAGGCAGAGAAAGGCTGGTGTGGGAGGAGGAAGAGGAGGATGCCGATCTCTGCGGTGGACTTCATTTCTTGCAATAGGTGTGCACTCTTAGAAAAGGACCATCAGAGCTGATTTTCCTGGGTGCTGATTTAGCTGGACCTTGAAGAATCCCTGTGCCTTCCTCTAAACCACCTTCATTGCAATTTCCCAAGCTCTCAGGAACCTTTTAGGGCCTGCTGACCAAACAAAGCATAACGAAAATGGAGTTTCGTCAATATCGGGGGTACAAGGCTTAGTGATAATTGTTCCCAGTGAAACAATCTCAAGTTTCAACATCACTTATTATTTTCGTAGTGTTTCTTCCATAGGCTTTAGCAGCGAGAAAGATGCCTGTTCTTCTACTCGGAAAATACTCCATGCCCTGATCCTTGCAGTGTGTTGGACATACTCCCTCAAACCAAGTGAATGTGTTTACTGCCTTGTATCAGTTAAGTTCTGGATTTCCATAATGTTAGCGATGCTGTGTGCTTAGCTAAGTTTAGCATTTGACATTGGTATGCTACAAAGTGATGTTCTGCCTTTGTGGTTTTTAAAGGAATCTGCTGCTTATCAGGCCCCTAAGAACTTGTTCAAGCTTGGTTTAGTCTGTAGAAGACAGTTTGTACTGTTGTAAAATAAATATGCAGTTGGGGAAAAGAGCAAATGCTGTATTTACTTACTCTGTCTTGATGGAGGACGATTTGGGGGACTCGAGTGGTTTCTGCCCGCAGGTCAGATTCATGTATGGCCGTCCCTGCAGGACAGAGCATCCTTCTGCTCAGCCAGTGAATGACCTGTTGCCTGCAGAAGGCAGAACAAGCCGCCAGGTAGCACTGCCTTGGGCTCTGCTTTCTTTTCTTGCTCACTGGAAAAGACGATAAAGGCAAATGGTCTTCAAGGGCTTGGGCTGGGAAGGGGAGCTGGGAAGAGGCAGGACTGATGAGGGATTTTTTTCTGTTAGCAGTTCCTAAGGTCCCCTCTTCTGTCACAGGGTCAGTGCTTCGTGTTTCCTCAACTTCATGGGTATACGTCCTCAAGGACCTCAAAGGAAAAACACTGACTAGGTGATCTCCAGAGGTCCATTTTGACCTCAGCCTTTCTGTGAAATGTGGATAAGTTGTTGCACCAACTTCACAGAAAATATGACAAAAGAGGAGAATTAATAAATACATTTTTGAAACTGCCGTTAAGACAAGTTAGGTGGATGGAGCGTAAGCTGTGATTTTTAAACCTGCAGATGCAGATTCTAAGCCCATGGGAGAGTGAGGATGTTCACTGGAGCTGGCAAAATGACGTTCACAGGTTCTCAGACCATGAATGAAGCCAGGAATTTATTCATAATAGAAGTAAGTCGCTCAGCCAAGGTAGCTGAAGGTGGGACGCAGGCACAGCTGTCTTTTTGACATGGATGCAAACGTATCCTTATATAATATGTTGGGTTTGCACACAGTATATACTATAGTGTATAATTATTTGGGTAATTTTGCTGTATAGGAGTTTATGTAATTGTTTCCTTCCTTTACAATTAAAAGACAAGGATGTGGTAAATGTGCATTGCATGTGTTATCATAGCATGCAAAAAAAAAGAAAAAAAAATCCCGCAGGAAGGGGCTGTAGCTCGGAGCATTTTCTCCTGGTTAATCCAGTTCCTCTAAAGGAGGGGATTATTTGCTCTCCACCTGTGTTAGGGGCTGTGTTCATCCAGAAGAATGAAATGGTTTCCACACCGCATTACAGATTAGGATAGTTTGGCTGGATATTACACATTACGAAATAGCTGTCCCTTTTTAACAAGCTGGTGATCCTTTAAGGATGTAAAACCCTATTGCAAAAGCACTAAAGCAGACTATACAGCAGGAACACCACTGGGATTGTCTTCTGAATGTATGAAATGGATGGCTGGTCTTACAAATTTTATGTTTATGACTGAAGTCTGAAGGCACAGTGAAAGGATTGCTGCACTAATTGATTTTTTTAATATGATTAAATCTTGCCACTGAGTGATCTTTATTTTTCATTATGGTGCAGTTCACTGGTACTTTGTCTGAAACTATTACCGTTGATGCCTTTTATTACTTAGAGCTACAGAAGTGCAAATTTTTTTTAAGAAATTCTGGTCTTAGCTACTCTTGCAGTTTTCTTTCAAGTACAGGGTAATGCTATAGAAACCTCTGATCCAAAGCAAAAGGATGTGATAGAAATGAGAGAGGCAAGCCTTCTGGCAGCTCTTAGATACACACTCTTCATTTACAGCTCTAGCCTGTGAATATTTTAAAATTGTTTTTTAAATTACATATTTGTATATGTATGCATGTGTGTATTTTATGTGCATTTGTGTGTGTATACCCCAAAAAAGCACACAGAAGAGTGGCTGACCAGTTACAGGGTATCCTACTGGCTTCATCCCAAGCTGTGTATGCAGTGCCTTCGTTGGGAGGGGTCTGTGTGAAGGACATGAGATCGGGCCCAAAGGTAGTCTTCAAGCTTGGTCCCACATCCACAGAAGTGGTTACTAGTTAACAAATGTAAGTATCTTTGCTAATATGCTCACCTCACATACCTGGCTGCCGTGTGTTGGGGAATTTTTAGCATGAGAACATAGTACACCGGCCTAAATCTTTAGCCTTAGATATATAAATCTGTATTAAATATAATCATACAAGCCACGCGTCACCTAAACCAAACCAGGCTCAGAGGTTGAGGTCCTGTGCTTACTTCTTGCACTCCTCCTGTCTTCTCCAGTCCCCACATGTGTCCAGAAATGCTTAATGACCTATGAAATGAATAGCAATGAGAGTTTGACCTAGTCCACAGAGTCAAGGAGCCGATGCACAGGCCGGTTTTGCAGGACCCAGGCAGCACCTCTGTGCTGCTTGATGCTGCTCCGTATGGCTCTGTTCGTTTTTCCAGAATGAATGTGCATAGAGAACCCACTAAATAGCTGTAAGTTTAGCTTAGATTTACTTGGCCTATGTTTTGTGTTTCTATAAAACTCATGTTGTGTAATTTGTGGAGAATTATTGTAGAAATTTCTAGCAAGGGCAGCACTTATTTCATGGTTTGCTGCCTATTTTATTCATTGTACAGTTTTTCTTTCTGTCTCTCTCCTTTTCTTTCTTGCTGTAGAGTAGCAGCTAGTACATCTGTATGAATAAAAAAAATGACCGCGTAACACGCAAAGCGGATTACAAAGATTACCTTATTTCTGCAATTTACCAGCAAGGTCCTAATCTTACAGTCCTTACGGAAACAAAACCACAGTGAGAACGCCCCGGCAAAGGAAAGGCTGAGCGCTGGACACGTGTTAATTTGACCTAACATTTGGCAGAAGTTCTACCTCTGCCTGGTGGATTAGTGTGAATAGACTGCGCTTGATGAATAAGAAATTGATAACCTCCAYGTGCAATACAGGCAACAACATATATATATTAGCACATAGGCTACCTCTGAAGTATTTGCTCTGTAAATGAGTACTAAACCTTCAAACAGGCAGTTAAGTGTGATTTTAGACAAAACCAGTCTGAAGCATTAAGTGTTTGACTGTATTAAAAGCCTTTTCCCTGTTTACATAATGATATGCTGTGTTTATCTTACAAGCCCTGTAAAAATATTAGTTAGCAGTCATAAATATAGTCCTGATAAAATGATACTGCTCYTCAGAACTGCTAATCTGTGTTAATGCCGTTTTGGTGAGGGTCCTGTAACAGCTGTTAGAGTTTTGTCCCCTGTAGGTCACGCAGWGAAGATGGGAAAATCCTTAATAAAATGTTGTTAGAAGCTACAGGTGGGAAATAAAGAAGCTCTTGTGACCTGTAATCTTATTCCCTCATAAAGTCACGGAGTGCACAGCAGCTTCTGTGGCTGAAATTAGACAGCACGCTAGTGGCTTTTCAATCTCAACTTTTGCAGTTCGGTTCTATCATTTTCGGTGAAGAACAAATGAAGGATACGGCAAGCACTGCCCCTGACCTTCCCGGCTATTTTTAATAAGCACATTCAACTGCTCGAGCTACTCTGTCTTAAATGAATTACTATATATCCGTGTATTGGAGAGGAAATACAGGAGTGTTTATCTTCTGTATAGACTGCGCTGTCAGGTTTTAATTAACTTTCAGCCTCAGGTAAAGAAAATATGCTAATTTTAATAGTCTGATAATTACTGTGGGCCTGATTCCACTACCCAAATGGAGCCAGACTAGTACCCTGCCTTGCAAAGAGCCTCCCTAGGACAAACTAGAGCAACTGGCTTCTTACATTTTACAGTCATAGTGCAGGAAGGAGAAGGGAAAGGTACAGTGTTAAATCAGTAATCAAGAACATACTAGTGAATGAATTATCTGTTACCAAGAATGGGTTCTGGTTTTGGAAGAAAAAAAATGTATATTTGTATGTTTAAAGTAATTACTGTCAGCCTCCTATGACTGGAGTTGATTTTTCTTTTTAAATGGCAGGTGCATTCCTGTGCACTTCTCTTTATATATCCACAATATACTCTTTGGCCAGGATGACTCTTCCAGGGATCACCTTTGTTTCCTTTCATTCTTCTCCCTTGGTGTCCCCTTTTCCTTTCATCGGAAAGGAACTGCAGCATGGTAACATATGAAACCAAATACATTTTTCAGATTGCCTATATTAAGGGCTGCTCGTCCCCCTCCAGAAAAAAAAAAGAACAGTGAAGAATAATACATAAGATATAGCTCCATAGACCTCTGCAGTACTTTTTATTCATTCAGCTAGGAGAATTAATAACTTCCTACTTCAATATTTCTGGTATCCGAATAAAGCAGCGGTGAGGGTTGAGTGTGCTCCCTTTTTTTTCACCTTATCCAAAGTGCCAAGCAACTTGTTTCAAAATGCTCACCTGAGACATTGTGTAGAACACTCATTGTGTACGTGTTGCGAAAGATTTGCATTGTATAGATAGTATACACTATAGATAGTGCAGAGATATTTGCAGCGGTAATGTCACAAAAAATTGTTTAATTGCGTGTGATTCCTCATCAGTCAAATGGTGGWGGAGTGCTGGAATGCAGTCTGGAATGGTGTAATTAATTGGCCGCAGGTCCAATGAGTTGTCATTTCTGAAAGTTTAATGTCATCAGAGCTCTTTTTCCGATAGCACAAGGAGCACTATTGCTAATAGACTTCAGAGCTTGAAATAAATAAATCTTTGGAATCCTGTTGCATCTCCTGGGGTGTGACATTTGACAGTCTTTTATAGCGCAGAACGAAACAAGTTTGTGAGCTGGAATTCAATTGTGGTGTATTGATTCCTTGCATCAGTCATTATTCCCTGCTGATTGACAGCTGAAAATTGGTTACGTTAAGTATTTCATATGTTATATTGGCTGACATTTGCTTGCCTGCTCCTGTGTCAATATTGTTGTAAAGATCTCCAGCTCTATGAGATAGCAATATACACTGACTGTGGCTTTTGTGTGATGTTCCAGTGTTTTTCCTGACATAATTTAAGACATATTAAAAACCAGCAGCATCTTCCCTCTTGAGGAGCTTAATGCCAATATTATTGTCTTCCAAGGGAAGATCATGTATGCTCATAATCGGGTGCTAATTTCCACCCATACGCTCATGTTTAGGCATTAGGCACTATAACTGTAAAATTGAGCCGCCTTGATTGATTCGTGTCAAGCCTCATCTCGGCTCCTGCCGTGGAAGTCATCCAGCTGACCCTTTTTACACTAAAAGAAGAGATTTGTGTTCCCTTCTTTCACCTGGAACCATCAAATTGACTGAATAATCTGTAATGCATTAGCGCTGACATTTGTTAGGCAGGAATTAAACACGGCACGGTAATGATCCCCCTGAATAAAAACTGTGTTTGGCTTCCAGGCGAGTTCTGTTGGGAGAGCACCGGGCCCCGCTCGCCTGAGCAGCATTAGCACCTTGATGGGCAGGGGGCACGCTGCCCGAGCTGCTCCTCCTGCTGAGCGAGGCTGGACTGTCCAGCTCGAAGGGAGCTCTATGTGTGTGTGTAAATACGTTGTATGTATGGAAGAAGGCAGCAGCTTTTCTGGCGTGTAGGAAGCCCCGTTGACCCAGCCCTGTAAGGAGGCAGTGCTGTGGGGCACCTGGGGCTCSTTAACCCACCTGGGGCTCGTTGGAAGGGGAGGCTTTAAAGGGAGGCGGCCGCAGAGGGTGGCTGGTCCTTGCTGCCCTGAGGTGAAGAGCAGCGGCTGGTGGATGGCAATGGCTGCACGAGGGGCTGGTGGAGCGATGCCTGTGAGCACCCAAGTAAAGCGTTTATTTTATAGTGARTTTTTATGTGGACTTTTATAGTGTAATTGTGCCCAGATGCACCAAAGCCAGCAGAGTGCTAGAAGGGGTGATAYTGACACTGGGAGAGAAGGGTGCTGGCAGAGAAACCTAAAGCTTAGGTCTTATGGCTGTGCAAGTCCTCTGGTAGGATCTAGGAGCAGGGGGAAACCAAAACCAGGTTTCTGCCCGGAAGAGGAGCACTCGTTTGTGGTCAGGTTGTCTGCTGAAGACGGGGAGATCCTGAGTGCAGGATGGGAAGCGGCTCTGAAGCCTTTTGTATGTTTAGGTATTAATCTGAAATGTTCAGYGCTATCTAACGGCTGTTTTATGCTTAACATGGTATCAAAATTAATGGTTGCAATTTMATTTAAAGGACATATCATTTGTTATGTATTTTTTTCTGTGTATGTGTGTGTGTGGTGGGGGAAAGAAGTGGMTATCAGAGCTTTGGTTGTGGTTTATTTATCTTTTTCTAAAGAGGAAAAGATCTAGGTATCATTTAGCACTAAAAGGTTGCTCCTTTTAGATAAGTCTTGGACTGAATCAGGGCTCCTGCTGGGGATTAAGCTCTAACCACAGAGTGGCCAGTTCCCATTTCTGGATTTTGTTCAGGCTTAGCAGAAGATGGACAGTGTTCACGGTGTGCAGAAGCACCCAAGTATGTATGCTAGCTGCAGAGGTACCGGGAGCCCTGGGTAGGTGATGGAGTCGCTGTCTGCCGTTGAACGTTGAGGCTTGGCTCGTGTATGTGCAGGCAGCCAAGCCGCGTGGCAGGACAGGCTCTCGCAGGGAGRTAACATCTTCTGATGGCTGGAGAACGTCGTTAGTGTCCTGCCCTGGCTCCTCTGCAGCAGCCAAAGAGCTGAATCTAGGAGGGGATTGCCGTTACCTGTGTTAAGCTGGGCAGTAGTGCTAAAGGACTGAAAGTAATGGATCTAAAAAAGAACTTGCGGTGTCTGGCTTTCTTGGCATTTAAAAGCTTAGCTTGTAGTTTTGTATTTCCCGACAGCTGCTTTATTTGGAAGTTGTAGTTCTGTGAGATGTGAAAATGAAGGATGAGTTGTGGAGGAACCAGAGCGTAAGAGCCTGGGATGATACAAAACATACAGGCTCTTTAGGTGAGGCTTTGTCAATTCAACCAAATWTATGCACTACAGACCTGTACCAGACTTCTAAAGCTGAAAAAGGCAAAACAACTTCCCTAAGAAGCCACCGTCCTTATGATGCAGGCCGTGTCTATGCCAAGCCCAAGGTGGCAGAGCCTCCCAGCAAAGCTCTGGTGTACGCTGAAGGTATTAACAGCACAGTGGGACATCCTGGCCTCAGCGCTTCCTCGTTTCAGTGTGACTGGTGGAGAAATAGGGATGAGATAATAATAACAATATGAGCTGTCTAGCGGAGGACGCATGCGGAGGCCTGGCCGAGCGGAGGGCTCTCAGTAACGTACCTCCTGCTTCACCCTCTCATCTCCACAGGTTAACGTCGTTTTYCCCCCGTATTTTTGTTAAATGCGACAGATCCCGCCCGTCCGCAGCGCAATGGCAAAATGATTTATTGTCGTGGGCAGCAAGCAGTGCTCGTGCTGAAGCTTTCTCTTGTCGTCAGCTCGAAAGGCTATTCCACTTGACGCCGGGTGAGCTGCCGAGGGCGCTCTCCGGAGCGCGCTACCCGATAGCCGGGGCCCGGCGCTGGGAATTTAACAGGTCATTCAATGCTAGTCAACAAAAGACCCATGAAGCCTCATTTCACACCAATTACTACTTAGCATACGTATACAAATTGATTTAAAGAATTCTCAGGGATTTCTTGATGCCGTAATCTGGCAACATGTGTCCCGGCAGCGCGGAGGCCGCTTCCCGGCTGCCCGTGGGCCTGGAGCCACCTCAGCTGCCCGTTTCCAACAGAGCACGTTGGAGTTGAGGTCTGCAGAGCCCCTGGAAGGCAGGAGCTGCCCTGGGCTTGCAGCAGCCCCCGCTGCCACCCTCCTCCTCCTCAGGAGCGTCCCCCAGCCTTCGTGCTCCTCTGTGTTTGGAGGCTGGGTGATGTTTCTTGCCTTTTCCATGTTGGGAGCGTTGTGGGTGTTTGCCTAGCACCTTGGCTCTGTCCTCTGGGGCGGGAGAGGAGGGTTGTGTTACTTGTTGCTGTTGATTTTGAATATAGCTGCTTACCGGCCGAGTGCTGGTCTCGGGTTCCTAAGCATCCCCTGAAGTTGTTCTTTTATTCTTGGTTTGTACACTTAATTTTAGAGAGCATTTTTTTTAAGAGGGGAAAATGCCTTTAAGAGTACCTTAAGAAAAAACAACAGCATGAAAACGTGGGTTTTGGCGCCTTCGCAGCACTTTTAAATAGATCCCTAGAAAATTGGGACAAGTGCGAGAGGCAAATCGTGCTTTATCCCTKCAAGAGGTGAATCCATGCCGCATCCACGGGTTGTTTTTCCCWTTGCTGGATTGCCCCGAGAGCAGAGTTGCCTGCAGCGCCGGGCCGGCCCGCTGCTCCCGTCCGCCTGGGGCCCGGCACCTGCGGAGGTGAGGAGCCTGGAAAAGCCGGCCGCATTGTGCGCGGGTGGCCCTTTGTTTGYGGCAGACAAAGGCGAAATCCGCCGGATTACTGGAAGATATCGTGTAACACACAAGATGGAGTTGCTCTTATTCTTCTCTAAGACATATTGTGTTTCCCTTGGGCATAGAAAAGAAAGTGCAGCCAATCCTGGGAGGGGAGCTCCTATTAGAGATTTGTGCAGGCCTGAATTATTTGGCTTAAACTTTTTTTTCCCCTCCCTTTTTCCTTAATAAGGGGGATGCCTTCCTTAGGCACAGCCTGCTGGAGTAGATGGTATCACTAGTAATCCGTGGCTTAAGCACAGAGCCTCTAAATGGGTTGAATTAGGTGGAAGATGAGGCTGTTTGGTGTTTGTGTGTGGCTTATTATTTTTATTTATTTATTTTCTGTTTCTGCATTTAAGGTTTCACTACAAAATTTCCAGCCCAAGTAGCAGTKTGGTGGGTTTTTGCCCTCCACGTGTGAGCTTTCTTCTAGGCATGCTCATTCAGTGAAACAGCTTTGAAGCTGTTGAACTGTGTAAATGTTATATTAACATTTTCTCTTGCAATTATAGCCGTTTACTTGCTCTTGTTGAAACAGCCCTTTCAAGGGGAAGAGAAGAAAGCAGGAAGTGAGAGTACACAAAGAAATGGAAAAGTGRCAGCGCGCTCTATTTAATTTTTGAAATAAATCATTTCAACTTCTAATTTACACTTCTCGGAGATGGTGGCTAAGGATAGACAAACAAAGAATACTGTGAGCAATAATTTCATTCTGTTCCTTTGTTACATTAGATCGCTTAATTTTCACATGTTTGGTTTGCATATGGAGATTTGTCCAATGAGTCCTGCTCCTTGGATTTGTTAACTGATACCCAGGAAAGCTCCGGGAGTCTCCGATCCATCAATCTTCAATTTGCAAATTACAGGAAGGCAAGCAAATGCTCGAATTAAAGATGCCAAATAAATAATGTGAATTAGCCCTTAGTCCAGCAGTTTCCAAGCTCCTGTAACTTGATTAAATTTGCAAGTCTAGTGTGCTTAATTTCAAGTGGCATCTGATCTTTTATGAAGAAGCTCTATATTATCTAATAGTAATTATAATCTTCTTGCGGGTTCTTTAACGTATCCAGTACACCTAATAGAAGAGTCGCATGGTGTTCTATGGGGTGATGCTACTAAAAATATAAATCTTTGATTTCTTAGGAAACTATATGGGAAAGTTTCATAGAACTTGTAGTGATATTTCGTAATTTCATAAAATACCTTATTGCGTGTTCTCCTCTATCAGTGATATTTATGCGACTTTATGCTACTTATGCTCCTTAATGCATGCWGCAAGGCTGCTGTGTCTGTTGCGGAGCCTCTGCTGGAGAGGGTGCCCGTGGTTCTAGTGCTCGCTCTCGGGGGGTGGTTGTYGTTTCGGTGGTGTTTTCTCCCTTTTCCCCCTCTCTCCTGTGCCAAGTGCCCGTGGTGCCGCTGTTGCTCAGCAACTGCGATCTCCCGGCTGGGGCTGGCAGAGCGCGCTCCGGGAGCGCGGGTGCCAGAAGGACAGGCGCATTGATCCTCGACGCGTTATCAGAGCTCCTCGCACGCGCGCGCCTTCGGGAGCCGAGAGCGTCTAATAATCTTGCTCGGGGCTCATTTTACACACCGGTGAGCCTTTGCAGTTAAACTCAGAAAATTGCATTGGCTGGTGGTGGCAAGGCAGGGAGGTCAATAATTTGGCCGCTTTTCCTCCAAAACATAAAGCAGCTTGGCCTATATAAAAGGGTGTCTTTGTCCCATTTAGAAACTATGAATGTGTTAACGTCTGCATCAGTCCTTGTTAGTTATCTACGTTTTGATCCCGTAGGCTTCCATGTGAYTCATTTTCTGATCAGCAGTCTAATGTCAGAATATGAGTGATACTGCTGTATATCGATCCAGGTTAATAACTAAGTACGGTAATCACTCTATTCTTAGGTATTTGCTACTGGTAAAAAGATATGTAAATAGCTGAATGGATGCCCCAAAGGCAAAAATGAACAAAGTTTTCATTAAGTAAAACTGAAATAGCCTATGGGAGGTAAGCTAGGTTTGGCTGAATGACCTGTAAGTGGGCTAGACGGGCCTCAAGGGACAACATGCAATGTTCAGGACTAGGGGACATTTTAATCATGAGTTTGACCGGGGTCTTGGCAGACTGRTTGAGCTGTGGTTGGTGATGCCAGCTCTGGGCTGACCTCAGTGCCAGGCCTCAAAGCTGGTGAGGGCAGCACTACTTTGCACAAAAAGATTCAGGCAATGGGGCATAACAGATGCATTTGCAGTAAAATATTTTTGATAGATACGTAGGTATATAATAAAGGAAATTGGCAATTACCTTTTGAGTATGCAGCGTTAGTCTCAGAAGGTGTTTGGAAGGAGTTAGCGGCAGTGGCTGGTACTGTCTATAGGTCATGGTGGTCTCCCAGCCACGTGATGTGTAGCTCCACCGTTGCCTCTCTGCAGCCTGGGCACCTCTATGGCCAGCCCAAAGACGACCCTCCGCTGGTGGTGGGGTTTGACTGCGTGCCCAGGCTTCGCTGCCGACGGGGAACACCTCCTGCCCTGCCGAGCCCGTGGCCGCGAGCGGCGTCCGCCTTGGGCAAGGCCAGCAACATGGGAAGAGTTCTCCCATCATCACGGGGGCCATGCAGGTCATGGGAAGGAAGGGATGATCGGGTTTGAGACGGGTTTAGATGCGTGTTGCCCTGAAATACTTCCACGGGCAGCTGAAAGATTGTAACGTGGCCGTGCCATGCCTTAGRTAAAGGCATATATTAAGATTAGTGACGTTCCTCATTGGGCATTAAAAGCTGTGTGCTGCTTTCCAGAGAGTAAAGCACGATACATGATTACTCATATTACATTTAAATATTTAATGTGTGCCTTGATTCTTCCACACCAATAAACACAAATACATAGAAAAGGTAAATTAAAAGAGATGTTTTGTAATAGCAACAAAAAATCATTATGTTGGTGGGAGCAGAATAAAATATTAATTGTTTTTGCTACAATATCTGAAGAGATGCAAGTGGAATCCTTATTTGCCATCTTGTTCCATACAATGAATATTTTGTTTATTGCAATTTAAGGAGAGATAGAGTAGCCTATGATTGAGTCCTGGTGTTTGTGTATCTATGTTATAATTTATTGAGGGATGATGTGGCTAGGCTTAAAGACCACGCTTAATCTGTGTGTGTACTCTTCACGTGTCRACGTATTACTCTGTCTCGGTGTATTATTAGCTGATCATGGTGGGGGTTTTTATTGCTTAAGACTTTCCATGTTTCAGGTGGCTTGTCTGCATTTCAAGCAGAGCTTCTACTTTACCGCATAAGTTTTTGCTTCATTGAAAGCATATGTCACTGTGGAAAACTATATGCAGAATTATGTGAAATAGGTGTTTCACTTGCAGCATTTATATTCTAGCTTTAAAGGGAAAGTGGTGAGAATTTCATGCCTCTGCTTTTAAAGGAGGTGGAAAAATAGGTGAAAGATCAATTTTTCTTAAAAAAACCCTAATAATATCAGATGCCATAGTTCTTGAGGGAGCATATGAAGCAAGTCTATGTTCAGAAACATTTGGGGCTGAAATGAAACATTTGGGGCTTTCTTTTATCAAATGTAAGGAGAGAAGTGAGGGCAGAAGTGCTGCCTAAAACATGCTTTTTAATCCCTCTATCTGTTCTTCGTGTATATTAGGGAATTACAGTGAGCTGCTGAGACGGTTGTGCTCATTCACGTTGTGTGGAAGAAAAACTATGTTAAATACAACTGTGAGTGTCTCTATCCCGTTTCACCCCTAGCTCTGTCCCCTGGATGCCTTTGGAATCAGGAGAAGGAAATCTGGTGCGTGTTGCTTGTTTCGCATTTATGGGTTTCCCTGTTCCATGGTGTTTKGAGCTGTGTGGGCTCATTTTGATGYRACTATTCTCCTTTGCATGCATCTCTGGTGTTAATGAGAATTGCATTAAAGGTTTCCTTGAGGATGTTTACAAATGCATCACCAACTTAAATTTCCAAGGAAAATATTGACAGAGGAAACAAGAAGAAAGGCTGCCTTGTTTATTTTCTGGTGTCTCTAAGCTTTGGCATYGTGTTATTAGTTAGTTGCAGGTAGTCCTTAACATATGGATGCCTCAGATATCCACGTAGGTGATGAAGGCACAAATCTTATTGTGGGAGCAAACACAAAYCCACCACCTATAATCACACATGTCCACGTTTAAAGTGTGAATGAGTTCCTGAAAATATTGTTGCCTTAAATATGTCAGGGCACACTATTTGCTGGTTTGACAGATGTGAGACAAAAAAGCAAGTTATTCATAAATGCCACTGCCAACAGGTTGGAGGGGAACATTATTATCTTAGGTTGGCTTTGGTTTTGKGAAGCAGCAGCTGCTTTTTGCTCATACTAGCAAATGGAGGGGGGGGGGAAATCGGAAAGGTTATTGGTCTAAGAGAACCACTTTTGGTCTAATAGAGCAAATTTCCATGCTTGTGTATACCCATGCCTTAGCTGGGCACTTGCTGTGAGGAAGCAGCAGCTTGAAAGTATTAGAGTTTTGGGAGGATGGGGGAACCACAAAATGAGACTGATTTGTCACTTGATATCACTGAGCCCTTTTGTTTCTATGTATCTTTGTGATCCTAGTTTTTTGAAACTATCCATTTCTGTATTGAATTGCTAGGGGAAAATGCAACAGACTAACTGCTTTTTGTGCATTCCTCAGTATAATTTGAAAGAAATCACTTGAGAAGTTTAGTGCATTCAGACCTGAAGTGGTGCCCTGGGTCACTGATGGAAAATGTTGGTGTTTTGTGCACACAGGGTTAAAGCTAATCARTCCTTTATTCTCGATGGTGTGTTTTTGTTGTTGTAAGTGGGTTTTGCAAAAGGCACCATTAAAAACATGGGAGCAGTGTGCTAGATGCTTCATATTTGTGCAGTGAGGAAGATGCTGCTGCTGTGCACGTGTGTGATGCCTCACATGATGTGTTGCAGCTATGGAGTCAGGTGCGTGCCGGAGCTCGTGGCCCGCGAGCACGAGGCTGCAAGCTGCTTACCAGGAACCTCCTGCTGACGGGGGCTGTGCCTTGTGTGAAGTGCCAAAGGGTTGTCTGTGCTTGTAGCTTGTTTAGGAAGCAGCTGTGACAGTAGACACTTAAARTCTGTAGAATTGGCACTGATTGTGTGGTGAGGGTAGGGCAGAAAGATGCTGGTTTTGAGTAAGTGGTGTGGCTTGCGCAGGTTTAATGAATTTCCAAGGGGCAACGATGAGCATGGGAGTTGGGAGCTGCCGATGGGAGACACCATTTGAAGGTCTGCTGTTTGCTGCCCTGAGTGTTTGCAGCCCTGGTGTCAGAGGGAGGTGGCAGCTGGTCGGCATTAGGACAGTAACATGTGCTGATATGGAGGAGGGAAGGGAAGTCATCCTGCAAGGAAGGGGAATGAGCTTCTCGCTTGTTTAGGTGAATAAACACCAATACCCCCAACGTCTGAGAAAGCAGCTGATTGTACAGAACTATTTCTGCTTCTAGACTGTGGCGTTCTAGTCATTGCAGGGGTGGGGAGGTTGCAAGGCGATGCCACCGATTTGACAGTAACTAGAATGAATCAGGAGAGCTTAAGTATGCTTAGTTTAAGGAAATAAAATAGACTGRGATCAACAGTTATGCTTGTTCTTCCTCAGTCTTCCCCCTCCAAACTTGGTACCGAGTTACTGGTAGCTTGCCCCAGCGAGGAGGAAGCAGCTTTTGCAAACCCGTTGGGCTCTTTAAAGCTGTTGTGTATGAATGTCCTTAAACAAGGCATGCCTGGAAAAGCTCATGCCCTCCGTGGAGGCTGGTGCTACAGGTAGAGCCTGCAGGGCCACCGCGAGCCACCCCCGAGACCCCTCCACGCTGAGCTTGCCCAGCGTGGGCTCCTAGGGCTGCCGGTGCCCCAGAGCCCGGTGGGCGCGGGGCAGCGCGGACGYGGCGCGGGGAAAGTCAGCAAGCATGGAGGATCATTAATTTTTCCCATGGTGTTTGACTCGGCATGTGATCTTTTGGCCAGGAAAATGCCTGAAGCTGTGTAGTTAGTAACACTTCTCCAAGAGACTGTCATAACCATACTTTAGACACTGAGTCACAGATGTTTACTGAATCATCATCACACACTCCGGTTTCGAAGAATTACACAGAGATGGGTTCAGCGAGGCTCGTTTCGTGAATGGCCTTTTCTGATAGCAGACACCCCGTGTATAAATTCTCCCCATACATTTTCCTGCRGCTCAGATTACAGCGCCTGATTAATTGATTTGGCTGGGGAGAATGCACCGCGCAGAGTTCAAATGGAAAGAGCAGGCAGCTGGGCACATGCTCGCCTTCGTTCACGGCCTCGTTAGCTCGCCGGGCCCYGTGCGTGCCGCGGCCCTCGGGCGCGTTCGCGGTGCCGGGATCATGTTCTCGCCGCGGCTCCAAGTGTGAAACGGGTTTCGGGTAGGGCCAAGCCCTGGTTCTGCTGATATCTGTGGGAGAGTYGCTGCGCTTTCAAGGGTCGGCGTTTGGCCCCTGTGATGTCCCTTTGAAAGCCTTCCTGCTGCTTTCSGCTGGAGAGGGGCGATCTGCAAGGGACTGTGCATCAGGAACCTGCTTTTATTCTTGCTCGGGTAAAGCTGCTCTCGCAAGAATGGCTTTTTGGAAAGCTCGTTGAAAGATACAGAGAAACTGTTCGCATGCAGCACTTGTCTGGATCACACAAGCACGGAGGAGGGGGAGATGGTTTTGTGTGGCAAGCCCAATCCCATCTGCAAGTCCCAAGCCACAACCCAACAAAGCCTGGCGTATTCCCATGGTAGTTTGCCGGTTTGTGGGGGTTTTTCACACTGCACGCAGTGCTGTCCGTCAGGCAGAGGGTGCAGAGATGCCCCTGTCCTCTCCCTGTGTTGTAGCCTGTTTCTGGGGACGTGTCCCTGCTCCCTGGCCCCGTGGGTACCGTGAGGGTGAGCGCAGTGAGCATTTCCAGACTGCTGTCTGTCCATCCTGAGCCCTRACTGTGGAATAATGAAGGTACCCTGAAGGCACCAGGAAAGCAGCAGTAGAGTTCCGTCTTGGGAACGGGAAGTGGCRAGGGAGGCCGAGACCAGCCTGCACTGATCTGTTGGCTGAGCTGGAGTTGTGTCCACGAGACTGGAGGAAAGGGCATGTTGCTGTTCAGCCCCAGTCTGCAGGTGGGCTGCTCACGCACACGTAACTTGGGTTTGTGGATCAGCCGAGTGATAGATAACTCAAGATGTTTGTTAAATTACCTTCAAAGCTCTTGTAGAACAGTCTTTGTAGCAGAGAATCTGCTTGTTTATTGTGTGCTGATAGAGCCCCTGCTTGGAAGCAACCTTCCTTTGGATGTTTACTCTTTACTGCACTACTCTTTACTACATTCGTATGTTTTTATGACAGGAAAAAACAATAGGGATGCAGAGGTGCAAGCAMGTTTTTTTTCAAGCTTGCTTTTTGGCAAGAGAGACAAAAAAAAAAAGATTCCCCTCTTCCAGGTAAAGGAAATGCAATGAAAGCAAGTCAATATTGCCACTGATTTCTAAATCGGGTTTCAAAAGTTGCTGAGTAATTTCTTTAAAACACGGAGTGTTTTCAGTAGAGCTGTGAAAAGCCTGTGCTGGGGCTAGGTGCTCTCCARCTGTTCCTTGCACAGACCTCAGAGCTACGGCACAACTGACAACACCTGGAAAGGTGGTGGTGACCTGGGCAGCTYGGGAGCAGGTATTTGACCCCTTTATTAAGTGTTAGGAAAGGGACACTGAAACGCAGACATAGCACCCTTGTGTCAGCGGTTGTGTCAGATCACAATACGGGTATCTATAGGTCTGAGTATATTAATGGCTTTGGGTTTCCTTAAAAAGGAAAAAGAAAAACTTTAAAAAGGAGGAGGACTAAAATTTGTACATGTAGGCTGACAGTATATTTTCTTTTAGGAAAATCTGGGAATAAAAGCAACTTTTGTGTACACTGAGCAGATGTTTGTGATTAGTTCTTGGTTAACATCACCCAGCTGGCCGCGGATGAYTGTATGGAGGAGAGAGCATTTGAGAACATGGCATGTTTATATAAATCGAGCCTATGGCAGTCAGGATGCTGGGGCAAAAGTGCTGCCTTTCCCATTTAGGTTACTCTTTCGAATGACACCCTGTGACAATCTTCACCTCATGTGTAGTCACCAYTGCTTCCCTGTAAAGCTTGGGCAGATAGTGTTGGTCATAGGCATGTAATGTATGCGTCTGTATCTATAAACATCTGCTGTTGAACTTAARTCAGGTAGTAAGATACCAGAGGCATTTTTTTATTAACTTATATTAAAGATGCTTAGTTGTAACTGTGTTGGCTTGAATATAACTTGCTGTAGGTGAAGCATCATCTTAATATATACTTATTTTTAAATGACCTATTTACTCGGAAACTCATTTGTGGCGTTTCATCATTCTTCTAATTTCTGTATCAACYTACTGAAAAATCACCTTGTGACTGGTGTGAGAAGTTATTTGTCATGCTGCTGYTTGCACCCTGTGACATTTTCCAAGGTACTTT
Organism: Eudromia elegans; assembly: GCA_003342815.1. Taxonomy (NCBI): domain Eukaryota; kingdom Metazoa; phylum Chordata; class Aves; order Tinamiformes; family Tinamidae; genus Eudromia; species Eudromia elegans. The sequence goes on from PTEX01000080.1 coordinate 1,702,952, forward strand.
CCCATTGGAGGCTACAAATGGAAAGGAAAATCTTCATCCTACAGTGTCCTGTTGGGAGCGAAGGTGTCTGCCATGCAGTGAGGGCTGGAAAATTCTGTGCGTGTATTTGACATTACTCATGTGATTAATCCTATTGTGCAAATGAATATGTGGACAAGCAGAATAGGAGAATAAGCTTTTTTCCATGCATCTTTCATACCGTTAGAGAGTGCCTAAATATGATTAGGGAGCATATGGTACAGAGGCACACGCACATCAGAAAGAAATCTCTGCTATGTTATATTAAAAGATTACCTTATCAAAATGTTTCACTGTAAGAGTCAAAATTCTAATTACTGCAAACATCTTGGCCTACGGTACCATAAAATTAAATGTGATATTTTAATTAAAGCTACGGGTTGGAGGATGAGCTACGATATTTTAGAAATGTGACGTGTTCGTCACAGTGCCTTCCAAATGGTCTCCTGTTCATGGAAAACTTGCCTTTATCCTGACAGTTGATTTTGTCAAGGTTATTTTAGGATTGCATGGGCAGTCATCCCAAATGTAAGGCAAATATATCACACAAATTATTTACAATAGTCAAAGTTATGGAGTTAAAATCTTTCCAAAGTAGAACATACTTGCAGAAATATCTGGCAAATATCTTAGTTCCTAGCTGACAATAAATATTAAATGCAAAACTGATTGTACTTGTTGGGAAGGTTGAATGAAGCTGTGCCACTTCTTGCACTTATTTCTTGATGTTTAGCTCTTCAGAAGTTGTGTGTTTCACTGTATGTTGCATAAATAAACGTGACCAGTTCCAATTCCAGCGCACGCCAACATACGCTGCATACACTGCAAGCTGATGTTTAACTCCTTCACTGCTATGACATGTGGCGAGGTTTACCCACCTTACTATGGCCAAGTTTTACTCCACAGTTTGAGCAACCAACCACTGTTAAGTTTTCAGAGCCTCAGGTACCCTGTATATATAACAGCCAGCCAGGTACTACCCAGCCTGCASAAAACGGGTGACAAAGTTGCAGGAGGAGACTCCGGGTTTTAAATGCATTCCCGGAAGTCTGTGTATTGCCTGGGCCTCAAGAATGCACTTTCTCATTTCTTAGCTTTGACAGCAACGGCAGTACTTTAAATATATAACTGATTGATTTATTTACGGGGGATTTCCATGCTGCTCTACACTTTTTTTTAAATCTCTATATGATTTGTCAGGATAGCAATGAATAATTTAGCTTGAAGCCCAGACTATACCACCCTGTGCCGGGGCTGTGGAGATTATTTCCTCTCCAATGTTGCGTGGAAATGCAGAATACGTGAACTGTGCTTGCCTGTAGCGATCGTCTCGCGCGAGGTCGGTACGCTTCTTGCACAAGGTCAGCGTCCTGGCGTATGTTTGCTGCTGGCCTGAGATTTCCCCAGCGTCTCCTCGTTCTCGTGGYGAAGCCTGCTCTCTTTGGAGGCTTGCTGAGGCAAAGCTACCAAAGACTTGCRGAGTCCTTGAGTGCTGAGCTACCTGGCCTTCAGTCTGTGAAGGTCTTTTTCCTGGGCTAAAGCAGATGGGCATGAATTCACTGCTAAAGCACTTATTTTTGTTTTTATATAAATGTGTGTACGTGCCTGGGTGTGAAAATATATATATTTWAAAAATTGCATCACAGTGCTGTAGCTGAAGTGATAGCAGTGCTGCATACAAACGATTTCAAGGAGTGATCCGTTAGCTGAAGAGGGATGAGATTCCCAGGCTACGCAGTCCTTTCAGAAACATCCCTCCTGACTCAAGTTGTAACTCCTGGTTTTTTGTTTACACCATTCTTGATTTTAGTCTTCTCATGCATGCTGTAAGGTGGAAGAAGGTTTTCTGCTTCCCGTGTTCCTCGTGGTGGTGAGTAGGCTATTTGGGTGAAATGAGTAGAACACTAATACTGCTATATGATAGTAATACTACAACCCTGTGTGTGTTACTGCATGTGAACCAGGTTAGCTGCTGTTGAGTTCTACCTCTGGGACTCTACAAACCTTCCAGGCAACTTCTCTTTTGTGAGGTTCAAGTGCTTGCTTACACAGGAGTCTCTATGGGTTTTGTGGCTCATTACTTTTTTCTTTTTCTTTTTCTTTTTCTTTTTTTTTTTTTTTTTTTTTTTTTTTTACCCCAAATATTCTAATGTCTCATGATCTCTTTAGGCAATTGATGTCTTTTCCATCAGGGTATGATACGCTTTCCCAAGTGCTGAAAGCTTCAGTTCTTGAATCACTTAAATCTGGATAGGAGTTCAGCCAAAACCAAGCTTACGTAGGTGGCATTGAGTCTGTCCAGTGTCTCGGATCCGCTTGTAGTTGCTGTGATTCTACCATATGGACTATTCTGCCCTCAAAATGAGTATCAGGAGTTGTCTGTCAAAATGGAAAGCTGTAGTTTCCTGGCTGGTGTGGGTGCTTGGGAGCCRCTTTCCTTCTGCTCCGCTCACAGGGTGAGCGACGCTCCGAGTTCCTGGGTGAACCCCTGCTCTTTAGGCAAGTGTGGTGTTGTTTCAGAATTGATCAAGGCACTYGGTTTGGAAGTGTCTGTGTCTTTGGCCCCTACCACCTGGCTGTAGGTGCTGTTACCAGCCTTGTGGGGGTGATGCCAGTGCTTCTTCACCTGGCTTGCACTTGGTTGCTAGCTAGCTCTCTTTCTTTATGTGTCCCTGGAAGCTGGCATAAGCTAAAACTTAATTCCTATCAGTGCTTGCTGTGGCTRAAGTAAATCCCAGAACCATGAACTGAGCCCTGGGCTTGTGGGAATGGAAATGTTTTGCTCCTTTCAGAAGGGAGATGAAGGACTGTGTCTCTTGTAGGTTAACCTACATAGGCACTAGATACATTTACAGRTTAAAAAAAGCTGTACTGGTTTTCTATGGCAGGAAGAGTTCATATTTCAGAAGTACCAACAGGAAACGATTCCATTTTCTGTACATCTTAATTGTACAAAAAGTGTATATGGAAAAGTTTGGCATGGAAAAATGCATTTGTGARAATGGAACGATGCATTTGTGAGACAGGGGTGACTTTAAAGGTCAACAGGATTTGTAGAGGTGTTTTCCCCTCAGAACCAGCACTGTGGTGACAGCTCTGGATGGGGGTTTAAGTCCAACCTACCACCACGTTGGAAAGGAAAGAGCTGCTGAGGAACTGGGTTCCCTCCGCTGTGCCACTTGGCAGGCGGGCTGCCAGCAGGATGAGTCATGTCTAGTGCACATCGGATAGTGTTCGTCAGAGCCCTTGGCATACGGATGGCTGGAGGGAACATACGCTGAAGGAGCCCTGCGAAAGGAGGAGAAGTGCCCTGCTGACGTGTGCCAGTTTGCTGTCAGCYTGGACTGCCAGGGGTTTGATGCTAACCGCGAGTGCTGGAGAGAAAGCGGTTCTCACCAAGGTGKTATTAGAGGCTGTTCAAAACAGCGTCCTGCAGGACGCTGCGCAGAGCTAAGCGAGCTGCATTCCCCTTTAAACGTGGACAAACACGCACGTTTCCACAACTTTGCACTGCCAAGAGTTCTTYTAATCYTCAAGATTCCCAGAGTTACATCCCAAGTATCTTAGTTAGGTTTTGCTCCTAAATTTTTATAGAGAACAGAGGGATCATTTCATGCTGTGCTAGACTTAGCCTCATCCATGTACAAGGAAGAAATCCATTGGTAGGGTCAGTGAGTAAGCGTAGTGTCAGGGAAAGTAATGGAGAGATTGCTTCCTAAGTRTCCTGAGTTTTCAGGTTTCTTAGAGTAAGTTTTCTTGAAATAGATCTATCTTTGAGACTGGTATGAAAATTGTACTAARTGATTGCAGAGGGAAAGTGTGGTGATGCTGATGCCTGTTCTCAGTCTCAAACAGATTGGTGTCATGATTTACTTAAATATAAAAGATTCTAAGCATTTTCTAATGTTCTCTGGAGATTATCTCAAGCTTTAAAGCCAGACATGGGGCACGCTATTTTCTAAACTCAATCTACTGTGGCTTTAAATACATTACAGTGTTAAATTTCTTTTAATGACCTTGATCAAATACCTCAGAGGTATTAAGAGCATGGAATAATGTTTCTCCACCCTCTGCCTAGTGAGAATTCTTTCTGAATTCAGGCAATTACCACGTTTGTGTTGGGTTGTGGYAGAGGGATAGGGTGTACGATGCAAGGTATGGCATCTGTGCAAAGGTGAGGGCGTAAAGCCTGAAAACAGTGGGATGTTGGGATGACAAGCTGGGGGGTTTCAGGAGCTCGGTGCAGAGCTGGAGATGCTGGAGAGCTCAGTGGTGCTGCTGGCTCGCTTTCCTTGCGAGTGGAGCAATGCTTGAAGCCCTGGGGTCAGTTCCTGGCCCCTCTGGAGTTAATGAGACCTTGCTGTTGACATCAGTGGAGACCACGTTTCACCTCAGGTCTCCAAGTGTGAAGGGTTAATGCGTTAACCCAGTGCAGCGTTTAGCTCCCCAGCCTTGATACCAATTTCAATATACTTTAGTGCAAGTCTGTAAATATGACATTCAGAAGTGGTTCCCGAGAGAAATGGGCCCATCAGCAATGGTGCTAGCTTGAATAATGCATATCAGGAGGATTTGTGAGACTGGAAGGGGAGATGCGACTTACCCGGGGCTTGTGCTTGAGGCAGTATTGCAGGAATTGTAAATCGACAAGGCCTTCAAGAATTTMTCTGTGCATAAACATTTGTTTGATGGTGGTATCTAGAGTCCCTGGTAGATTGTCAGGGTCCCGTGGTGCCAGGTGCTGTACAAATAGAGAGTCTCTCTCCCCCCAGAACTTGCATCGTAGGCACACAAAATGTTTGAGGTGTTGGATAATGAGGTACCGTTGTATTTTTGTGGGAGGCCCCCCCATCTGAATCCAGCTTATCAGCTGCTTGATTCAATTCATTAATGAAATAGCAGTGCTTGATTAAAACACAATCAATTATCCTTTACTGCCTTATGCTTACATCAGAAGAGAAAATAAACAYGATGGTTCTTCCAGTAGCATTGTGATTATCACTTGAAAGTGTTACTACATTTGCATCCTGCAAGCACAAGTRATGCACTTGCTTTTATGCCTGTTTTTGTAGTGTTAAGTTTTTCCTGAGGGAAAGGAGAAGTGTTTGACGTTGTCTYATGTGAACCTGGATTGAAGCTTTGCTCTCCATTTGGTTGCTTGGTCATCCCACCAGTGCCGAGGGTTTGTAGGGCACGCGGCCCCGCTTCAATTCARCAGGAGAGTGCAAAGCCCTGTTGGGATTAGCATCCCGCAGGTGCAGCCAAGGCAAAGTGGGGCTCCACCTCGGCTTGATCTCCTCTGAGTCATCCCTTCTGTGGAGGTGAGAGCAGAGCTTTGAGGCTTGTGCGAGAGGAAATCTAGGTAAAGGTAGGGTTGTAGCTGCCCAGTCTGCCCATGTCCATTGCGCTAACTTGGGGTTTATCTTTCCTAGCTGTACTGCTGCCAGGGAAGGGCAGTTTGCTCTTTAGGGAACACGGTGACTTGGTTCTCACAGCATGGGTGGTGCCAGTTCTTAAACATCTCACCAAAGATCTTCAGCTGCAATGTCTTCTCAAGTTCAAGTGAGAAACTGTGATTTATTCTGTTGTTTTAAGGTCAAGATACAAATTATGTTKGAGACACCCTCAGGAGTGTTTTAAGTGAAAATGTTGTTAGTGAGTGTGGRTGCAAATTCAAACTGTTTGGAGAAACTTGCCTAGATGTGTTGCAAAATCCAGATGCACAGTTCGGACCAAAGCCTCTTTCTTCCAAAACAGTGAATCACGCCTCCGAAAACCGGAAACGAAGCCAAAGYGGATCAAAGCTCTCTAGGCATCTTGCAGTTGTGCAATGCAAGACATGGTGCTTTAACTTACTGTCTTGGAGCACGTCTCCATGCRTCTCGTTTCAGAGGAGAGCTGATATTTGATGATGAGTAAACCCAGGAGGCATCATCAACATGATAGGGAAACGGAGTTCACAGGGCGTTTAGTGCTTGTCTGCSGAAAGAAACCAAACACGTGGCCCCCTCCCCAGGCGGGAGGGCTGCGGCCGAGCCTGCTTCCGATTACCGGGAGCGCCGCGGGATTGCGGCCTCCGGAGCGCGGCGCTCCGCCCAGGGACGCGTTCCCACGTGCTTCCAGCYGGCACAGCCGTGAGAACTCTCCTCGTTCTGAACGCCTAAGCGTTGAGAGCGCCGCCAACTTGAAGTCATTAAGCTCTGTTTTATTAATCTGGCCTATGTGATGCAGATGGCTATCACTGTTTTTCTTAATTTATTTGTATTAAAGAAGTGCCCAGAGGCTTCAGACGTGTACAGAGGCCTTTATGAGGAGGACAGATCAATGCCTACTGGTGAATGAAATTCTTAACAGGAGCAAGAAGTTCACTATTTTTTTTGCCTTAAAGGGGCAAATGAAGCCTTCAAAGGGTGTGCTTGTGGAAGCCAACCTCCACACAGTGCGAAAGGAGCTGGCCAAGGGGAAAGCAMGGTAGCGACTGTAAGGGAGAGGACCCAGGGAAGTGGCTGTGCAAACACAGAAGGAAAACCTTCCGACTAATGGCGAGGATGGTTTATATCCGTACCAAAAACCTGCTAAGTAGCCGAGGTGCAGTCGCTGCAGCCCTCCTCATGCAGCAGCTACAGCACCGTGCTCGCTCCCTGCCCCTTGGCTGCAGTACTCTGTGCTGCTGCACGTGGCTGTGACCAGCATCTCCAGCTGCGGGTGCTGCTGGTCTATCTAACCAATGTATTTCCACTTTCTCTTCTGGATAACTTTGGGTTTAAGGAGTTCTTAAGCTCTGACAAATTTTGGCAACAGCTATAAATCCATTTCACTTAATACCTGGTATTTCCCTCAGGCTTTTACTTTCAAAGGCACTTAGGCTCCTTTCTGTGCTTTTGGTGGATTTCCAGCTTTTATGTCCCTGCGTTAAAATGGAAATAACACAGTTGGGTCTATATAAATAGCCAGCAGTAATAACATATCAATGGAAACTTTGCTAGGAGAGCGCCCCGTGGAACGCGACTTATAACAGGGCTCTTGTTCTGTCTGGTGCCTTCTGCCCCAGCAGAGCGAGCCGAGGAATATTGTTCATTTCCGACGGCGTTGCTGGGAGTTGGGCACGGGCCACCTCCGCCCCAACCAAGCGGCCCTGCTGCAAACCCATACCCAGGGCCACGCRGCGGGCTGCGAGCTAGTGCACGGTGTAGGGCAGAGCATCCCCGAGCGGGCGAGGAGGCTCCRCGGAGGGGCAGCGAGCAGCGCGGGCTCGGAGCCGTCCGCGGGGCCGGCCCGCAACGCGCCCTCGGCCGGCCCCTTTGCCCCTCGGTGCCGAGGAGCGCGCAGGTGAAACAAAGGAGGATGCAGCACCCTCCCTTCTTGGGGATTACGGGAGTTCCTCGTGAATTAATGGGGTATTAGACAAGTATGAACACACTATAATTGATTCAGATATTTCCAATTGAGACTCTGTTAGGAATTGCTAAAAATGAATGCGTATATCCGTAAAATTACCTTTAGGAAACAGTGCAATTGTTTAACCATAAATATATCAACCTAAATGTGAGCAAAAATGGCTAATAAGAGGCACTTCTCTAGCACCTGGAATAAAAAGGACATGTTTTCACTTGCAGAAGAAAAGTGGTAACGAAAAATCTATTTGCTTAAAACCGAAATTACTATATCCTACTTAATCTATATCTATGTATAGTTAATACCGGTGAGAATTCTTCAGCCTTGGAATATTTCTATAAACAGGGAGTAAATGACCTGACTAAATAGATTTTTTCCAAGCAAAAGTGGAATTTATAATCAGTGCAAGACTTATGAACTGAATGAGATGACTGTTTCTATGCCCTGAATAGGATGACTGTTTCTACGTGCCAGTTTATATTTACCTTAAGATTGATCTTTGCCACTGAAGTTTAAGGTGAAAAATCTTGTGTGCGGGCAAGAGTTTMTTTTCCAATGGTGTCTTCATATCTCACACAACTCCTTGTCCCAGCCTGGCTTTCTGCTCCTCTTTGCCCCAAAGAAAGTAGGTTTCAACAGCATGGGTTTAAGCTCCTTTGAAGAGCACATAGGAACTTTCAGGTTTTTCCCTATCCTGTAGCCAGTAAATTTCCAAAGTAAAAGAAAAGTGATTTCTATTGAATGGAAAGGCAATTGTTTTTCAATTGTTTTTTTGCCTGGCTTGTGGCAGTGGGGAGCCTGGAGCAGGGAGGCGCTTCGGAGGTGTGTTTGGAATGGGCTGCCTTTGGATAAGAAATGCAAAGGAGGGGGTAAAGCACTGAAAATGTTACCCCTTGCCAGCAAGCTGCCCGCGGAGAGGAATTGCGAATGCTAGAAGGTAAAGGAAACTTTCCCTCTTGGGCRGTTCTTGTTAATGTGTTGTCTAGGAAGATGTTTCCACCCACRTTTTTCATCCAGCCCTTTTCTTTCTTTCCCGAGTTGTGTGACAAATTAGGGAAAAATTGGGTCTTAGTGTTGTCCTGTGCTTCTGGGGGAACGAGCTGCTGGCACGGCGTTTTTGTTCCTCCCCAAAACTTAATTCAACTGGTGTCCTATGAGCAGGCAGCCGGGGCGCTCTTTCTGCCTCGCTCTTCAGGCTGAAAGACGCTTGACTGAAATGAGGAATCCTGTCGTCTTCCCTTCGAGAGCAATCCTGGCCTTGAGCATCTTCCGTGCGCTCAGTGCGCTGCCTATCAGCTAGTCTGTGCAGCCAAACCACCGCTGCAGGAGGACAAAACAAAACTGAAATTTGAACACAGTCCTGCCAATAAATCATAATAATGATTTRGCGCCGGGGTTAAAAGCCAACTGATCTCATTGTTTCCAGGCACAGGGAATTGAAAACTCTGTTACATCATTGCTCAGTGAGCAAAGACTTTGATTGTCGTGAATTTCAAGAAAAATAAAAAAGCAGGTTGTGAGGGATCCCATTTAAAAGAGAATCSAAAGAGAAAGAACAAGGGGCATTCAATGGATATTTGCATTTTGGAGGTCCTTTAAACAGCAAGCCAAAGAAAAAGGATAAAGTGAATAAAAATAGATAATGGGTAAAGCAAGTGTCTTTCTGCTGCTGCCCAAAAGTGCTCATATTTTTGACCCATTTCTTGTGGAAACTTGAAGCCAGAGATGTTTCTGTGGTTGCACTTTTGGCTTTTGCCTTGGTTGTGTTTTTTTCACCCGTCATCTGACTGGGGCTTTTTTCTTTTGTGTGTATGTGGAGTTCACTAAAACCACAAGAGTCTTGTTCATGGAAATAGGTATCTGTTATTCAAGTAGCTATCTGAYAAATGCTGTTATTTTTATAAGTGTGGAATATGTTTGTATATGATGAAATATGCTGGTTTGTGGTTCATTTAATCACCCTTGCATTAAGTAGAAGTGGGAACCTCTTGATTATTCAGAGGCTCTATAGTTCTAGTAGAAATAAAAGGAGGTGCTCAAGTTTATATATAACTAAGTATATATACATGGAGGGTGTGCTACTCGTTCAAGCAATTGCCACAATCAATTGCACATTATGTTAAGTGGGTGCCTCTAAGCAGGGTGAATGTTCACTGGACTTGATTCTTCCTTCATATAATGTAAGTTTAGGGCAGCTTTGGTGAATATGGAGAAAACTTGGATCCTGGGTAGGAAAACACGGGGCTCCGGGGCTGTCCAGGAAATGTGTTCTGCCCAGAGCTGGGGGCTGTGCTCCTGTGCAGGGCTCAATAATGTTTTGCAGATAGTATGTGGACTTCAGCTCTATTAAAAATACCCTTGATTCATAAGCTCTACCTGGGTATGTTTTACTGTATCTGAAAACCTTTTTTTTCTTATTCTCACTCCTACTCTTAACCATAACTAATGTGTGTCATATGTTATCCAAATTTGCAAGTAGCTGGAGGCTCKCAGGCAGTGGAGTCCCTTCATTCAAAAAACCCTTATGTGGTAACTTCAKGGCTTCAATTTTTTTATAATCTTACAGTGCCTGAAATCTGGATATGAAAACAAGGGGCAAGGGCAGCCTCTCCTCTACTTGCMGGGGAGGCTTTAGCAGGCTCTAGGTACTGTTTGTGTGCCGTGTCTGTACCTTGTGCTGGGCAGAGGACAGGAGGGGGGATGCGTGTCCTGCCTCCGGTCRTGTCCCTGTCCCCAGAGCAAGTGTCCGGGCAGGGCTCAGGTGGGCAAGGGAAGGTGCCGCCTGAGCAAGGGGCCTGGTGGGGAAGGGCTGGATTGCATGTCTAGGCGCTCAGTGAAACCCTGCTCTTGGTGTCAGTATTGGACAAAAGGGGAGCTCAGTGAAACCCTGCTCTTGGTGTCAGTATTGGACAAAAGGGGAGAGAAATCAACCCAGCAGAGTCCCCCATCCTAAAAACTGGGGCTATCTCCCCAAATCTGGGCCTGCTTCTCGCTGTCCCCTGAATCTGTAACTGATTACAAGGTTTCTGTAAGGAGTATCTATGCTGGGCAAACATACTTGAAAAGGTTTTGATCAAGAGACTGGACTAGTTATGGCTGTACTACCGGCGAAGGAAAGGAGCTCCACACGCTGGCTGGGCTTTAGGTGTCTGTCATGCCAGAGCCCATGTTCTGACATGGCTTTGAGACCAAAGGGGTTTGCTCTCTGGCTTTTGGCCAAATTTCTCTTTCTTTTGAGTACAGGGGCWTTGACAGAGCTGTGTTTCAGTAAATAGTGCATTAGCCTGTTCCTTACGCTGGGRGAAATCTAGAGAGCTGAGCTTTTCTTTTCCCCTGCTAACATTGACTCTTCTGGGTTAAAGTGAATGGAGAAAAAACTGCTGCTTGTGTAGTATGTACAYGTGTATGCGTGTGTGTTTGTATGCACACAGACTTAGCAAGAAGTGACACCTTTTCTTACATTGGAAATTTTGCATAATTTGCAGTTAATCAGTACAACTTTCAATATAAAGGGAAAAAGACATGCTTTGAAAATCTTTTTTTCCTAATTTTTTTTGATCAAGAAACTTTTCAAATCAAAATCTATGCATTTACTGTCTGTAAAAATCTCAGCCATTGGTATTTGATGAGAATGCATTACTCCTAACTACTATCTTAAGGATTACAATTGCTGTCACACACGCATGTTTCAGGGGGCAAGGGTTGCGATCCATTCAGATCCCCTAATGGAACCGGCAAATCAAAGGTTGCAGATGCTTTTATTTTTATATATATTATATATATAATTTTTATACACTTGTGTGTGTGCGTAGATACACACTGTGGTATTTCCACTTGCCTCTGTGAGTACATGGCCCGATTCAATGGCTCCTCTTTGCTTCTGACCCGTGATGTTGTGCACTACCCCCTCTAAAGCACCTCTGGGTGCAGCCCCCCGTCCGTGTAGCCGCAGGGCTGGGGTCTGATGGGGGCTGTAGCCGCCACACCAGGGAGCGGAGGCAGGAGGGGAGAGCCAGGGGCTGGGAAATGCCGAGCATCATCTGCYGGGGTCAGGCGGTGCCTTGCAAGTTTAATCAGGCTTTCTTCATCCTCCATTACACTCATTAGGCCCCGTTAGGGTAGTGCTGGCTCTTGATCGGTATCTTGGTCAAGAGGATTGTTGCTGATTAACTATAATTACCAGTAATGGCCCCAACCTGCTCAAGCGGCTGCTGCTGCTGTTGCCTGGGCCCTGCCACGAGCAGTCCTGCTCCGCTGCCCCTGCGCTCGCTGCTCCACCAMCAAGTTGCTGCTTGTGTGGCCTCGCACCCACCCAACGCGCTCGCTACCCGTAAACATCCCGATGCGACCGGTGGCGTTCGGAGAGCCAAGGTAAAGAGTCCACCAGGAATGACTGGTATGGGCCGGGGGGAAGCAGCAGCGCAAGCTGAAGAGAAAATCCAGAATAGGAAGAATAACCCATCGGTGCGAGTGCTGCGACGGCAAACGCTAGCAAAGGCATCTAGTATTTCTGGTGCTCCGTAATCCAAGGTAATAAATTACAATATATGTGAAGTGAGGCCCAATCTAGAAATATGCCTTGTGTGAATAATCTTTGTTTGAACAAGCAGTCTTGTGTATTTCAATCAGATTATTTTGGGAATAGCTGTCTCGGCAATACAAAAAGCCTCATCTTGTATTTTGTTTGAGGCGACTTTTAAGTTGTGGATGGCTTTCTGCTTAGCCTTAGGAAAGCCTCTATATGCTTACGCTTCACTGTGACCATAAATAATCACGAGTCCACTCAGAATTTATAGTTAATTGTGGTATGAATGCTAAGGTCATGTAAATGTTTATGTTCCCAATTGATAGTTACAAACAAAGTCTGTTAACTTTCCAAGTGACTTGGACTACAAATAATCTGGAGAACGAAACTGGACCCTAGTTATTTATGCCTATTTTCTGCAGGAATGAGAGGAACAGTTCTGTGAAAAAGTGAAGGCTCTCAGGTGGGCCAGGGGCCAGGGTAAGCGGGAGCTCCTTGAGCATCCATCTGAGCCCTGAGCCCTCGCCTGCCTCCACGCCCTGCGAGTACAGCAAGGAGTCTGACAGTTTGGATCATTTCTGCTCAACTATGAGCTAGATTGCTCCTTTTTGAATAGCTTTTTTTTTTTTTTAAAAAAAAAAGCCTCATTCATCATAAAGGAATCCTTTAGATCACACTAATAGATCTTTGAAACATAACATACACGCATGGCGTATCCATATTTGTATATTAGTCATAGTGCTGTAAACTAATACACACTAATACATAAACGTACGTGTGTAAGTAGTTCCACTTACAGGAGTATTTATGACCCTAATGCATATATACTTTCAGAATATGTGTTTACATACCTAAACATCTGTGCATGATGAATGTATATATTTTATAGATACAGACATAAAATGYACTACATGTGCTATGTAGTTTTATTTTTCTGTCAAGTGCCTCAAATCCTTGTTGAATTGAGTATTTAGCATGTAAAATTAAGTCAATTTCTAGGCAAGAAATAAATAAAACTTTCCTGCAAAGCTGTCTGATGGACACAGTGAGCRTATTCACATTACAGCTGTCAGATTACGATTTATCAGGACTGGCCCATATTTTTAAAATGTTGCCAATAGCTTTAAATAGGATTTATTATATATATATTTATATATATATGAGAATCTTTATTTTTTTAACTCCAAATGCAAATGTCCTTGCAGTTTATAGAAGGAAATGGAGACTGATGCCAGGAAATCACGTCCCAGAAAGATCACGTCCCTGTGACAATTTATCACACGACATAAAGTAACAAAAAAGTCCCCTTCCCTCCAATAGAGACGTAAGGCGGTGGTCCTGCCACCGTGTGCGGCCGCTGAGGGGGTTTGGGATGGCGGGGCGAGGAGTGCCGCCTCTCGCAGCACCGCCGCAGCCTGGGTCGCCTTGCGCTGCTCGTGACGCTGTGCCGCCCCCASGGGCTCCCGCTGGCGTTTCAGGTGGGCCGCGGCGTGGGCTTCGCTGCCTGCCCTGAGCTGGCGGTGGCGGCGCTGGGCTCTGCTCCGCCGCGCTGCTCCCCAAACCGCTGACCCGTCTCGCTGAGCCTTGCGTCCTCTCCGCGTGAGTTTGCAGCAGTCTTTCAAACGGCGGACGCGGAGAGCCGCTGCCAACTGAGAGCAAATCAGGCGGCTTCAATTACCGTGTTGCAGTTGCATCTCCTCTATCTGCTYGACAGCCTGCACACGGCCTATGGAGCACGCGGGCGGGACGCTGCGGCTCGCGAGGGTTTCCCCTCCTGGCACGCAGCCCTGATGCTCGGGGGAAACACAGACCCGAGCGGATAAAACACGCAGACCTGCCCTGGAGCTGCCTTTGTTCAAACGTTTCGTTCGCTTGCGGTGCTCGGCTGGCGCTCTTTCGGCCAGTTTTCCTCTGGTTTTTATATTATTTCTCTCTTTTCCGGGCGCGGCCCCAGCGGTCCGCGGCGGTTTGACCGTTACCCGGCGTCAACCGTCGCGCGCGCGCCCCCCCCCGCCCCTCTAACGGTCCCTCGCTCCGGCCGGCGCCATCTTCCCGCATTCGGCAAGCGGGTGCCGCCATCTAGCGGCCGCGCGGAGCCCCCCGCGACGCGTCCTCGGAGCCGCTGCTGGGCGGCGAGCGGGCGCCTCGGCGGCTCCTCGCTGCGGGGAGCTGCCCCTCGCCGCAGGGCCGGTGCAGAGCACGCGGTAAASGAGCCGGTTGGCAGCTGGAGGAGGAGGAGGAGGGTTCTCTGTGCGACGGGGACCCTCGAGGCGCAGCTCGTGCTGCGGGTCTGCTGGCGTGCTCGTGCGCCGCTTGCACAGCGAGTTCTCGTGCTGCGTAGAGTGCTTGTAGTTTTGAAAGGCCTGTTGCCATGGAGCATCTACCCACTGTGCCCTTACTTATGCCTTAAAAAAGGGAAGGGTAAGGAAAAACAGCTATTGACAGACGTGCGTGTATGCGTGTGCAATTTTCATTTTAGGGTAGGGAAATGACTTTTTTTAATAGCTTGATTTGGAAACTTTTTTGCTTTCTCAATGCAGACTTTTAATGAGCCCACACCTTCCTAGCAGTAGCAGTCATAAACATAACAGAAATAAATTGAGGGGGGAAAAAAAAGGTTGCCCATTAGTTAAAATATATTATTCTCACACTATAAACATTTTAAGAATATGATTATTAACCCACAGAATAATGTGGCAAACTAGTCTTTGCAAATACCATATTAATGTCTCCCTGTCTATTGATGAACCTGCAAGACTGTTTAACTTTGAGGTAATACCTCTTAATCTTCTTTTTCTGCTCTAACACTTCTGTGTGACGGAGAGCCTCTGATCGCCATGGATGGGCTTAAAGAGGAATCTGCTCTCAGATCTGCGCGGCAGCTCGCCTGTCTGAGATTCCGCTCTCCTGGGTCTCCAATGAGAACAGAGAAGAGTTCTGCCCTTGATACTGAAAGCAAAAAAAAAAAAAAACAAAAACCCAAAATTATTCTTCCTATTGTGTGCACTGTAGTATGTTTTCTCTGTTTTATAAAATTGGTTTTAGAAGCTGGGGAATTTATGACAGTGAATGCTTTGTAGCTGAGGATTGAAAAAGCAGTTTAAGAAGTTCTTGTTGGGCGTTATTTATTTTTAGGTTAGTTTGAAATCTAATGCAAGATGKTTAGTTTTGTGAAGTTTTGGGAACACTGCTCTGATCTGCTGTTGATCTCTCCTTTCCAGTGCATACATTGGGAAGCAGATAGACCAGAAATGGATGCAAGGTCAAAGAGGAAGGTCTTGGAGAGGGAAGCGGCATCATCACCTGGGGTAAGTGAGGGGCAATGCTGGGGAAAGGTGAGGCGAGTCAGCATGGCACAGATGTCCACTTGGAAACCACAGCGAGGTCTTCCCACTGCACCGTGCAAGCCTCTTAAAAGCAAAATCCAGGCCGAGTCTGCCTCTCTATAAATCTTCCTCCTTTTCCATTACTGCTTGGGTATTGTTGGCTCTAAGCCACCTGATTTTACTATGATTTATTAACTGCTATGCATTATATATGAGATTCAGGTTTGCTGAAGAGTTACCCTTAYGGTCACTGTTGCATACAAATCAGCTACTGTTAGAGAGGTTTATTGCATCTTTCGATAGCGCTAGGAATTTTGTTAGGTAGCATTAGAAATTGTGATTTGTAGAACAATACCTCAAAAAAATCTTCATCTGAGTTTTATGTGGTATGAGTAATATATTACGTGGAGTGCATTGTATAGCCCTTTGGGTTACAACCGTTCCTAAAAACTTGGGTTTCCTGAGTAGGGCGTGAAGCTGATGTTATAAAGGTTTACATGTCACAAAGACCAGTAATTKTCTTGCAGCCAAAGAAACATACTTGTAAGAATAAGAGATCAAGTGTATTGATCCAAATACGGATTGGAATGGTACCTGTGATTTAAATGATAGTACAGCATGTTTGAGAGGGGCTGCTGCCTAAAGAAGGTGTGCTGTTACGCACTGCCCACACTGCTTAGGTGAGGCTCTGGTGGAGAGTTTGGCCTTTGGTCATGTTCTTGGCTGTGGTGGTTTGAGTGACAATCAGTGTCTCTGTTTCAGCACTTGCTATTGATTTCYTTCCTTCTCTATCTGTAGATACAGTTATGCTCAAAGATTGATAAATTAATTTAGACAAGAAAAAATTTTAGAACATGTTTTGGTGGTTTGGGTTTTTGTTTTTTTTTGTGAGGGATAGGGAGCAAGGGCAATAAGAAAGATTTATTATTATTATTATTATTATTATTATTATTATTTGCTTTCTTTTGTTCTTCTCTAAAGCAATAACCAAAGTTGCAGAGAGATATTTAAGGGACATAAACAGGATAGAAGGCAGAATACTGAGTTTTACCATTTCTGAAATCTTGCTTATATTCAAACTAGGAGCACTATGATCTATTCCAGACTGACATGTTATGAAATCCTTGTGGAAAAAAAAAAGGAGTTATTGTTAGATAAAAAMATTATGTCCTAAATGGTTGTAAGGAAATATATATGATTTTAATTCCTTACTGAAAATGCTGTTGCTACAGTATAGAAATATTTATAAGTAGTATTAATTTCTAGGAGTATTTGTTCTATTTCATTCTTTAAAATTTGATAAGTAGTTAAAATATTTTGAAGGAACTTTATACCAACTTGAACAGTAAATGTTGACACTGTTCTGAGAAGGCCTTTTTTAAAGGGCCAAGTTAAGAATATACGAAAGACAAGAAATTAAATGCATGTGAATTTCATATTGATTCATGTGTTCCAAATACCTATGGGTAGGTTGTTTCAGGGTATGCGTAACAAACTCCATCACTGTTTGCTACCATKATGGTGTTTTATTTTGCTTTGGTTCTTTTTCACAAAAGGAAAAGTCTGCTGAAAGAGAAGGCTTTGGGCTAGCTCCTTAGTGTTTCTCTATTAAAGATACTTAACYTGACTGAGATGATGCAGGAAAGATTTAAAATTACCTTTTCAGACTTGTTTCCAGTTGTTTCAGATATATATAAATAATTCAGGCTTCTACACTTGAAATATATTTTAGTGTACGTTTTAATATATATTTACACTGGCTTCAGAATCATCATTTTATATCCTGATGACATTGAAGATTTAAAAAAGACAGAAATGATTTGAGGTTGTCTTAATGCAAGGCTACTATTGCAAGATATGTTGTTTCACTTTCTTTGACACTCGGGACCTGCCCAAAGTCCTCCACCCTTGGCAAAGCAGACGCTGTTCTGCTGGCGAAACCTAATTGAACGGAGTGCTACCTGTGGCAAGCAGCGGTATTTAGCAACTCGCAGACATCAGGCAGCCAACACAAAGCATTAGTTTTCAGCTTTCAGATCTGTTTGTGATAGCGTGCTGCATGGATCTGCTTTAAAATGAGAATTGTGGATTTACAATAAGTTAAAAACAAAGCAAGTATCCCCATTGTATGTCTCTGTCCTTATTTCTTTTGCTGTGTTCTTTAAATCAATACTATTTGATGCAAGAAAATTGACGAAGAGAAATAAGATAAAAATGGAATACACAGATAATTAGAGTAACGTTATTTGTCATTCAGTGATATATTTTGATGCAATTAYGGCACTGAGGCAATATTTTGATTGGATTTTTCAGTTTACTGTGTGACACAGCAGAATATCATGGTTTCTTACACTTTTTCGAGCACTCCCCTTCGAAGTTGGAGAAGGCACCCTTGCACCCTTGCCGTTTGTGGGTAAAAGACAAAGCAACTCACTATTTCATCACTAATCTACTTGCCCTCTTCAACTCATTTRTATGTTTGTCTATTTGTGCCGAAGAGTAGAAAATGATCCATATTGAAATATTTTAAATAACATTTCAACATTTCAAATTTTCTAGTTTTGCAATAAACCTATTAACTCTGTGAGGTTTGAAATATGTACCTGTGTGTTTATTACATGGTTATTAGTTTGTTAGTGACTGAATGGGGGGGGGGGGGAAGGAATGAATAGGTAACCAGGTGATACTGCCATGTATCTTAATGAACATCGAGCATAGTCTTCTGCTTAGAGAATAATCATGGAGTGTTCCAAGGTAGTCGGAAGACATGCTGCTTTTTAAAGGCAATGATATTGGTATCTGATATGGTGATCTTGTGCCATGTTGTTGTGAAAGAGGTTACTATATAGCAACAGTTCAATATCATCCTTTGGACTTTTTTGATAGACCACTTAACTATCTCAGCTTTTCCAGTGATCATCTCATTTATCTAGGATTATTGCACTGAATTTACTGTTTGGTTTTCCTCCAGAACTGAAATGTCAAGTCCAGTGTCATGTATGCAGTAGCTTTGTGCTGTGAGAGCTCAACAGATCCACCAAAAGCTGCTAGTAGTTGATCTTTGGATAGAGCTAGAAATAAATAAATCCTCTTTAGCAGATCAATATTCATCCCATTTAATGCTTGATGTGAAACTTGTGGATTTGAAGTCGTAATGCTGATGTACAGCTAATCGTTGAAATGGGCATTAGGGCTTTTATAGCATGGCAACATATTGTCAGACAGGAAGGAGGAAAGTGTTGAGCCTGTCCTAAAGGCAGTGGAGGGGGACTCTGTAACAATATGTAATTTAATGCACATTTGTGATTCACACAGTGTCTTACATTGCAGTGATTTGCTAGGTTACCAACTAATACTCTACCAAACCTGTAATAAACAGTACATGTAAAAACAGAGGCTTCCCACTTCAGTGGGTCTTCTTGAGTCTAAATGTGTTCATCCAGTTTTATTCAAAATTTTTTCATCATTAGTGCCCTCCACACAGTTAGTCATTCACCTTTCAAACATTATTTGCAAGTTATGTGGAATGTGCACTTTGTATGGTTTAGAAAACATTAGTATCTAGTACTGACATGTATTTAGGCATATATACATGCCTGTTACAATTTTGTCTGCAACTTGTATCATACAGACTTCACAGAAACKGGAAGAAAATTTCAAGAGTAAGGATAAATTGTGAGTAAAAATGGTGCTAAGGCAGTTAAGCATAGTAGCTTTTTTATATRCAATTTGAAGATATTTTTTCTCGATCAAGTAGAACAATAGTTGAGTATTTAAAACGATTATTTGTTTTCTTAAAAATGAATAAATGAAAGTCTTACAAGGTGAATGATTATACTGGAGGAGATGAAATTAACATGGACAAACATGTAAGTAGTTAAGGGTTGAATTTTCCTTTGTGTCAAAACTATTCTCTGATCTTTATTGTCTTAGTGTTGCCGTAAGTGGCTTTGTAATATTTTGTGATGTTGTGCCCCAGCTTTTAAACTCAGTTGCAGAGTCTGCAGATGTTTGTGCTGGCCAACCTTAAGTGATAATGATGTGCAGTTATTGTAGCATAGTAGAAAAAAGTGGGKTTTTTTGCTGGAAAACTTCAGCCACATGGGAATTGCAGAAAGTATCTATTTTCTTTTTTGTCAGACAGGACTTCCTCCAAATTGAGAAGTCCCTTTATCTTAAAGGTGAAGCAAAAAAAGTAGTTTTTGCATTCTCTCCATATATAAAAGACACTACTATATCTCATGCACTTATGAATGTTGTGCAACAGGACATAAAAGATAGATTTCTATCATAATCTTTTGCTRTTATCTTTAACTGTTTTCCTAAGGAGCGCTTTAATCTTAAAACTGCAATAAACATGTAAAGAAACACCTGATCCAATGTCTACTGAACTTCTGCCACCCTGAAGACAAGAATAGTAGATTTGCAAGCTTCCTTTATAATAGTAAAATTTTGTTCTTAGTAAGTCATTTTTGCAGGACTTCAGTTTGTAATGGGTCCATTTTTTAATCTATGTGGAAGATAGTGGGGAGGATTAAGTTTATCTGCAAAACAGTAAATCACAATGAAGGAAATGTTTAGTTGTATTTCATACCACAGAAGGGAGATGGTTTGGGTTTGGTGGTAGGCATAGGCAGTGACAGTGAGAACTTCTGGGGTTGCTTTAGCCTTTTTCAGTGAGGGTTACATAATCTGATTAACACTTTCTTAGCTTAGCTTAGGTTAAAATGTAATATAAATAATAGGTGTTTCCTGGAGTTGAGAGAAAGGAATGGTAATCCGACTTTCTTACATTCATCGTCCTGTTTTTTTTCTGCATTACCTGCAGCRGTATTAGGTGTTTTTCATTTACAAAAAAAAGCCATTGCATATATAAATAATTTTGTAAGCTGAATGTGGCAAGAATGTTTTGCTGCTTATGATGGAAAACCAAAAAGTTCATAGAATTATACTTGCATTTTTGAAGGATGATGAAGAAAGAACCRGCTGATAACAAGAGCTAAATAGAATGTTCTGGATTTCAAATGCTCCATCTAAGAAGCAGTTTTGTGTCTTGRGATTTTGTTTAAAGACATTTTATTCTTATTAACTATATGTTGCTGTAAATAGTGCATGTGCAACTTATTCTCAAGTTGTGTACAGAGATATACTGTCTGGCATGGCTTTACTGTCCTGCTCCCTTTCTATAGTGGGAGAGAAGAGGAGAATGGTAAGACGGATTCTATTACAAAAGTCTATGCTGTCATTCTCTGGATAGACCATCTTATTCTCAAAACACATTATTGACTTCTGAGGCAGTGTTTTGCCCTTTGTAATGCTTTTATTGGGAGGTGGAAGGTTTACCTTTGCAAGATYATATACCATGTAGTAGCTTTGCAAGATAAATATATGTGAATATGTCAAAAATTAGGGGAAGAGAGAGATCCATTGGCTTTTCTGTTGTGACAGTTGTTGGTAGGAGTGCCCATGGGGTTACATTTGTTGGGCTACTTTAGTGCAAGGCCTGTTTGCCCAGATACAGCTCTAGGAAACAAAGAGTTGTAGGATATGGTATATAAAGGTAGCTCTCTGCTACATACTTCCTTTGAAGAGTTTACTAATAGCAGTTTTAGCAGTATGAGGTTAAAGTAAGGAGCACAACAGATGCAAGAATCGTACAGCTTTCCTTRTACCTGGACCACATGCAAAGGTGGGTCCCTGGGGGTAGTGTTTGCAAACATGCTATTCTCCTTCATAGGTAYGAGATGATCGTGATGGTCCCAGACATATTGGTCAGTCCTCAGCAAGTCTGTTCTTACTGAATGTCGTACTAAAATCTGCTAGTCACTTGTTCTGTATTTAAACAGATGTTGTGAAGAAACATGAGTAATTTTGAAATGACACTGAAAACTAACTATAGAACAAAACAAAAAAGCTTTTGGCTTCTTGTGTAGATTTTTAGATCAGGTCTATAAGAAAAGTAAGCAATCAAAAAAAAAAAAAAAAAAAAAAAAAAAAAAAAAAAAAAAAAAAAAAAACCCCCAAACCCCTTTCTTACCTTGCTTCAGTGAAGTTTTTTATCTCCAATGATACAAACATGTTGGTTTCTTCCCAACATGCAAGAGAGATGGAGTTTCCCACTATTAAGGGCTCAAACCTGATCCTAGAAAAGACCCTTACACTGTGATGAAGCCAAGGAATGACTAGGATTTTGTGCTGAGCTTTTCTAAAGATTCTTTGAAGTCCAACCTGCATAGCAAATGTTTTGAGGCTTTTTTTTGAATACCTCTGCTGAATTTTTGTTTTGTTTTTCATTCTGCTCTCAGAGTGCAWAAGCGGGTTCAGACAGGAAGACTGAAAGGCTAGACCAAATCTGGAGGGATTAGTCACAGCAAAAGGCTGCTGTGTGATCCTGAGTTACTTTCTTAGTAGTATGGCAGAAAAAGAAAACATGCACATTTTTGCATGTGTCTTGATCTTTGTGAAGCAAATCCAGCAGACAGATGGAAAATGAAGTCACCCTGATATGACATTTAGACATATCCTTGTTGATACAAATGATGATGGAATCATCCTCATCTTTTTGAGCAGGAAAGTTTTTTTCGGGGGGTGTGTGTGATTATACTGAGGTGATTTYATGAGAAATTCAAAGTTTTCATTGACAGCATAGAAGACTTTTTTTGTAGCTTTCAGAAAAGCTTTGTGTCTGAAGGGGAAATTGATACATTTTTCAAGTCTTCACAGTAGAAGTTCAGTGGCAAGTTTCACCTACTTGAAGCAGTGTTCGAAGGGCAAAGAAAGKATTTCTTCTCCCTCAAGTCCCCCCGCCCCAACTGCTGATCTYGTCTCGTGGCCGATAAAACAGCTGCGTGGAAGTTGCAAACACGTTATTCTTCCCCACTTACAAACATAACTGAAAAAAGGAAACTCTGACCCTATTTAGTTTGTGCACATTTACGATGTTTTGCAGTAGTTCAGAATCTGTCTAAAGAAGTCTCTGAAGTTCAGACTTTTTTAATATGCAAATGTTTCTTGTCCAATTCCTCTAAAATTGCAAGGATAACAATAGTAAGAAAAGAGATTTTAGGGACTTGCTTCAAAAGCTTAAAAGGAAAATATGAGAAAGCTTTGGTTATTTGATATTTGGTGGTGGTCTTGTATTTTGCTTTTGTGTGCGTGTGTGTTTTAACCTTAAAATGAAGGGGAGAGCTTATTTTTGAATRTTTTAAAATCAGTAGGAGATGTGACTGCTGTGTATTCAAGATAAAGTTGGCAGGCATGAAGTCAACATCTGAGGAGGTGTCACAATTAGGGCTGATTGTAAAGAGATTTTCAAAAAAAAATTAAATTGCCAAAGTGTCACTTCTGCCTTAACCTGTAAGCATAAATCAAGGTTTGAAATCACCGTCTACACACGAGCAATGTCATGTAACAATGCCATTTTTGCTAAAAATGTCCTCTTTCACTTTTTAATATAGCCATCTGACTCTATTCTTTCACAGTCCAAAGAGTGCATCTGCCATATAAATGCTTGTGTATAAATACCCATCTATTTATCTCAACGAGTTATTTCATATTCAGAGATTTAATCCTGAGGTCGACAGATTGAACTGGCACGGAGGAGCACGAAAGAGAGTTTATGTGATAGGCTGGAAACATGCCAGCCCCCTCTTCCCTCCCTCCTCTTCTCCCCAGCCAAAGGCAGTTGGCCGAGGAGTGATTTTTCTCTTGTACAATTTCGAAAAGAAAATGAACAGCAGAGGGAGCCCCTGCCTGGCTTAACTCGTTGGGCTTAAGGAAAGCTGCACAAGGGCTTGTGCAGGGCGACAAATCACTACCGCCCTCTTTTGAGCCCTTTGCATAGAGCAGCAGTTGTGGAAGCATGCTGGGTAGGCGTCCCGAACGCCTCCCTGCCCTGAACAACAAACGCAAGTTTCAAACAGAYGCTGCTACTGTAATTTCGTTGGAAAAACCTGCAGAACGTGTTTGGAGTCGATGTAACCTGCAGAATGCCCATGTGAATCACTGGGGTATTTGTCTTATAGGTAGATTTGACTGCGTGGTATGTTAAGTAAGCATTTATAATACGCATATAAATGTAACTACACGTATATTAGCAGATAGAATTCTGCCTTATAGGTATATCCCTTCTGTCAGCATCATTTGAAAAGCTACTGAATATTTTTCACCAACATCTTGTTGCACTGCATTCTTATGAGCAGTTTGAACCTAGATATGCTGTCGTCTGTCTCTTCAAGACAAAAACGTCTCGAAATTCTTGTCTTTAAAGATGCACCAAAATAGCCTTACTACTTTAACACCCTTTCTAATACATAGTCCATACGGTGTTCAGTTTATCTGCTGTTCAAGGGATTAAAATGTATTTTAGTGAGTTAAAAATTTTGTCAAAAAGCTTTTCTTATTGCAGAATGCTAATCAAGTGGAAAACGCTCACCCAAAATAATTTACGTTGTTTGTAAAAAGGGCTTTTCAGATTGATAATAGGCTGCCTTGTGAGAGGAGAATACCTCTGATCAGAAAATTACCTAGAGAGGTTCCCACATACCTACAAAATGGAAAACAGTCCAAATGACCTTTTAGAGAGGAAGTATTTGACTTGGGTCCTACTGGATTTTATTTGTTTTTATTATTTTCTCTCTTCCAAAACTTTGAGAAGCCTTGAACCCATCTTGTTATGGTTCATGGAGAACTATTGAAGTTTCAAAACATAAAGATGGGAAAGCTTTTGATTCTCCTGGATGTTTGATGATGATGAAAAATTCTATGCAAGCAGCCATCCTCATTTGTTAATTAGTGGGTGAAACGTGATAGCTCAAAAGGCATGTAAGAGTTAGGCTCAGTATGATGTGATTTGCTACACAATAAGCTTGTACTTCGTATCATGCTTGGACAGAAACATAGAATGTTTCACTTGTGCAAGCAGAGGAGTGTGTGCAGTGTAACCTCCAGACTCTTTCCTTGCAGGCACGTGTGTTCCTCCATCCAAGCTCCACACATGTTGCTACATCTTTCCATTTAACAATTTTCACTGCTGTGTGAGCACAGGATTTGCCAGGATCAGAGGTTACTAGCACACTGCCTTTACTGCTATTTTGCTGTGGCCTGTTTGAGTGAGCCAGTCTTGAAATCTGTCTTTTATTTCTCTCTTGTGTTATTGTGGGTGGGAGATTTATTTCTATCCTGTTGCTGCCGTCATTCTTTTATATTGGCTCTTGTTAGTCTTCTGTGTTTTTCATCTCCAGTCTCAGGTCAATTTAAGGCTGATGGCTCTAAATCCTCCTTGCTTCAAATGTAGTAGAGCTACTAGTCTTTGGTTTCACCTCTACATCTGTCCTGAGACTGTAATTACATCAGACACATTGTGCCACAGTGTAAGCGGCATTCTTGGTTTGAGGGAGATCTGCCCTCTCTCTTTTTTCCCCCGCCCCCCAACCTTTTGTAACATATTGCCTCCTTAATTTGACATTCTTCTAAACACTTTTAATTGTATTTACTCTGACCAACTTATTGGTAGAAATTTTGCTTTAAACTGCATATTAGACTTTTGCCCTCCATCATTTATCTATTTTGCCTTTTAGACCCACTTGTCTGTTGACTTGCATAAGACATTTTATTGCATTAGTTTGTGTATCTTATCTAGTACTTTGTATTCAATAATACAAATTATGTAATATGAATTTCTGCCCGAATTAAGTGTTGGGAGCTGATTGTCAAAGTGAAATTCCTGGTTCATTTTGGAGAAGTATGTAATGAACGGACCTGTACCTTCAGCAATTCCCAACTCCAATCCATAATGAAGCATTCAGTCTACAGCCTTGCAGTTTTAGACAACTAAATCAACAGGTTTCTATATTCTGCATAATATATTATCTTCTTGTACTTCCAGTCCCAGATATGGTAGTGTCATGCTAATTTTTCATCCAACAACTTTCTTCCTTCAGTGAGAGCATCATCAGCTGGAAGCTAACAAACCTCTTTGTGTTGGATTTGCACAAGTGTGAGATAAGGACTTGTGCACATGTGTAGCTTTAGGGATGTGAGTAGTCCTGTTGAAGCTGGTGGAACAGTTCATCTGTTTAGCTTCAATATGTTTGAAAGATCAAATCCCTGGTGGCCAATTCTGTTGCTGATGAAAAAGCAGATATAAAATCCCGTCTCTACAATAGAGCTACGGGACTAGCTATGTTAAAGAAGAGTAAATGCATGTTTTTATTACTGAAGTAGAAAGACTATTTTTATGCTTGGAGTAAATASGAAACTGCCCCTTAGACAATTTTTTTCAGTATGATCAAATATTAACTGAAGTTTACACAACACTGGGCTTACAAGTAAAAATATTAAACAAAATACAGGTCCCAAAAGAAATATCTCAGCCTTTTATTGTCATTTCTGTGACTTTGCCAGTTGAGACGCTTCTGTCCTTAGAAGCATCAGGGAGTCCAGAAGTTGGGCATTTGCTAAATTTTCAGCTTTTCCTTGTAAAAGTAAAACAGGCTTGCTCCTGGAGGTCAATTTCCTATAGTTAATTCTTTATTGTGTGGTAAATTGTGTTGTGTTCTAGTTATACTTCAGGATGCAGAATACCATTTAGTTCCTGATACCATTTGTTTGCTATGTTCAATTTTGGTGTGAATTTRCTGCTCATCAGTAATTTGCGAGTTTTCCTGCAAAATGCTTCAACTTTACTACTAAATATATATGCATCTATGATGCTGTACTCCAAAGAGGTACATATGTGAGTTCAAATGGTTGCTTATAGAGCCTATTTGTCTGTTTCAGTRGCAGGGATATCCTTTGTCTCATGAAGTAAGTTCAGAATTTGAAATATTATTCAGATTTGTAATGGAAGAATATGAGCTTAAAATGTCAACATACTACTCAATTAGTTTTTTTCCCTTTTTTATATAGCTTCCTGAATCTTCTAATTGATTATTCTTATTGTTAAAGTGGTAAAAAAATCTTGTATTCCACAGCTTAAATACTTTAGAAGTGTTGGACAGGTTATGCTAGGTCTATGTCGAAAATGYGTTCACTATTTTTCGTTCTCCCTTAAACTGTGGGTAATTTCTGTACTCAAATGAAGGCCTTAGTGTTTTTATACTATCTCTTTTTTTTCTGTTTGATAGAATGCTGCACATACATTATATATCATAAAACATCTTCAGCATTGAAATTACTAATCAGCTGCTGTGTAGCTAGTGCCTTGATTATGGCTCAATAAATACAGCTCTTGGCCTTTGTGACCTTCATTTCCTGAACTGGAAGTCTTATATTTTACATATCTGATTATAGAGTACAAAAATGTCAACATTTTGTTGTTCAAGGGTAACTAACAGAAATTATTCCAGCCACTGACCTGTTGGAAGCATTGGTATATCATTTCATATCTTATCTTGTTAKCTTTTTATTAATATGTTTATAAATTATGTATCATGTGTATGTATGCATAGTTATCCTCGGAGGATAACTAAACAATTACTTGCATTGATATATTTAACATATATGCCCTGGAAAGAATTCTCTCCACACTACACGATTCAAGGTTTTTGAACATTGTAACCAGGGAAAATGTGATTTCATTTGGGGGGKGTGTGTTTTTGCTTGCTTGCTTTTCTTACCACCCTCCTCACCCTTCCACCAAATAATGTGGTTTAAAGCAGCCTTGTGGAGTTCCATCTTCAATACATTTAACAGGTGGGGGAAAAAAAAAATCTTCATAAGTAAAACAATCTTGTTTTGTAGCTGCTGGTCATAGGAGTTCAGTTGACAACTGAGCACTCAGCCTGCTCTCCCTTCCTTGTAATATCATCAGTAATGTTTTGAGACAGATTCTTTGCTCATATCCGTGCAACCTTTTTTTTTTTCTGCTTGCACCCTTACAGGCTTTGTTTTTCTTTTACAACAGCTGGTAGAGGAGGTATGTTCTAAATAAAAGCATAAGTCACCTTTCCTACCAGCTCCATAACATTCAGCAAAAAATGTGACAAATGAGAATGAACATTGTCTCACTACTGGTCATAGCATGGCAAGATAATCCAAATAGCATGGAACTCTCCTGTAAGGCTCTTCTAATTCATACTTGCCTGTTTTTTTCTTCCTTCACTGTTCCAATATCAGAAAAAGAAATTGATGGATTTCCGTGGATTTTAATTCTGTCATGTAATGATACTAGGCAGGCTTGCAGTGGAAGAAAGACAAAATGGACTCCCACAACTGTTTTCATGGCCTTTAAGAATAAAACAGTTATGAAACGATATTTTAGCTCAAAAATCCTTTCTCATTCCTAAATAAAACCTCCAAGTCATTCAAAAACTTGCCACTTGGCTTCATTTTCTCAGCCACCTTTCCTAGAACCAAGAAATCTYATTTACTTCAAAACGAAAGTTTAGCTTTGCTATGGAAGATGTTCAGATGAAGTAAAAGACTCTTTATAATTACTCATATGTCTGAGGCAAATCCACTCTTTTTCAAATAAAATACTTGTGCTTAAGTGATTAGGCTGATATCTGTGCAGTACTACATTTGTGACTTGTGAAAGTCTCGTATGATACATCTGAAGAACTAAATGACTTTTTATTTCCACATTTCATCTGCTGCATCAGGAAATTAACTATGTTGAATC
The DNA here is from genome assembly GCA_003342815.1 of Eudromia elegans. Taxonomy (NCBI): domain Eukaryota; kingdom Metazoa; phylum Chordata; class Aves; order Tinamiformes; family Tinamidae; genus Eudromia; species Eudromia elegans. The sequence goes on from PTEX01000080.1 coordinate 1,730,838, forward strand.
TTACCTGTGAAAATTCTACCCATTTCTATTCCAAATTTTAGCTAGAAGAAAATGTTAYAGTTCTCCCAAGAACTGTATGAACAACATACCTGAGTGTGTGAACTCTTGTATTTTTCTCTTGTATTTAGACTCTGAGAAATTTTCCCAGCCTCTCTCGCAGTCCTTCTCTGGGCCCCGGTGCCAAGGTGGAGAACAGAGGCAAGTGAGCTCTAGGCAGTTTTGATGAACCTCTCTGCTCGGTTTCAGTAGCAAAAGAGTTGTCTCAATGCTTGYTCCAGTGCAGGCTGGATGACTGTATACTTTGCTGCTGCTCAGTTCTTATGTAAACAAAAATAAATGTTTCCATTCAAAGAATAGCTCTCTAAAGTCACAGACATCTCGCTCTTCTGCAGCTAACCTAGACAAAATGGTGAAACTGCTGTTTTTCTTTAACTTTCAATGTTCATTAAGTCTTACTCTATCTGATAGATTACTTGCTATTACAAGCTCAACTGAATGACTTTAAAGAGTCACTTTTTGTTCTGGTTTTATGATTATTCTGTTGAATATTCTCTTGAATATTGGAAAGAAATTGGTAAAGATATATGTGTGTTAAACACCATTTGTGCCTTTATTTTTTACTGGATATTATAATAAAAACCTCATTTCTTCAGATACTAGTATAGTGAAAAGGATATACTGACATATAGTCTTTTTTCCTTTTGAAATTCTTTGTCATAGCTTGTCTGTAATTTCCTTGTCTCCACCGGTTTTTTTAATTCCCTGTTACCTTTTCTCCCATTTTGACACAGGTTGTGTYAAAACGTTCATTCTAACTGTCTGTGTCGTCTTTTAGTTCTACCATTGTATAGATCCCAACGATCCACATACCTCACTACCTGATCGAAAAGTGTGTGATGCTTGGTTTAATTGCTTATGGTTTGATAAGTTCTGCAGGGCATCTCAATCACTGTAAATTAAATTGCAAAGATGAGTCAAAGCAGCGGAGGTTACTTGATTTTCATTTGTTCTAGGCGTGTCATTGGATGGTTTCTGTGGCACAGTGAGTCAGACAAGGAGATAATGGTTCTCTTACAAGTTTACCCTTCTGCAAAGCCATGCACTGTGACAGTACTTACCACTGATCTCCCTCTTCCTCCCGTGTCAGTTGCTGACCAGCCTGAGTACACTGASGATGAAATGCCCTGAGTTGAGCATATTCCCACTTTGGAACATCCCAATCCTTAGAGGTTTTCTCTTCATTAATATTTGGTTATGGCCAAGATCACTTAGGGTGAGAGGAAATGCTCTCAATTCCTTTATGATGCTGAAGTTTTCAAACTGTATCTGCATTAAGTATCTTCACAAACTTGAAGATGTGTTTATGGAAAAAGGAAGGCTTTTCCTCTGCTGTCCCTGAAGTGATTAAAACATCTACTACAGAWCAAGAACATCTTCCCAGAAATAACATTTAAAGTGTTTACCTAGCTCCATTTACTTTGGGCTTGACATTTGTAACAATGCTAATGACAACAGACTGACTGACCTTTATTAAAGTAAGTATATTTCATTGTGATGAAATGCACTGAAGAAGTYAAGTCAGGCAAGAACAATTTCTGTCCTCAAGATTTGTGGTTGAAGTATTTGACCTGTGGTCAAAGTATTCTTTTTCTATTCTTCATGCTAATGATTTTTTTCTTATTTTAATAGTTACATTTACTGGAATTAACACTTCATTTGTATCCTCAGAAAGAGTGATTTTTATTGCTGCTTTCAGTGAAGTCCTGTTTTAAATCAAGCAATTGTTTATATGARCTAATAGAAAACATCAGAATATATCAAACATAAGCTTGAAACACATGGACTAAATTGGCAGTAAGAATAATTTTGTCAGAATTGTAAGTGCTTGKTGGGTATAATAATGTTTTTAGCCCATGGCAGAAATGTCGGGTATAAAAAAATCKGCTAATTCCAGGAATACCATACAATGTTTTACATATATATACATATATGTGGATATATTTGTATGTGTATATAGCACATGTATTTTTATATATGTGTGTGCATGCATTATTTTGGAGAGCTGGAGGAAAGGACAGGAAAAGAACATTCTTAGAAAACATGACCAAAGGCACGCAGTGTAGCTACCATAAATTTAAAGTRATCTTTTAACAGAGTATGAAAATAAGAGACTGAACATGTGAAGTTGTGTAGAGTTAATTTAATGGGTAAGTGGGTTAAGTAACKCAATTCTTTAGCAAATTTCTCATGCTACTAAGAACTTTGATGTATGTATATAGCAGCTAAATTCTTATAGGTTGATGCTTAAAAAGAACAAAGCCGAAGGAAAATCTGGACAGGTGTTCTTTCTGTTGATTCTGTTGGTTCTTTCACTTTCAAGTACTCCCTCCTTGTCTTTGTTTCAGTACCAGTTACCTCTTTCTGATCTGATCTCCTTTCATGTTTAGCATTCTCTATCTGGTCTTCCCTATATCGTGCACACTTCATTCCCTCCTTTTTCCGCTTACTATTTTCCTTCATGAGCAAAACAATGTGAGAGTCTTACTCATAATTCTTTGGCATATTTTACTTTTTCTTTGATCTTTAAAGGTTTAATAAGTGGGGAGAAGGGAAAGGGCAAACAAAGCAGCGGGAACTTAAGGATCCYGTAAGCAATTCCTGCTAGTACAACTTCCAGGTTATTGTTGTCTTTGACCTTGTGTATTTCTCTATCCGTTTATGTTCCTCTTATGTGAAYTGAGATTGTCCCTCTTGTGTTTGCTTTAGTTTTTAGGTCCTTAGTCTATTTCAAAGTGCTTCATAAATAATACAAATGCTAATTACTCATAGTGAGGTTATAGTAAGAAGTACATGAGGATGGGTCAAGAACACAGAGAGTATGTGCATCTCTCCCCACTTTCCTTTTGTTTTGATGCCTAGTTCCTGCCCACAGTTAGAAGCAGACACAAGAAGAAACTCTGAGTGCAAATCCAGATGTGCATAAGCAGGGTAAAATTTGCCTTTCTCAAGTAGAGATAGCAAGTGTGTTTCTTATGTGAGGGTAGTTGACTGCCCAGGCTTTCTACCTGAGACTCTTGTGTTTTATTAGTGCTTCTTTGGTATGTTTTATGGAGACCATTCATTTTCAGAGAAAGTAGTACCCCAGTAAACGGAAGCATTATCATAATTGAACAATAAGAGAGGTCAATCTTTCTGTATTTGTACCAGTAATGATCAGCAGGCGCTCAGCTTGAAGTTTCATAAGAGGAGTATCTTGCACTCTGTCAATCTTGATCTCTGTAGTATCAGAATCAAAAATTTTTGAAAAATTTCCAGCAAATAAAAGGGAGACTGATAGATAGAGACAGCATAGACAAATGAAACAATGTCTGCATAGACCTAGTCATGGTTGATAAGCAGTAATCTTAACCAAAATGTATRGCAGTTGATTACCAAATCAATAACTTGTCTGAAGTTATGGATTCAGACGCTACTRATTCCATTATGTCACTAATGCAAAAATTGGGATTTGATTTCTGTTAATGGTGTCAGCCTGTGTAAAACTGGAGCAGCTCATTCAAGTTGTATTACTGTATTGTTCTGAAGATCTTTGCCTTCATATCATTAGTACTATTACCAGTACATGCTGTACTCTGAATTGTGCCATTTACAATATTGCTGTTATATTAACTTTTATTACTTGTTTGTCCATTAGCATGGAAATTGGAAGCATACTATTACCTACAGGATCTGCTAATAAGATATATGGCTATAGTGGTGCAGGCAATACATGAAAGATATAAGATGCACTGTTGATTGTTACCTTCTCAACAATACTGTAATGTTCAAAACAAACAACCCTCCCACACAAATGCTATAACTTAAAGTGTGCTGAACCAGCAGATCTGGTTATGTAACATGTGCTCTTTAGATTTCCAGAAAATCATAGAGGATTATGCTTTTGGTGGAGGGTGTTTCCTAAAATGTTTAGAATGATGAAGCAATCTCGTCTTTTTTTTGCTCTTTTGAAATAATTAGGCAAATATCTCTCTAGGCCTTTTTATAATGTACTATGGAGAAAATTGTAAAATCTCTAACTTGGCCAGGTAATATGAGTTGTTGGGCCCAGTTGTGAATCTGGTGCTATCTGCATACAGATGTCTTRCAGTATTTAGAGGATAGCCTAATTTATTTCTGTTAGGGTAATTAATTTCAAAGAACGGGAAGCTCTGTAGGGAATAAAATAGAGATACTTTTATGTAAGTTCTTRTGTTTTTAATGAGCTTTAAGTAAATACATTTCTAAATTGCTGTGTATGCTGTATTTGCRGATATTTAATTGTGTTTTAGTTAAGTCTTTATTGTMTACTGGKATTTTTGGTTATTCATCAAGGTGTWAAATRGAATGTATATCTTTTAACTGAGCTTTATGCTTCAGAGTAAACTTTTCCTAATCCTCAAGTATGCCTATACGTTTTGGTTCATCAATCTTTAGTGGAATATGGCATTCATAAAATTAGCATGTTGCAGAATGTAAGCTTTGGAGAAGGTCTTGCATTTAAAGATTGGAGATATATGAATCTTGTTCTGCATTTCTAAGGCTATTTGAACAAGAGTGGGAYGAAGATTAATCGCAGTGTTTCCATTCTTAAACGTCGCTTTTCAGATCATGCTAGTTTAGAATTAGAGCACTTAGCACTGCAGTGCTAAGTTCACATCCAACAATCGCATTACTGCGTGATTTAGGAAATAAACAGGAGTTTAAAATAAAATCCTCCAGGTTCTTCTGCTGTTTTGAAATCTAAAGGGCTCTATAATCCTTTAAACCTGTAAACACTAACARAGAGACCATTGTCACTAAATCATATTCATCTAGCAGAAACAGCATGCTGCAGGGGTCTTCACTGCTGATAAATGCTATTTAATAAGGTGTCTTTGCCTATGGTGGAACTGTAGTGGTCATACATCAACCAGTAATCAATTTGGCTAATATCTTTAAGATGATTATATGTTTGTGAAACAAACGAGGAGTTGGACACCTCTGGGTGTCCTAGTTTAACAGTTTTTCATCATCGTTTCTTTAGACTGTGTTGCCTTGTTTAACACTTAAGGTTACGTTAGGTCAGTTTGTAACATAATGTATTTGGCAAGGGTAGATGAGGTTTGRTTAGTTAATGTTGCAGAAGACTGAAATTAAGAACTGCTATAGGGCACAAAGGACTGTGCCTACTTTTCTCTGGTCTTGGAGCAGGTGGCATCTACAGCAATACTATTCTTGTGCATGGCAAATGTTARCTTTCCAAGGATCTTAGTGTAGGTAATTCTGAGTTTTAAAATTAATTAGTAGTTTTTAATTGGTGTTCCATGACTCTTAGGAATGTTTTTAAGTGACCTTCAGGAAATGATCAGAAAACCAGTACATACACAGCATGCTATACATTTCCAATTTATGAGGCCCATACAGTCAGCAGAAATATGCTGGGATCCTGAAATAGAGATGGAAATCTAGTGGGTGTATTTATAATAGGGAATTTAGTGTGGGTTTTTTGTGGTTGGGGTTTTTTTTCTTTTTTTTTTTTTTTTTTTTTTTTTTTTTTTTTTTTTTTTTTTTTTTGTGGGTTTTTCCTGGCATCAGATTATTTGTGAAGCAGATGCTACAGACTTGCAGATTTTTTGCACACTGACTTGTGAACATTACCTCTTCCTCGCAGTAGATATTTCTCTCTGGTATTTATTCACCTTCCTCTGTACCAGTGTTGTTTTGAGATGAGCAGCTGAGGTGCTGGTGAGCTAAGGGGAGAAGGTAGAATTGTTGTCCAAGCAAGCCATAGAAATGTCTTCAAAACATAATAATCTCCAGCACTTCATTGACTGAACTACCTTTAGAAGGGGAAACACCGTTGTGCCTCTATTTCCTGGGGATGCCTAACACCCCATGCTTAGAATATACTTTGTTATTTTCAGCAGTACTCCCCTGTACAGGATTGTAAGTCTTCACATCTAAACATCTCTCAAACAGGCAAATGATGGATTGCCCAGTGGACACTTTCCCATCTTCTTTTGAGACTAACTTCAACAATTCTACTAGCTTATAATTCTTGGAGATGAGATACAAGACTATTCAACTGATGACAGCAAAAGAGGAGAATTTAGAGACAGTGAAATTCCTTCAAGCAGACATTTTCCAGATGGACGATAGCACTTCAATTTTTTAAGTGACACATCTTCTTAGGATCTCTCCCCAAAACAGGGCTGGCRTGGGGGGGAAGTATAGTATCATACAGTATAAGATGTGAAGTAAAGTCATTCATCTTTAGAGTTGCCTCTAATATTTTAGCATTTCCTTTAGTATTCCTCATTTACAGCCTGTGTTTAAACACACAGTGTTTTTCCAACCCCTTTGACTTGGCAAAAGGTAGGGATGTCTCATCTGTCTTCCCTTTTTCTTATTGTTTGCTGGTAAACCATTCACTGGCAATTATAGATGTTCCTTTCTAATATCTTTTGGCCTCATATGTTTTTTATTATTTTCTACTTTCCTTAGAAAATAAATATCCCCTATTTTTGAGCCTCAACACTATTAAAGCTTACAGTTACGGCTATATTCTGAATGAAGGTCACTTTATTAATAACAGCACGTGGGAGGAGAAGGTGTCTGKTTTTTTCTAAGCACAAAGCTGTTAGCTGTAGGGTGCTTCAGCCACACAATATTTCACAGTAAAAATGTAGTGTAAGGAGCCAAACTAGGAAAGGATAACTTATAGTTACTTATGGTTTTGGCACAGCAGRGAGCTCTGATCCTACCTAGATACCCAGTATCTTGTTGCCACATACAACAAATATCCTGTCCGTGATTAAGAAGCTCATTCAATGTTTCTTTTCCCTTCCCTTTCTCATTTTAGATTATTTTGAGTAAAGAAATCTAACAGTACTTTAATATACAAAGTGTTCATTTCCCCTTGCCTGTTATGCAAAATCTTTTTGACCCACAACTATTTTTCTCTGAGCTCAATGATGGAAATATGAACAGTCATAACAATCAGCCAGATGATAAAATGTTTGAGAGGGAGAATCAAAAATTGCTTAAATGTTAAACAAATTAAAGCCTTTCGACAAGGGCATAGGCCCAGAAGTTCCATTGCTCCCTATAAACTGAAAACCATTCACTTTTCAATAATATCATGTTAACATAGAAATGTGTAACAGTGCATTGCTAGACTGAATTCTGTTGTGCTAAGTGATTGCCACCCCCTCTTTGGGATATTGTAAGTGAACAATTCCTTCCATCTGTTTATCACCTTCTATTAAAAATAAATTAAAATTAAAACCTGCATATTTTTAAGAGATTGTTTCTCCTTTTTGGACTMTTTTGAGGTACAATCCACTTGTCTGCTAAATATAAGCTTGAATAATGAATATGATGTCAACCATGACTGTTAGGCCTCCTCAGTAACTTGATGCAGGGGATATAGACAGGAGGGATCAAGAAAAACAGGAAGTAGGAATAGGCCCAGTGCTCGTGCTAGCTTGGCCACTTTTTGGGGAGCCCAACATTGCACTCTGCAAAATACTTAGACAGCAGTATAATAATTAACATGAGGCTAATCCCTCGTCAGGCTTTTATATAGCTTAACTTTTTTTTTTTTTTGCTGTTCTAAAATATTGGAATATCTTGTTCTGTTTTGACTCAAGTTTTGCTCTGCATTTAGGTATTCCTAAATATAAGTATCTTGTTGCAGTTGCTATCTTAAGACCAAGGKTTTTTTATTTCTAAATAAACTTACTGCTGCAGTTGTATATATATTTCCTTTATATTCTGTGCTGCAAGGTATTGATGATAAATTTGATGTAAAGGTCTTTCAATCCCCCCTTGAATAATAAGTGTTAATCTGAAATTTTCACTGTCTGCTGGGTAAAGAAATAAAAACTAGTGATTTTACTGTGTTTGCAGTTCTCTATACTCTTTTGTGTGAGAATGTCATAGCCCCAGTCCCTTTCTTCTTTTGTGGCTTGTAACCCTGCACAAAGGTGTGTGTTATTGGTTGAAGCAAACTTTTGTCAAGGTTCATGCTGGCAGTTTTGAGAGAAGTTTTTTGATCAGCAAATGGCTGTAATCAAATTTTTCCTAAATCTCTGGTTCTTTTCTGACCGTTAGGAGGATCAGTGTTTAGATTATTTCCAGAGTGGGGATAGACATTTTGCAATGACTGGAAAATGTCATGGGGTTATCTGAGAATGTATCCACTGTTGGAGCCTAGGAGCGATGTGGGGAAATCTGTTGGAGGGGGTGATTGTTTGTTTTATAACTTCCCTTTCACTGAGCTTGTTACAATTTGTGGAAAAGTAGGGTGTTAAAGAGCAGTTCCTAAGAGTGTTTTGAATCTGAGTGCTATACAAACTGAGAACTGCCACAAACTGAAGAACAGTATAAAGCTTGTCCCAATTGGCATTCTGAACTCTGCACTGGAGGGGAAGAAAAAGACAAAAAGCAAAGTACAAGTTGTAAATTTCACATCAGTCTGAAACCATGATTTTTTTTTCTCTCCAGACTTAAGTTCTGCCTTTCTCTTGGTAGGGGAGTTGTTTAAAGTTCTGCATGTGAACCTTTGAAGGAAGCTTAAATTAATTTGCTTTGCTGTGGTAACCGTGGCAAAGCCAATGCATTTCTGAAGGAGAACTCAATCCCTTTTGCTGTGGTTGCTACAGAAAGTGACTCTCTTAAACAACCATGGCTGTGTAATGAAACATCAGTGTACTGGCTTACCCTTCCTGTACGCTTGCTCTCTTGATTTCGCATAACACTATTTCCATTTTTCTAAGTTTACTCTTTAGGCAGAAAGCACATATGAAAAAAGCTTGTTATAAGAGAAACAAGCACAAAACTTTCTGGGCAAAGGCAAGAAGAACTGTGAGGCCAGTGATTTAGAGCCAAGAAAGACTGATATTACATCGAATCTTGTATTCTTTCCTCTTTTTGCCTGTGGAAACTTGTCTGATGTGGGCTAGTATAGCTCTGCCCAACTGTATTGCATATGGTGCTTTTCAGGACTCTGGTCTCAGTGCAATCAGAGAACTTCTGGTGCGAGCAAGACCCCGTGTTCCCTCCGAGCCTCAAGCATTCTCGGTTTCAGCTAGGGCATACACAGCAGAGATTTGCAATTGTTTTGCCTTTTTTTTTTTTTTTTTTTTTTCCCCTGGTGTTACTTATCTTGTTTGGGTTTTATCCTTTTATTTGCTTACTCGTGTTCTACTCATGAAAGAGTGGAGGAAATATATACTTCACCCTAGCCTATTATGGTAAAAAGTGACAAAACAAGACTCATATAAAAAGAATGTAGTTATTTCCCTCTAAAGCAAAGAGAGAACAGAAGAAAAAGGGCTTGTGAATTGAAAGAGACTTTTGCTGCCCCTCTGGTCCTTAATCCAAGACAGCCAGAATGTTCTGTATAGTTTCAAATTGCTGAAGCAGACTAGTTATGTTCTGAGTTTTTTTTTTTTTTTTTAAAGAGTGTGATTTCAGAAGCGAAGGTGCATAAAATCAGTGAGACATGGAATACTGCTTCATCATCCTCCAGCACAGTAAGGGGTGGTGATTAAAACTGGAAGCCTAGATGAATAAATGAGTTTAGTCCCTCTTCATAAAAGCCTTTAAATACATACATGCTGATAGAGGGCTTGAATCCCAATAAGGACCAAAAAGCTAATAGTTAAGGCCATAGGTTAGATACTGAGGTTGTAGAAATTAGTACAATTTCTTTGATATCAATGAAGATAGTTTCATGCTAGCCAGGAATCTGATCCCAAATCAGTGTTAAAAGAACTCTGGAAGGGGAGCAGTTCTGTTCTGTATTATGCTTTGCACCGTCCTGGTGAAAGTTGCAGAAAATAGAGGCCATGTACAAAAATCTACCTGTAGAATATCCTGGTTTGCTTCTGGTTTTGCTTTTCCTTTATTCTCTCCATCTGACAGTGATTTTTTAATATGAAAAGCAAAGCAGAAGATTCCAGGAACTGAATTGCATCTCCCTGTTGGAAATCATGATCAGAACTATTAACTGTTAATAATGCTACTTGTATCTTGATGGGATCACCCAGAAAGTGGATTAGCATTGCTGTAAATATCATTGAGGATAAACAACAGGAAACTGACCCTATTAGATAGTGCTGGTGACTTAACATAAACTCAAATAAAGACCTTCAGGGAAGAGTTGTGCCTAATAAACATCCTCATTTAAATCTGAGGGGCTCTGAATACATTTTGCAAGGTTGCCAGCACATGTAGTAGTTCTTCCCAGGACCTGACACTGCTACTGCTTCACTCAAAGCAAGCAGTAGTGGGCTGAAGAAAAGCTCGGAATCTGGATTTAATTTCTTGCAAATGAAAGAAATTTATCTCTTTGAAAACTTCTTGCTCATATAGGAGGAAAAGTAAAATTCTGATCATTTCTGTATTAGCTTAGAGATTTTCTTGTTTAGATTAAAGTGAATATGCTGGGTTTTGTTGTTACTGTTGTTTAAAGAGCTTCTTAAAGATGAAAAAAAAAAAATTAGCAGCGCTCATGCTTTGAGAAAGCACGACTGGGCAGATAGAAAGAGGCTTCTTGCCTTCGTTCACCAATGAAGCAAACCCAAATGAAGCATTTCTTTGGCCTCCAGCTTTGTTTGCTTGCATATATAATGCATTAAATTTAAATTACTAGAATGTCCCAAGAGAAGTGGCTGTGCATAAGTCTTTTCAGTAAGGATTTTTAATGGTGGCATAATATTTGCAGGTACTGAAGCTACAGGTGAATTTTATAAGGCATTCAGAAGCTAATAAATCTTTTGCCCTAGACCATAACGTCATCTTTTGTATATGCCATATAACAGGAAATTATATGTATAGGAATGACTTAAAAATACTAAAATGTTTTGTGACCATTTGGCATATCTCTTCATCTTAAGTAAGATGTTTTAGCTATTCTGGTTCCAATAGGACAGGGATTAGGTAAACTTGAAGGGGMCTTTATAGGACTGCTTTGAAGCTGCCTGTCTTAGGCCTTTCAAGGTGCACTCTCTCAGTTAGGAAGCTCTCATGTTCCCAAATTATGGTAGCATTTAGGTGTGTATAAATGTCAGCACATACTGTGAGGCAATAATTAATTATGCTCCGCAGCAAATTACATACAGGTTGGCTTAAATTTGATAAAAGGCACTTTAAGTAATTTCTGAGCTCTCTGTTGATCTTTTGCAACACTACCTGCCAGTGTGGAATGACAAGGCATCCTCTTGACAGAAAGCCTATGAAAGGACATCTGTGCTGTGCGACAATGTCACATGGAAGGATTACTGATTTAATAGAGTTGAAGTTTTTTCTCGTTCAAGCAGATGCATCTGTCAATCAGGCTAAAAAAGGAACAGTGTTCAATGGCATTAATTTTCCCTTCAAATTTCCATGCAAATCCAACAATACAAAATCGAATTTGTAAACACTTCCTGCCAAATATGTGATCTGTGTAACTGTTGAAAAACAGTGACTACGCTTGAAGTATCACATGCATGACATTAACCAAGTATGACAGTGGGAGGTTGATGCATCAAATGAGGGAGTGAGGTGCTTTTTTTTTTTTTTTTAGCTCCATTTTGGACAGTTTCTAGACACAGCTTAAAAAACAGTGTTTACAAGATCACTTCCCAAAATAGCACCTCCTTACTTTTTTTCCTAAGCTTTTTTCTCCCTTTTTCCTGTAACACTTTCTCTAASTCCATAGCCATCCTGTCTTTGGATCCTTTTCAACTGTTTTTTTACATATAAATATGTGTATACGCAACAAATATTTTAAAAATAAAGATGGAATACTCTTAAGGAMATGCATGATTTCAGACTTCCTTTGTCTACATTAAATATTTCAAACTGCTGGTAGATATGTGCTGATTGTCTAATATATATGAAGTCCTTGTGTGGCAAAAGGCTAGTTTGCATCTGGGTTTCTTGCTCAGTTGAACTCTGCCAAAGAYCATATTATCAAGGAACTGGAACTTTAGAAGTAGTCATATAAACACAGTCCTAGTGGGAGACTGATGTCTCAGCATCTATTGCAGTTAAAAATTTTATTTTTGTTTTTGGATGAAAAAGTCTCCATGGTTTTAAGATAGGCATTTTTTTGATGAACTATATCAGAGTTTGCCTTCAGTAATCTGTAACTGTTATTTATATCTGCCAAGGGGAGTTATAAATTCAGCCTTGACATGGTTTCAATAGTGTGAACCTCCAGATCTTCTCTAATCCCGAGATTAGATACTGAAGTGCTGCTTCAATTGTGCAGTATTATCACGTACTATCACTTGGTCCTGTTTCAACTGTAGCTTTATTGACGATACTTTCAAAGCTGTTGCTAAGTTGTGAGCACTCTGCTTTATCTGCTGCTGCTTTTACAACTTCAGCKAGGTATACTTTCTTCCAGGAAGCACTATGCTAATAATAATCTCTCAACAAAATGATGATGCATGTTTGGCTTTTCTAGAGTCTTTGTTCTAATCTTAAGCTATGTCTTTTTTGATTTTAAAAGGTTTTGCCTTTCTTCCTCTTGTTACTTGTTACTTCCATATAGACAATTCTCCAAAACAATCTGTGTTTATATCATAGCACTGACTGACCTAAATTTAATATTTTTAAATTGGGTTTTTATTCTTCCTTTTTGTGAAACTTGTTCCTCATTGCCACCTGCAGCCAAGGCACTCTTCAGTGTAGTGTGGATGAGTAAGGCTGTTTCAATTCCCACATGGCAGGCAAGGATTACTTTCAAAATGTAGATAAAATAAATATGAAATGCATCCATTAATCAGGACAAGCCCAGAACCCAGGCTCAAGTGCTTTGTGGCTGCTTGTCACAGATATACAAGAGGGGCTGATGAATCCCTGTGCCAGCCATACAGAAGAAAAGTATCGTTGTAAAATCACCTGGGAGCCTAAGCTGAACACGAGCCTGTAAGGAGGAAACTGCTGCTCCTCATGTCTGCTCTGAATGACTTCCRATAGGAAGCTTATAGCAGAGCAGTGTTTATTTTGGGAAGTTCTCTTAGCTCTTTTGTTTCTAACACACAGGGTAGCTTACAGGAAGTGCTAGAGCAGCCCAGTATAGGAGCTATGATACAGATAAGCTTCAGGATAGAAATGCAGCTGTGCAGTTGCACCTTTGAAAGCTCAGAAGCCATTTGGTTTCTTGCTCTGTCTCTGATCTAATGACTAACCTGAGGGAGTTACCTCTCTGTGTTACCTTCCTGCCTTTTTCCTTTTCTTGTATAATTTGTCTTCTAGACTTCAGGAAAGCAGCAGCCATCCTTTCGTTTCTTTTAGACAAAACCAAACACAGTTTTGCTTGTTTGTAAGTAAGAAGCAGGAAAATATAAGTGAATTTTAGGAGCACTTAAACCRTCACTGCTTTTCTGGCACCTCCTGAGCAGAGTGGAGTTTACACAGATGTAGGTTTTAACAAGAGCAATGGTAAAAGACTAACCGAATTAAAGAGAACTGATGTCTCATTTTTTCTTGCCAAATGCTTTAACTCATTTATTTCCCCCACAATTTAGGAAAAGTAAATACTGTTTCAGAAAAATGAGATATCGCCATCACATCGCTTGCACATCTCTCACATTTTTGAAGGTGAAGGGGCATTTTAATGTGCATTCTTGACTAGTGTTATGCTTCCTGTCCAGCTGGTATGCAGTTGCATCATGTGACATCTATTTTTTTTTTTTTTTTTTTTGACAAGCATATGTAGCAAACACTTACAAAGTTAACCTTTTAAAAATTATGATGGTGTGGTTTCACTCACTGATGCGTTTGGGGTTCTCCGAGGCTTTGAACAATCATAAGCAGATGCTACTTCACATAACGGTTGGAACCCTTGATGCCRGGTGAGAAAACTGCTGTATTACCCCCATGTGTCCTCTGTACTCTCCTGCCAGTGCCAGTAAGAAGAACTTCATAGGATGTATACTGAATGTTGGTATTGTTGAGGCAAATAGTTTCTTTCTCTGTTGTAAATAGTTGAATTTCTTATGTATTTTGGTGAATCTTTCTATATTTTTGGATATACAGTCTTATCACTACTCTACTGCACCAGAGGGAAAATAGGGGGGGGAAAAAAAAAAAAGGAGGTGGGGGCTATTATCTTAGAGTGTTTTAGAACCATTAATTCTGTCCATACAAAGGTAGTCTTATATTTCACTAAAAGTTTATGATAAAAACCAAGTAACACAGAAATGGTGCGTAAAACTGAGTTGGTTATCAGTGACAAGTATTTCCTTGCATTTTTAGTGCATATAGCATAAACTCTGTGAACAGCTGTTTATACTTTTGCACCTGAATATATGCCGAAAAGTCTAAACCTAAAGCATTAAGCAGCCTGTTTTTGTATGAATAGAAGTTATGTTTATCTCATGGGAAACTTAAGGATTATAACCAATAGCACAGCTCTACTTCATCATCTGATAACTAGAGAATACAGTTACTCTGCCCCATATGTATACTGAGATAAAACTATTCTGCGCAAAGGATGAATTGTAAATTTTCTTCTGAAAAATACATCCTGAGCGGTCAATGTTGTTGTCTTTTAGGTGTGTCATCTGGTACTTGACTCCCTGAAAGTGTGTGGAGACATATAAATATCCTAAATTTCCAAGTGTGTGTGTGTGTGTGTGTGTGTCTTGAATGCATTAATTTAATCATATGTTTGAGTAGGCTGCTTTTTTCCTGTTTGCTTATGTTTTAGTGTGCTCTAAAAAGCTTTCTGTGCACTGTGCAAGGTGTGATCTTTCAATATGATCTCTCAGAATGATCCTGTGCCAACTGACCTAGTTAACATGTTAAAGCTTACAGAATTGAGTGCCTGAGGGATATCATCATCCTATGTGAAAAAAGCCCCTTGCTCGTTTTCACAAAGATAATCAAAAGAAATAGTAGCATGCATTCTGCCTGTGATAGAGGGGCCCAAYGTCCACAGATGTCCTCAGAACACTGGCTGATGGTCACAAAGTACTTGAYATACGTAGAGTATCCAAATGAGTTCCATGGGACCTAATGTCCTCCCATTTGAGACCTTAATATTCAAGACCAATGTCTGGAAAATAAGGATTTCTCTGTTTGCAGGATGCTTCTGCTGTAGGAAGCTATAAACAAAAGAAAGGAAGGTTATTGCTATTTTTATGGACGGAGCAGGTAGAATATCACTGTTCAGGAAAATATTTCACTGATGATGATGATCTGTGTGTAGCCTTAATAGACTGCATGATGAGAGTTGCAGTTACCTAAGATAGATGGTAACTTTATCTCCACTTTTCTTCAGCATGACTAATGTCTACAAACTTGGTGTTCTGTGATTCATCAAATGATACTGTAATTGGATAGCATCACTGTGTATCTGCTAGTATAGATCTATTCCAAAACAGTTCTGGAATAAAATTAGACTAAAGCAGGTACCTAATTCTAAATCTATTATTTTTTTCCCAGGTTACTCTGTACTCTATGATTGCTTTTTTGGCTTTTTGCTATTACAGTAACTCACTGCACACCCTCTATCTGATTTGTGTCGGAGTTTAATGGATGGTAACTGTAGACAGGATGCATGGAGGGAGCAAAACAGCTAGAATATTCATGAGAAATTGTRTGAAATACTCCAGCCTGTTAACGGTTGAAGAAAGGTGGCATTACCAGCTAACAAAACTTAAGGGTTTTGTAGCAGAAATTACTATATCAAATGCAGACCACAGGGTTTTTCTTTGGAGAACAGAGGGGATACTAGGAAGCATTTGACTGTGGATGGGCCTGATGGGATGAATTGTCAAGGAGAAGCCTTTTGCTACAGAAAAGGAAAAGCAGGAATGAAGTCAAACTTGCAATCACATGCTTTTCTGAGACTTGGGGAAGTGGCCTGAAGTGGGGATTATGAGCCAAAGCAGGGATAGATAAGGAAAGGATAAAAGAGTCTGCACGCCCACATGAAACACAGAGACTTGGAAAGAGGACTGAACACCAAATTGCTGCTTACAGTCACTAGCAGGAACTTCCAGAGCAGGTAGGAGGAAGTCGTGTTTTAGGAAAACTCGCTACAGACCGACCGAGGGAAGAACTGCAAGACTGTTAGGTCTAAAGAGAGCAAGCAATTGCTGAAATAAGTCTCATCCAAATCAGAGTCACAGAAATATCCCAAGAGGCTTTATATTTGCACGTAGTTGGGAGAACCTGAAGCATGGCCATACTGAATTTCAAGAAATAATGTAAGTATCAAGGGCAATATCAGGTTGCTGTAATAAGGACTCGCTGAAGAAAAGATTTTTGGTTTAGAAGACATGTATGAAGGGGGAAGATGATGGAAATTAAGAGTTTTGCCATGAAATCATGTATTACTTAGAATAAGAATGAAATGGCAGTAACATGGCATCCTGAAAAGAAATGAAAGTAATGAGCTCTGCTCTAATTGCACTAAAGCTCCAACCTGTGAACTACACAACCAGGATKGTTCTCAGTTCAGAGTAGAATTGAAAACTCTTTTCCAGCCTGCTCAGATTATTCTTAAATGACATGCCTAGTATAATAACTATCATGTCCTATGAACACTTCCCAAGAGAGAGAGGTCATGCTTCTTTCCCCCTGACAAAAAAATGAATATTACACYCCAGTAGAGTTTGTCCCAAAACAACAAGTTCTCAACATCACAGTCCTTCAAGACTTAAATAGTGGATTTCTTGGACATCATAGAGATATTTCTTATTGATAAATTATTAACAGAGGATTAAAGTGTTGAACATGAGCAGCAGGCTTACAATACTATAGTGCTAAAGGAATGGATGTGTACAATTTGAAAAGTGGTATTAGCTAAACTAGACATTGGATATGTCACAAGGCTAAGAATAGCCCTATAATCATGATTCTGTCAGCATGTGAAGGGGTAGGATTTCACGAGGTCACGCAAGAACTGCAGTCCAGGAACTTCTGTACCAGGAAAGAAACAGTCTKAGCAAGAAAAACAGCACGAGAAGGTTCTAGAGCACTTGGCAGGCTTCCTGCTTCCAGGGAGAAATTTCTTTTCCAGTTCTTTGAAGTAGTAAATACCATTAATACATCAATGCAACATAGRCAATTACTGTGAGCCCCTTCAGTAAAGGCTGCTTACAGAAAGGATGCGGTGTTGGCTTGTGAAGGACAAGCCTAGACGACATTCCAGTACCGTGCACCTGATTTACATGCCCCTTGCTTCTGCTAGATTTCCCTCTGACCTGTTGTTGAGGACAGGCCCTGGCATGACAATGATGTGTCCCTTCATTTTGCTAGTGTTAYGTGTATATCTTCTACGAATACAGGTGACCATATATGATGAAGATGTAAGAACCCTGGCTCCTGTACTTAYAGGAAGATGAGTCCAGGGGTGGACTTGAGCATAACGTACACTGAGAGCACCTATTTTAAACTTATTGGAAACCTGAAACTTGAAGGGGAACTGAAGTATAGAAATGGTTGATAGAAGATTGTAGGTATTTTTGACTTCTGCATGTACAACTAGAAGGGAGTGTTATTATTATTATTATTATTATTATTATTATTATTATTATTATTATTATTTTGCTAAAACCTCTGAAAGTCAGATTCCTTCTCCCTACCCTCTGTAACTAGAGAAGGTAACTTTTTAGTTCGCCTTCCTCTGCTGCTTCTTCCTTCCTGGAATGTGCAGTAAAAGGAGGTAGTTTTTAGATGCAGGTTTGGAATTTGAAGTGGCATCTGTTGCTTTTTGAATGAAGGGAATCACAGATTCTGTGAAATCCTGCGTGGGAGGGATTGGTGCTTTTAATTTATTATAGATTTTTCAGGAGATTCAATTCAGCTCTACTTTTTTACTTAGGAAAAATACACTAAACCAACTTGAAATCTCATGAAAGGTGGATTTTTTTTTTTTTTTACAAATGTGCTCTAGGTATTTGACTATTGTTTTTTTGTAGCTCATCTAATAATATGATTAACCTGTCTAGTTCTAAAATAGGTAATCTTAACACTACAGTTTAGCTTTAAAATCATAGTATGACGTCTTGCCTCATTTCTCATTTCCCTRGTGTAATTATGTAGTGATTCCTCTTGCTTCTGTTTTACTCAGTTTTCTAAATCTGATACAGGATTTGCCTGGCTTTTTAGGCCTTGGTGTATAATTCTAGTTCAGAAATTACAAATTGATTTAGAGACTGCAGTGTCCATCTGTGTATTTTTAAGAGTTGTACTAGCTGAAGCTTGAGTGCTGTAAAGCGATAAGTAACCTACTTACCCTTTAACTTTATTACTTTAAAAAATGGCTAGTGCTCAAGTTTGTGGGATGTTGCATAACATGAGACTCCCATGTATGATTTATAACATTGACATCACCGACTGCACTGGTTAATGTCAGCCCTGGACTGCTGTGTTATATCAGCAGCTATCAAGCGTACCCATTATCAATAAATAAGAAATGCCAAATAGTTTCATTCAGCTTTTTTGGAGGAGAAAAAAAAAGTTGTATTTTTTTCCTTTGAGCTATAGATATTAATATAATTATCTGATTAAAAGCCAAGTGGAGGGAAGTGAAGGGGGTGGTGAAAAGGAATATCATTTATTCTCATTGGCAAGCTCTCTTTCCCCTTCCTGCCTCCACATACCTTCTTTTCAGGCTGAATTCATTCCGCACATATGTGAGGAACCACTGATGGTGTCTTGTGCTTTTCAATTCCTGAGGTTGCCCTGTGTCATCATTCGGCATGAGTTAAAACAGTTACTGGGGCCTCAGGGAGATGAGGAAAGAGTCCATGCTCCATCCCATCCCGGAAAGCTCTTCTTGCAACTGACTGCATCTGCAAGCATGCTCCGAGTCCTTTGGGAGCAGGCAAGGAAAGACTGCTCTGTGGCCATACGAGAGTGTAACATATAATGAAATCAGCCTCCGGTTTGAGAGAGGTCCTGCATGAGCTACATTTAAAGAGCTTCTCTTAATCCTGTGTCCAGGCCCACTGGTGACTGTGGGTCAGGTCTTCGGTCAGGTAGCTGCATGTGTGCTTGCAAGTAGKTAGCTGTGTTGTGGAAGCTGCTACTTTCCGTGTCAGCAGAGCCTTTCTCATAGTACAGTTTACTAGAGTGGGTTGTAACTGTTCTGTSCTCTGCCTGTGTGGTTGTCCTAAACTTTTGCATTTGGAGGATAGGAGAACAGTATAGGGCTAAAGAAAAACTTCTTGCAAAGACAAATAATTTTGTTTGGGCTTCTTAAAGGATTCGCAAGCATTATATGTATGTGTGTATATATAAATATAAGCACACATATATTCATATATATAACATTTAATGAGATTCTCCTGTGGTTCAAGTGGGATTTCAGTTCCTCGTCAGAATGTCGTTTAACATTTATTTCAAAACAAAAATAGCCAAGCCGAAAGAATTTGAAATAAAGGGAGAAAAAAAGGACTCAGTTGAGGCATGTGAGCACTCAGCCTCTCGTTCTGGTGGCCCCTGCCACCAGAGACCTCCAGAGTTGCCTTGCTGCCTCAGCCTTTTGTTAAGCATTTCTGTTGTGATTTTTGTCTTCGGTCTGTGAATTACTTAACCAACCCTGATGCTCATGGAAGTGTTAATTAAACAGTTTGGATGAAGTTTCTTAGAGATCTGTGTAATGTTTCGGTTGTGTACTAGATAGTGCTGAATCATTCAGTACCACTCTTTGCTGTGGTTATCAGTGCTTATTAAGATGCATGGTTAGAGAGCTTTCTGGGTCCTGGAAATAAGCACTAGCTATCTTCTCACACCTAAATAAAAGGCCTCTGAGGATAGAACGAAGTTGTCTTGCTATTCACAAATACTCTCCCTTCCCTGTTTACCCAGCTTTAGTGTCAGGGATTTTCGTAGCGTAGCAGGACAGGATCATGAGATTATATTATGCACTGTGTATATTTATGCAATTTTTTTTTTTGTTGTTGTTGTTGTTTTTTTTTTCCTTCTTCAATTAATAAAGAGAAAATCCATTACCTGTTAATGAAAGCTTTGGGAGCTGTGTGAATAGGGTGTGAAGTTGAAGTCTACAGCTTAGTACCGAAAAATAGGAATTGTGTTCAAATAGAAAATCTTCACCGTATTTCTTGCCTATGTTGTCTTTTCTGCTCATTGTTTTACAGCTTCCCTACGTTAGGAAGCTGCTSTGTAGTTAGATCAGCTGTGAACGGGTGGAGTACCAGCTATGGCACGTTAGCTTCCCCACATGCCCACAGTAATAAGATTAGTTCCAGGTAGCAGGACTTATCCTACTTTCAGAACAGAGTAAACAGTGCTGTGCAGAGCTGCTCACACAGGAAATGTGTATGCATTACTGAGAACCCTGGAAAGTAGCACCGAATTCCTGCAACATGAGTTACCCATGGAGACAAAGCTTTAGAGAATAGACTCTGCAAGGGGGGGAAAAAAAACTATTCAGTTTTGCATGTCACTGATTATAATGGGTTTTTTTCTCTACCAAAGATATGCTGCTATAATTTTTACTATGCTTGCAAGTGTGTTTTATTGTGTYTTACATATATGTCCACTGTAAAGCAATTTTACGGTGAGATTAGAGCATTACTTACAAATGTGTGCTTTACTGTCACTGGTAACAGTATGCAATCATGGCTTAAAACTGGAAGCAAATGTGCAGAAATTATTCAGTAGACATGAACTAAACCCAGTTACACAAGTCACTCTTCATTTGTTTGTATGAACAAAGAGTAGTTCAGTTTTCAGCAGAAAAGTGTGTGTGGTGTATGTAAATTATAAATAAATAAATTATAAATTATATTTATATATAATATATATAATTATATAAATTATAAAAATAAATTATAAATATACATGTTATTCATGTAGCTATAAAAGCTATCATTTGAATAGGATAAATGCCAAATATTTGCAAATTTAGATATAAATATGAACTGCTTGTCCTTTTTTTGTTATCAGAGATCAGTGCCAAATCAATGTAAAAACCTCCCGTCTGCTGTGGTCTCGTTTCGTATTAGCTTTGCAGAGGTGTCTATCACTAGGAAGCAGTGCAAAGCAGTGGGAAAAGAGACTTCTGGTGGGATCTCATTCAACTACTTGTTAGTCTTTTATAGGACTTTTTGACATGACTGTTATCATTTAGAGTTTCCATATCCACAGGTCTTTCAGASAGGTTGTCCTTTGCTGTGGAAAAAGTTATATCCTAAGTATGAAGGGGTGTCCCTAACCAGTCTGGGGTTTTTTGATTTTTTTTTTTTCCTGATGAGTGTGAAATATTAGTTTCCCCACACCTGTTTGATTCATGGGAGGCTGTGACCTGGCAGTGAAATGTTTGACAAAGGCCATAATTCATTCAAGAGCCTGCGTAGGTTTTATTTACAAATGCTATATTTAAAAGGAATTGAAAGGAGCACCCTACCTAAATCATTTCTAAAATATCCCATGGAATTTTTTTATAGGACTTTTTTAACATCTRGAACARTATATGTGTATATATATTTAACCAAACCAAAATGTGCTGTTTTTCTTTTTTTGTGTGTTCAAATTTAAATCAGAAATTAAAGATACAAAAATGTACAAAAGCCACTGGCAGAACTTGTTTCTATGAGATAGTCCCTAAGGTAGACCGATTTCCTTATCTGGGTACTTTGTGAAGTTAGCCAGGCTCTCAGAGTAAAATCAGCAAAAAGTTTACRTAGAGATTTTGTTACCATTGCCATATATGGTGTTTTAATAGATATATAAATACATGAGGAGGGAAAACTAAGCACAGAAATAAATTCAGTCATCTTATTAAGTTCATTGTGAAAAAACTATGCAACACTTCAGAATGAGATTGTGCATCAACCTATTAAGCAAGATATTTTATTAACCCAAGACTGTCGTTGTGTTATAAGAGTTTCTTTTGCAAGAAAGCTCGGTAAAAATATGCTAAGGTGAAATTAATTGGCAGATCTGAATCAGCTGATCTTTTACATTTGCAGATGTTTCAGAGTAGACTTAGCAGAGTAGTATTTCATAGCAGCTCTTTTTCAAATACAAACAAAGACTGCAGAGGGAGGGTGACCTTTTTATCTTGRTAGTCAAAAGCTAATAGATTTATTTTTAGACATGATGCATACAGAAAAATGGCCTAATTTTTTCCCCAAGTGCCAGGTTGTGAGTGGCTCTAAGGAAGCAAGAAGAATTTTGTCAAAGGAAATATTGTGGCGAATACACAGAGCACTTTAATGAAGGTGGGGAGGGGAGAGAGAGAAAGGTGTAGCTAAATGTCTCTGTCTCCTAAACACTCAGAGGAGTGCTGTTTGAAACTGAGCAGAAATGGGCAAGCCTCACATTCCTCCCCTGCTCATACCGCTTCCCACTCTTCTAATGCACTCCGGTAGAGTTCAGCTGCCACTGTAGAGCTCATGTTTGCTACAGAGAGCTTGCTTCCATGCCCSTAGAAATAATGTGGAATATCTCTTTGCCCTGGGCAAGAAGCTGGGGCAATGGTGCCGGGAGGGTTTGGGGGGGAGTTTGGGGCACGGAGGCCCTGCAGTCCCCCCATGACTGACTGTCAGTAAGCCTTAATTCAGATGTTGCAGCTACTGTACATCCCCTGAGCGCTTCKGTGGGAGTGTGAATTCCAGGTTTTAAACCCGCAGGCATCCAAGCAGGGCTGTCTCCAGAGCCTTGGAGGCACTGGGCAGGGTGTATGTAGCAAGCTGATGTGCACKCTCCCGTGATCCATGCTGTCTACTCTGGGGGCATGTGGGCGGCAGGTCTAGTGCAGATGTGCCTATTGGCACTAAGACGACTCTTCGGGCTTCCTCATCTCGCACCGAGGTCGGTAAGGGTCTGATTCTGCTTGCTGACCACGCTGCACAAATACTTTAGCTTAGCTCAAAACTGTACTATAAGATGTTATTTCTAGGGAGGTGGAACTGTGCTGCGCTTGATGAAATGCTTCTGAGTTCTTCTGTCTAAGGCAGATTCTTCAGGTCTGTCAATGAAAATGACATAACTATTAGCACTTTATAAATGATTTTTCTGATTTATATGTTTCAGCTGAGAAGTTCACAACATGCATAACTGAGAAGTAGTCACTTCTTAATTACTACATCTTTTTTTTTTTTCTATTATTGTTTGTTGCTAAAGCTGCAAAATTTCAGACAMAATGTTAGATTCAGAATTTGCTGGCCTCAAAGGTGGAGTCTGAGATGCAGCTTTTGGATCACTTTATTCTTGCTTATAATAAAAATGCAGATTATTATGAACATCCAAAGACAATGAATAAGGGATTTTTTTTTAGAAGAGTATTATGTATTGTACAGGCTAAATTATTGTCCCAGATTCTCCCACAGATCTTTAACGGMATCAATGGTACTTAAGTGCAACTAAATAAAAAGTTGATTCTTTACTTACAAAATCAGAAACGTTGATGCAATATCAGATTTGCAAGTAGATAAATATATATATAGATTTAAAACATATAAAACATTATTTCAGACCTTTYTAAGTTTTGATAAATAATTTATAATTACTCAAGAAGGCAGACTTTTCAAAAATCTGATGACGGGTTTAGGGTGATTACAGCAACAACAGCAAGTACCCCAAAAAAACAAAAATCTTGCAAGGGCTAGGAGGCATCAAGATGGCCAATTTTTACATTAGGCCCTAAGTTAGAAAGATTCCACATTTAGAAGTGAATCCATCTGGAAGGCAGAAACAAAACCTGCRTCTGTATTTACCCAGGAGGACAGGAATTGAGTTTAAGAGTTCTTAAGCCAGTGATGGAGAGCTTTGGAGGTTTGGCTCCTTTTATCCTTCAAATAGGGTAGCTGAGACAGTGCTGCCCAGCCAAGCTGATGAAAAGTATGCRTTCAAACCCCCAGTGTGCCCGGAGGAGCGTGAGCTCTGTGCGCAGGGGGAGGATCCCGCTGGCTGCACGTGCGGGCTGCCTCGAGTGGGGTGTGAGGGCTGCAGTGTGTACATCACGGCTCCGGACACTCTGGAGGAGTGCAATGAGGGCAGAGCTCGCGCTTGCCTCGTGAGATTAAACCTGTCTCCAGCTGAGCTGTCTGATCTTCACCGAGAAAGAACGCTGATGCTTCAGAACTTGGGGGTTTGGGTTTTYGGTGGAATCTTATCTGGTAAAGATTTAAACTTGATAAGGAGCCAGGGAGCAATCCGCAAGCTTTCCTCTTTCTCTGCCTCTGTGTGAAGACTTGGATTTGTTACGTGCTAGAGTCATTTTTCCCCTGGTAATGTGCAGCAGTGTGAGAACTGCTCAGGCTCATTATTGCCCATTTGATGGCCTTTGCTAAATGGAATTTTCCCTCCAAGTGGTATTACAGGCAAATAGGTAATATCTCTCTGGAAGCTCATTTTGTGTGTCTTTTGTCTATTATTAATAGCAGTTGCCTACAGCTAAGAAGCTTGGTTTGTTAATAGTGATTGCCAGAAGAGAAAGGCAGTTACAATAGAAAGGATCAGATGAGACTGATAAGTTGGTGTGTCTTATAGATAATTTTACTGTTATATGTGCTTACAGTTCATATCACCCACAAACACATACTACTTAATATATTTCTTGACACTTCAGTCATCCTCAATGAAAGCACAAACTATGCTGCTTTATGGATAGTAGGAAAAGTATAGGTTTTCTGATTTCTTTTTTAAAAAAGCAGTATAAAGGAGTCTTTACAAATTTGAACCAAAAAATACTTTAAAAAAAAAAAAAAGGAGCCTTTTAGCCTCTTCCACRCTAAACTGAATGACAAGAAATGTTATTTTTTCTGAATTGTATTCAAAGATAAAAGAAAAGTCCCTGCTTTTCTATACCTCTCTCTGTCAGTGCTCGTTAGGAAACTGCTGGTTGGGAAACTGCCTCTACAATCTCAACYTTTTCTTTATAACCATTAACTCTAAGAGCTGCACTGCTAGAAATCACTTTGCCATCTACTACTGTCTGTTTGCTTATTATGTCCATCTGATCACAAAGATCTAGCTGCAGTCTAAACCCTTGGCATAAGTAAAATAATTAAAAATGGACTAGTAGACAAAACCAAAAATTTTGCTTTTTTTTTTTTAAGCATAGGTGTCTTTGGTTTAATTCCTTTCTTATCATAGTTTAAAATGTCACAGTTTTGGAAACAGAGGTCACAACATTTTTTAAAAACACTAGAAGTAGCAGTTTGTACAACAAGATATAATGTAGTCCAGTTTTTCTTACTGTGTAGTAAGTATATAGTTGTGCCCTTGGTAAAGAAAACAAGGCTTTGTTCTGAACTGTCAAGTTATTGCAGAAATAAAAGCTGAGGAGTTTTTTCTTATAAGAGATGATCGAGTTGACACACACAAAGAAGTATGTAGTAGGCAGCATCTGATTCCCAGAGAAACAGAAATGAAGGAAATGGAGCAATAGGCAGTTTCCAGTTTGTAAACTCAAGGACCTGCACTGGATTAAATATCAGCCTGCTGCTGACTCTAAGCCAGCAGCAGTGATTTAGCTGATTTCCTTACCTGCTGCCATAGAATTGCAAAAAAAGGTGGAGAAAAGAGTAGCTGAAATTCATGTACTATCTCTTCCCTTTTCATGTCTTTCAGCTTTGTGGTTCTTTCATTTCATCAGTAATTTTCTGTAAATTTTGATCTGTGATAATTCCATGCTATGTTCCTCTTCTTTTTCTCACTATTGACTATGCTTATTAATTGCTTTTCATTTCTGTATTTGCCTCTATAGACTGATTAGCTTATACTGTTACTCTCTAATTGTGTGAAAGGAAGCAGGCATTCTGTTTGCTTGTTTGCTGCTACTTCAATCTAATCTTGCATCATCTAATGCAGCACGCGTTTCCCCCAGGACATTCAGTGTAATGCGAGCATTTGGAATGCATACAGGGAGACAAGGAGAGGGGGGRATGAAGCCCGGGCTGCAGACCTACCTCCAGCTCCTAGGTGGGAGGAGGATGGATTTTGTGGCTTAAAGCATCTCTTTGTGGCTTCCGAGAAAAYAGTCCTGTTCCTACTAAGAAGTCAACAAAAATAAATCAATATAAAGATTATGCAGAAATAAAAAGATTAAAGTGATTAAAGTTAGCTCACTCCTTGTGTAAATATTAAGTTACAAAAAAAGCAGTGCATTTATGTGCTACTGCAAGAYATGTAAAAATTTAGTACTTCCATCTACCTACTTTAGTAACAAAAACTATGCATTATCTACTAGATTTACATCTGAAGTGTTTTCTGTCGTATTCCAAAATATTAGTAAAACTGTCTTAAATTAACCTCGCATCCTTTTTCACCTACCGTACCTAACTGTCTGCTCTTTAATGAAATCACGATGATTTCATTAGGATGATCTATTCAGTTATGGTTTTTTGTCTCTTTTATTATTATTTTGTGGTGCTTTCTCTTCTGTGTTTTGTAGCATTTGGGTATTTGTTTATGATGATTATTCTTGCAGCTAGCATACTGTAGTTGCAAAATCCATCATGTAAGCTAATATGCATTTAAAATATAAACATACAATAATAGATGAAAGGATTGTGAAACAGATAAACAGAGGCAGATGGTGAAGATTTAATTAATAAAAACACAAACAGGAAAATAAATCTGCTGCAGTGATTTATGCCTAATTTAATTAAGAAAAGAAAAAAAAAAGTCTTGGGGTTTAGTTATTGCCGGGAAGTTATATACTATGTTATCTTTATTTGGAGGAAAATGTTTTGTATAAAATTTGCAGCGTTTTGTCATATAAGGGATCTGAAATATTCTGAGTTTCAAGGAATTTCRTTCCTTGCAAGGCGCAAAATTCGGGAGAAAGCAGGGAATGAGGTGGAGGTCCCAAGACTGGATGCACGGAGCTGGAACTTAAGGTTGGACTCTCAAATAATGCCAGGTTAATGCTGTAGCTGTCCTGCCACTCAATCTCTGCTGGTGGATCCCCTAGCTCATTTTGACTCAAAGTTGATAAAATTTTGACTCAAAATTGATGAATTTGTAAAAGGAGAGAGGGGAACAAAAAATTTTAAAATGTTGTGATTAACTTCTAGTCAAACAAATATTTTAGATATATAGATGATATATAGA
The DNA here is from genome assembly GCA_003342815.1 of Eudromia elegans. Taxonomy (NCBI): domain Eukaryota; kingdom Metazoa; phylum Chordata; class Aves; order Tinamiformes; family Tinamidae; genus Eudromia; species Eudromia elegans. The sequence goes on from PTEX01000080.1 coordinate 1,757,901, forward strand.
TGATTATAGCTATAGAAATGGATTTAAAGAATAAACTCAATTTAAGAAGGAGTTTTAGCCCACTTAATGGGGAAAGAATTGTAAAAGTGTAAAGCCAGAATGACCAAAAGTCTGAGATTTGATTTCAGGATGACACAGTTTTATTTCCTTTTATAATCAGAGAAGCAGAAAGGGCTTTCAGTACTGCACTCTTCAGTAGGAAAGTTACTTTACATTGTTACTTCCATATCCTAAAATGAACTAAGTGGTAAGTGTGTTGCATTTCCCACCTTTCTGTGCCTACCCCCCAGCTTTTCATATTGAAGATGCACATCAGCTGGTTGGTTTCTCTATAGCAGGAGGCAGAGCGGGGCACAGTTTTTCAGGCACTAGTCACGTTGATCAAGAGCAGTCCCAAAGTGACAGCATTGTTCTTATCTGTCTGCTTTTTGCTGCTGTGTGCGGAAAGGACCGTAGCGCAGTCCTTGAGCTTGCTGCTGTCTTGTCACCGCAGGCGGCCCGTCTTCCTGGCTGCCGTGAGCGAGAGCAGACTGCTGGCTCGGGGGGGGTTAGGAGGGCAGCTGTTCCTTGGCACTTTCCTCTTCAACTGCACCTCCTCTGTTTGCATCTGTGCGTGCGTGAGAGGGTGACAYCATCTCCCTGTCTCGTATTTAAGTACATTGCAGTGATAGGAAGAGAGTTAAACCATTAAAATTCAAGAGTGTGCATACTCATTTCTTTAAGTGATTTTATCATTATTGGAATATAGTTCTAGTCCAATATATAATCCTTCAGGTAAATGAATCTYTTTGTTTTGTTTGCTGCTCAGAATTAGTGTTGCGGATCTGGTACCTCAGAATAATTCAGRTGTTTTGGGTTATCTGTGTTCTTTTATATTGCTTTTTATCAGTTTATATGGTGTTTGTTAGTATTAGTCCTGTATTAAAAAGTGGCAGAAATTAGCTCTTTATCAGCTACATTAACAAAAACTTCTTGAAGAGAATTCTCTAATGGGACTTCTCCTGATTTCTACTTGAATTTTAGGCCTTCCATTATAAATATTGATTATATTGATTATTATCCTGTTATGGAACAAATTTAAAATGATAGATCTGCTTTTCATAGTGAACTGAAATAAGCAACCTGTTTATTTCTTTAGTACATGAAATATCCTTGCTAAATAAATTTCAGAGATGAATGGGGGAAAGAAATAAGTTACGATGACTTAGAAGGATCTAAAATAGATGCCAAGTTAAGATGGCAATATTTTAAACTTATCCTGATAACTTTCTGCATTCACAGAAATACAATGCATGGTATTGCATTTTATCTGTAAATTCAGGAGATGAGGAAGATAATACGGTCGTTTATACAGATATCTTCAAGAGATGGCGTGTGAGAGTGAACCTTATTTTCCATCTTCTACATAGGCTAATGCTCAGTTAATAGTCTTCATAACATCAGCTCCTCACAAGAMGACCATCACATTCCTCCTCTGCAACCTTCTTAAAAATTTGCCYTGCCGTCAGGCTGGTTTAGGTTTTTAATAGGTGCATGAAATCTTACAGACTTGTAAATCTGCTAAAACATTCACGTGAATAATGCAGAAGTAAAACTTCACATGGGCGAGAAGKTTCACAGATAAGAGACCATCTACTGAGAAAGCATGTGGTTGCCCTGTGAGTGCAATTGGAGTTGTAAACATTATCGGGTAAAAGTGAGGTTTCCTGGGGCTGCAGTGAGTAAAGCCTGTTACATCTTCTGGTATTAATCATAATAAGTGTTTTATCTTTCGCTGTCATGTTTAGTTTCTGCATGCAATTTACCTCTCAGGCAAGCTGTTCACAGTATCGGCCAAGCTTATCTCTGAACTTATGGTCTTCAAGTACCTAAATGTATTTCCACCAGAGTTCCCACAGTTAATGTGACAAAAGCCAACATAAGTGCTATTTTAAGACTGCACTGCATCCCTTCGCAAAAAAAAAATAGTGTTGCTTGTATTCTGATCACTCCTATCAAGCAAAGGAAAGCTTAACTGCCTTTACTAGTCCTACACTTCCACTCTACTGCAATTTTATTATGCTCTATTTTCAGATAGACTTTCTGTACRCACATAATTTATCTTGACTCCAAATGTCCCTCGCACATGTTATCATTTATCCTCTAAAGTGCCTTTACTGCCACAGGACTCTGACATACAAAGCATATCGTTATCTGTCAAGCTGCAAAGGTAGGTTCAGCGAGTAGCAAAAGCACAAAGGAAGTGCATATTCTCTGACCTAAAATGTCTGTCAGCAAAACAGTTGAATTGCTTTAGGGAGGTCCAGCAATAGCCCTTTGGAAATAAGGCAGGAATTAAAAATGTCTTCAACAATTTGTGAATAGCTCTACTCATGCAACGATTCCAAAATAATATAAAGAAGGAGGTCAAAGATTAGGCAGCTCTTAATATTCTACTCTTCCTCGCCCTATCTGACTGCAGTACTCTCATGATCTGCTAATAATCTTTTATAATTAAGCTTCTAGCCTAATATTAGAATGTAATCCACATGAACACCTATCAGAGTATACAGCAAGAAGTGAACTGGTTACCACTTTGAGCTGTGCCTAGCAAGCACRCAGATTTAATTTAAAAATCTTTAAGTGACTTGGCTCCTGATGTAGAGACAAGTTTCACTTCTGATATACATAAATGCAGTACAACTGATATAGTTCAGACCTGCTCCTGTGACACTGTTGGCCTGCACAGTGCTTGCCAAAACAATACAGGCAATATTGTGACTGTGAAAATAGAGACCATACTTGATAGCTGCCTTGACATTTAAAAAGAGTATGCATGCCAAACAGATTTTGTAGCAGCCTGTGAAATGGCCCAGGGTCAGAGTTGGTACGCTTTGGGTTTGGACTTCTGGTTTGGGATTTATATGCGTTTCATATGTATATATCATATTAATCACCACCTCCTGAGCCAGTTGTTTTCCTCATGGCGCTGSTGTAACTGAGAAGTCAGCTGAAGTCACGGAGTTGCAGCAAGTGCCACAGAATGCAATGTGTTACTTTGGGTCCATCGATTCCCTTGACATTTATTGCTACAGATGCTGCCTGAGGATTCTTATGCCTTAACAACACTTTTCAACTTGAAACTTTGCAATTGTTTCAAGTTAGTGAAACAATTGTTAGGRTTGGTTTATTCTGCTTGTTAATGTGGACAGCTTCCTTTCCTTCTCATTTTCTCTTGCCTGCTTTATCTGTGGATCAGAAAATTCCATTGTAAAAATATTTATCTCTTGAACAACTTACTGTTTGTGCTCAAAAATGCAAGAAATTAACAGTCTAATATACCAGACCAGTGTAAGATTTTGTAACTGTTGTAAAAGTGTAGCTTTTCTGAATTGAGGTGAGTATTTGAATATGTATTGACTAAGCCAATGGCTTARTCCAGGAGGTTCTTGGCCTAACTATTCAGATGTGATTGCAGAGCATAAAATGGAAACTGAGCTGCTGCAGCAGGAACCAAGAAGAGCTCTAGGGAAAAGTGCAGCGGGTATATTTGCACTTAGTAATCTTTTTGACTATTTTTTTCAGATTTAAAAAAAAAAAAAAGGTTGATTTTAGCTTTATGAGTTAGAATAAGCTTATTGTGAACTGTGGAGCATACAGTATTTCCATTTGAACMAAGCTAGAAAAAGACTCCACATTAAGATGCTGCTAGTAGTTTTCATTTCTTTAAAGCAGCTTTGCAAGCCCAGCTAAGAATGTTTTCCATTGGTGGCACGTGGATAATGGTATTCTAAACATCTAATTAGTACCTAAAGATCTAACTAACTAGGAACTGCCAGAGAGATGGATATCTAATATATACTGCTTTAATTAGCCAAATCCACTGGTCAAAATTAACACCAATTTTCCACTGCTGGAAAACTTCATTCCAGAATTTGACACYTGGGTTTCTACAGCTGCCAAGCAGCCTCTGTGAAAGGCTAGAGCGAAGTGAGGCAAGGGGGTGAAGGGTATGAGAATGGATATTGCATTCAGCAGAAAGAGGGCTTGCCAAACGTCCTCATGTCATTGTCGAGTGGAATTGCTTTCCAATTTTGGAAGGAACAAGCTGTGACAAGTGGAACTTTGTCAGCAATGGTGTGGTCACCAAAGGGATGCCTAGAACTTTTGAGAATAGAAAGGCACAGCAGAAAGGGCTTGCAGCATCTGTTATGGCTGGCTGCGTTGCTTTAAAGTCAGTGTGACTCTCTTCATGCTCTGGTCTCCTTTGACTTCAGCAGTAGATTACTGAAATGATGATGTGGTTACTGTCTTTAAGGCTGGTTATCTTCTTTACAAGAGAAGGAGCAAATTGTGCCTCTCCTTTATGGAAGGAGAAAGCCAGCAGATAACAGGAAGAACATCCAGTTACTCCTTTAGGCATGGTACAGTCTTGAAGATCATATTAACATCTAATTTTGTTTCCTGCTGCTTCCTTCACTGCAAGAATGAGATGGTACTAAAGGAAGTAGCAGGAAGCAAAATTAAAACTATTAGGTTGTTGGGTGTTTTTTTTAGTAACCAACTTGAATTAAGAAAGGATATTGGAGATCTGATAACATATTTGAAGGGATTTGCATGAAGGTGTCCATCTTTTATGGGTATAAATATGCTAAGTTKTCCTGCTTTAAATATTCATGCTACATTTACAAAGCAATACAATAAAATATAAGCAATATAGTGTATTGACTAGGAGTTTTTGATGTTGGTTTATTAATTAAGAATTAAACTCTTTGAAAAATATGAGGAGGCATTTTTCCAAAAGTGTGAATAGATTAATGGCATAATTTTGTAATGACTCACTAAAACAGAAAACTAAATAGTTTGACTTATATTTTAGGAGTACCTTAAGATATTAGTCTCATTTAAATAAAATAGTGGTAAATGACAGTGGTATGMTTGTCAAATGACACGTCACTTGTTGCGGTTTGCTTTCTGTGCAGTCAACGGAAGCTTGATGTGGATAAGCCTGAAGATCGTGATTAGTAAAATGACTCCCAGTACACCTACAAACATTAATTCAATAAGAGGATTTAATTTTTGTTAAAATTACGAGTAAACTCTGGCTAGGATGCTGATTTGTTCATTCTGGATTTATTATTTATGTAAATCACATTAATAGAAAAAGCTACAGTCTAGTTCTTAATTAGGTTAGAGAACAAAACAGTAAATGCTTGATGCAATAAGTTTGTTCTTCTGCCGTTAAACATAACCTAGAAAATATGTATGATTCTACCTTCTGGCACAATCAAAAAGGAGCAATGAAATGAAAAAGTTGGTTCTACAGAAGCCAGGAGACGGGTAAGAGGATGGTTGCGGGGATGGTTCAGGGTTACGGAAACAGGAGGATTGGCTTTTGGAGTTCTGGAACTTTGGTTGTTTTTGGAAAAATTTCCCGTGTTTGTATGCTGATGTGCGGGGTTGCACTCCGGTGTGTGTGGGGAGCAGACCTGCTGAGTCCTGAACCTAGGAGGTGCACAGTAGTGATAGGAAAGAGAACAAGTGGAGTGTATCTGAATATCTCTCTAAMAGAGAGTTATAGCTTGAAAGCCTAGATTTGCATTATAAAAGCTGCAGAGAGGGTGGGGGGAGAGGAGCACTAGACATATAGAGCAAAGTGCTCCAAAGGGTGTGTGTGAACGGGTGTGGACGGGCCTGCCCTTCTCAGCTTCAAGCTGGTTGTGAGGCAGCTGTGTTAAAGAGAGGAGTAGAGCTGTGTGGGCAGGGGCCCAGCACAGTGGCAGCAGGGCTGCGAAACATCCCAACCGGGTGGGGGTCAGCACAGGGAGCAGCGTTGCCCGCGTGCGGACTTGGCTACAAGATGCAAAGCCTCCAGGCGGTTGCGCTGCTCTTGGGTGGCTGCCCTTATTTGCCTGGGAGCCTGGACCATGGAACCTTGCTGGGGATGCAGCTCCAGCCACAGGGTCTAGTCTGTGGGAACAGGTTATACAGGCACGGGGAGGTGAGCTGCAACTCGCAGGCATCTCTGTGCTGGCAYTGCCAGGCAGAAATAGGTCAGGTTTCAGATGAAACACTTCGATAGTCAAGAGGTGTGAATGTTCATTCTTCTTTTTTCTTTGATCCTTTCTTTTTTCTTTTTTAACTGAAACCTGATTTTTTCTAAAAAAAAATAGATTTTTCACCCATGAAAAACAATAATTTATATTAAAATATATATATATATAGTAAGAGTGCCAAAGTTTCAGGGGAAAATAGGGCAGAGCACKGGTTGAAGAGCCTAAGTTACTGGTGACAGAATATGGCTAAGCAAGAGATGAGGAATGAGCCCCAAAGCAAAACAGATTTAGTGARTCATATCACCTAAACTGCCTTGTAGGCAAAGAGCTTGAATTTGAATATGRTAGTGTTACATTTGACTCTGCAACTTTAGATTCATTTTCTTATCAGTTTGTTAATGTATGTGTATTTCTAAGAGCAGCTGTACTAGATCCAAGCATTCATACAAATATCTGGTAAGTGCATTTCAAAGGAARTCTGATTCTGACTGCACCTTTGATAAATAATAGTAAAAGCATACTGCGGACTGAAACTGTGAATTTTATGTAGCACTTTAAAAATATTTTAAACAGCTACTTGGCTAATATTTTCCAAGCACCTGAACTGAGATTTGTTGCTCAGTTTTCGTGCTGAATTTCAGTCTCTGAGAGGAAGCATACTGTCTTCATATCCTGCAATGTCAGATGCTGCTGCCAGCTCCTTGCAGAACTCCACTTCCAGTCTGTCCTCAGAAAAACCACTTTGTTTATTTTTAGGCTTTTGGAACATTCCTTTTGCTCAGTACATGATCCAGTGAATATTAAATCAATAGAAGGTCTTCCTTTGGCTTCTGTAGATTTCAAAGTAGATTCCAAGTGCTATTTCATTCCTGTGAAATTTGTACCTTKTCCTTCCCTTTCAGATGCCTTGACCAAAATGAAAATCCAAATAACAGTGAAATTACTTTGAGTGCTTCTCCTCTCACTGTCTTACTCCCCCTTTTGCCCAATMTCAAAAGGTTAATGAACCAAGTCCACACACTGTTTAGATTTTGTACCAAGTACAAAGAAATATGCTGTGAATAGCTGATAAGTGGCATGATCAATAATAGGGAAACGTCTTCCAGCTGGTGTTATATAAAGGAAAAATTATCAACAAAGAGCCTGGCATTGTCAACGTTGGTTTGTAATATATTGATAAGTTACAGATTAGTCACTGCATTTTAAACAGTTGTAATGTTGACCACTGAACTGTGTATGTTTAGATCATCAAGCATCCTAAAATTCCTTTTCTGAGTTAATGGCAGACCTTTAGGTTTTGCGTAACGAGATGCTCATCACATAAACTGAGTAGCTTTCTTACAGACCTTTTTCAGACATTGCTTGCCATTACAAATCTAGTTCAAACCAGGAAGTACAAAAGCAGGGAGGTGTTTCGGCAGGCTTTTTCTAGGTAACTGAGGAATGGTTATTTTTAAATASCCTTGCTTAATATCCCTGAAACCTGAATAATATTTGGCAACCATGAATAAAATGCTTGAGCATTAGCATTCTAAGTTCCAGTTTAATTCTTATGTCACTATATTTTAATTAACRAACTAAGAATCTGTTTTGCGTTTGATTTGTATCAATGTGTATTTGAGTCTAAGCACCTCTGCACAGTGTGCAYGTGTTAAAATATAGACTCTGGGAGGAAAGAAATATCTTAAACCAGTGCCTGTGGGTTTAATACTGCGACTTGTCATAAAGSTGTGGAGTCTCCTTTTTTCCATCAGTATTTTTACCTTCAGCTTGTGTAGACAAAAGGGTAAGAATATGCATGTGCTTTCATCTGCACATTTTTTGTTGTATATTGATTAATTATTTAGGAGAGCTCATGCCTTCTGTACTCAGAGCACAGTCTTGGTTCTGTGAAAGTCAGTGGGAATTTTGTAATGGACTTGCAGGGGCATTAGGATTTTGTGAAAATGGAAGTAGAAAGGATTGTTAGAGTCTAGGCTGACCTTTCCAAACACATTCCCAAAAACATTCCCAGCTTCTTCTTTTCCACTTTGTTTTAATAAGTAATGAATAAATTATTTGATAAATGTCCTGATAGGAAAGAAAACAAAAAATAGTTCTGCCTTGGAACAAAATTATCTCATAGAGATATCTTTTAAACTACTGCCTTCTCCCTAACACTCCCTTAAGACAAACTACTGTCTGAAACCTTGATGAACTTTTCTGTCAACAAAATAGCTGTTGTTTCAAGATGAGCTGGGAAAGAAAGTGTGTAGATAATGGGAAAACATTATCTGTAGTTGGTTTTTTTTTCAGAAAAATTTATTTTAGAAGTGTCTAATATTTTTGCCAAATATTTGTTTCTGTTTGCTTAGAAAAGGAACTGTGGGATATCTATAAACACCAAAGAGGGCAACTTCTAAAGCTTATTAAGGAATAGCTCTTTGAAGTATAGAAAACTAGGAAAATGTTAGAATTAGTAACACCTCTGTAAAGTATGAGTTTTTTAACTGCATTTCAAAGCAGCAAGAATATTTTAAGCATCTCTGGAATCTCTAATGTTTATAAGATCTATTTATTAGCTGCCGCAAGCACAACACTTCTAAGAACGAATAAAACTGTTTAAACATTTCCCAGGACTCCTGCGACCGAGGTGTGTGCTTTGCATGTATATGTAAAGTATAAATATGAATGTGTGTAAGTGTGTGGGAGGGAAGAACAATTTTCCCTTCTTACTCTCAAGAGAATGCCTGAAATTTAATTGAGGTAAAATAAATGTTCTTATCAGAAGTCGCAATAGACCTTCCCAGTTTTGTTTGTGGCAGAGTTCAGGAGCCCTCCCCGTGGCTTGCTCTACCTTCCCCCACTTGGGATATTAACCTGGACATCATGCCTTCCAAACATTAAATGAGCTGTGCGATGTTTTATTACATTTCTCATGTGGCTAAGCTTAGTGTGGCTTTTAAGTGTTCCTCAGTATGCCGTGCTTACGCAAGTTATTTTCTGCTGTGGATTGTTGATGCTGCAGCAGAAGATAGTGATGTGCCTTGAATTCCAATGAGGCGAAGGTTTTGGTTTGGTTTGGTTTGTTGACTGCAGAGTGAGTATTTTGCGAAGATTTGTAACTCAGATTTTCTCTGTATTTCAGGCTTAAAGAATTAGGAGTGAATCGTTTTTAAGTGCTACTAGAAAATGAATATATGTTTTTAGATAGTAAAGTTATTTTAAAATGTTATTATTTGTAAATTATGTTGTTTACTAATATCTGTTTTAGCTAGTGACTTATATTACATTTAGTTGGGATCGTCACAAATGCAAATGAGCAATCGGAAATCCCGGAGCACTGAAAAGCTAATTTTTATGACCAGTGGGTAGAAAGTTTACCAGCAAGAGCCTGGATTGTAACTGTGTTAGACTTTCTTTTATTGCACTAAATTATTTCTGACTTTGTCATGATAATTAGGGAAAATTTATAAGCAATGATGAGGTGGGCAATTGAAGTGATGTGTATATTTTCTGAAACTCCTTTGGAGGATTAAAACCTTTCAGTACGTTCTACCCATCTGCTTATTTAGTCCTTATATTCCTAGAAGCAATTCTTTCTTCTTCCAGCAGTGATGCTCAGATCCCTAGTTCTTAAGGGCTGTGTATGAAACAGATTTTAAGGGATCCAGCCCTGATTAGAGCAGTTAGCCTGTTAACGTCCTATGTATTTACAGTGGATTATTTGAAGGGAAGCAGGGGTTAAGTCAGCAGGTCTCTCGGCTTCCCCAGGGGTTAACCTGGCAGCCYGTTTGGCACACACAGGAGGGCTGACAGGTAGCAGGATTTGTCTAAGCAGTGTGCATGAGAGCCAACAAGGAAAACTGAATGCTCTGGATTAGTATTGGATTATGTTGTCAGAGTGAAGCCTGACGGACAAACTGCAGAGGAATAAAATGCAATCTGTTTGGGGAAAGAGACAGCGTGCATAGCTTTCATTTTTCAAGAAATGACAAGAAAAATCATTAATAATTTGTAAATCCATGTCCATTAACTTTTTTCTTTGTTATCCCAAGGCAGTCTTTTTAGCATGATTTTGCCACTGTTCTATATCTGTTCTTTCTTGTGACAGATGGCAAGATAGATATGAAACTGCAACAGCACAATGTAAACCAAAGGGGGAAAATCTAGAAATCAAAACACCTGGAATTGCTTAAGGTGAAATGGGGGAAGGGAGGCTTTTTCTGCCTTTTGTGGTGAAAGATAAGTTGAGTATAATTTAGAAACTTTTCCTATGCTTTAGTTTCCTTTGTGGAATTATCCTTTAATTCAAATACTCTGAGCAACATTCCATTATTTTCCATTAAAAGAATTGCATTACTAATATTACTAACAAAGGTAACTCCCCATTTTATTTCATTATTTTACCCCTCGAGTACTTCATGGTTTATATGCTCTTATAAAAGGGAGAAAAAAGTCATTTTTTTTTTCAGAAAGAATGACAGCATTTTTTTATTAATATAGTCTCTCTCTTCTTGCATATAGCATGTAACTTATTAGCAATAACTTGTTCAGCTGCAGAAAAAAGTGGTTCCTGCTCATAAACTTAAGTCAGATTTGATTTTCAGGAGGTTAATATTTTGAGATTATTTTATAATCAGGAATGCCCAAAATATTAGCTGGCTAATAAAGCATACTTAAGGAGCAAATAAATCTAGGAAAGACTGTAGAAGTGTTGTGGACTTAATTTTTGCTAGACAATTTTATACCAGGCTTGCTCAGGTTTCACAAAGCCTATTTTTACCAGAAAATTAAAACGCAGTAGATGGTGCTCTTGATACCAGAAGAATTGCTTTGTCAGTTAATGCTTGTTGAATTGAGTTTTTCCTGAGGCAAAGGCAGAAAAAACCAATTCATAAATGTATCAGGACTAGAATTGTAAGAATAGAGTAGAAAAATGGCAAGAAAAAATCATTTGCTAGATTTTTTTTTTCCTGCTAGTGAATTATCCAAAGGTAGGGTCAATGTATTTAGCATTTGGTGGAAGTATAGGATAAATATTATTTGTGAATTAATCTTGGTCTGTTTCCAGCCTTATTCAGCTTGCTGTGGATATTTGGCATATAGAATCTGAGGTGGGTTGAGTTTATTTTCACCAGATGTATAAAATGCATGTGAAGTTTCTCCTTTTAATCAATGCTATTTTGTGTTAAAGATTTTATTGTTAATATTCCTGTTTTTATCATATTTCCCTAAAGCGTGTTCTACCTGAAAGCAGGCTGGCTAGCAATTTTGTTTATTCAATTATTCATGAAAAATAAGTAGCAAAGTGGTATGTGGAATTCCAGGACCTGCTTTAAACTAGTCTTAAATTTGCTTTTGGTTATAACTGAGGCTATATCTAAGCTTGTATCTGGCTAAAAGTAATATAACACTATATTTTTCCTCATTATAGTGAGCAGATGTGATGTAAGACACAAGCAAGGCAGCTTTGTGAACTCAGAAGTTAGCCTTTTTTATASGCAACTGTTAATTTAATGATTCTAGTATAGTAAATGGTTTTGCAAGTGAAAAGCTGAATACCACTTGACTAATAGCAGCATTGTTTAATTGGGGGGAAAATAGAGAAATGTTTCTGAGCTCATAACTTCTGGAGAGTCCCCCTTGGCTGCGGCAGAGGAGAAAAGAGCCTCTGTAGAACTGCTTTCCTGTCCCAGCTCTCTAGCTCGCTGTGTTCTCTATCATAGCAGAGAGCACAATGAGATACAGAATTGTTCTAGCATTAGGTGCTATGTGTGTATGAAGATTACTTATTCATAGGGTGATCTCCAGTTGTCATCAGTCATCAGCCTTACCACTTTGCAGAAAATACTTTCTGACTAGCTGGGACTGTGGGTCAAAAATTAAGCAAGAGGTAGAACCACCTCCCGTACAGTAGAGTGTTTATGGCCAAACCATCATGAATTGCACTTGAGTTTCTGCTTCTGATATTTACCGTTCGCTATCTCTAGACCTTTAAAAATGTATCCTTAATAGGAAACACCAGCACAGAATAGAATTCAGGTTGAAATAATTTGGATCTTGTTGCATGTCAATTTTTAAAGCATTCAATATTCTTTTAATATTAAGCATATGCTTTATTGCTGGCCTSTCTCAGAGCTGCTAGGCTTGTCCTGGAAGTACAGTTTATGGTGCATTTTATTCCTATTTTCACAGAATCAAAGAATGGTTGAGGTTGGAAGGGACCTCTAGAGATCAGCTAGTCCAACCCCCTGCTCCAGCAGGGACACCCAGAGCCYGGGGCACAGGGGGGCATCCAGGCGGGTTTGGAAGACCTCYAGAGAAGGAGACTCCACAACCTCTCTGGGCAGCCTGTGCCAGGGCTCTGGCACCCTCACGGTAAAGATGATCTTCCTCACAGGTTATCTTCAGCTGAGAGAAGGGTGCTCACAAGCATTTACAGTTTTTATAAGTGTCCTTCTGCCCCRCGCTTACTCTTTTTCTGTTTTTGCGGTTTAATTTCTGAGGAATTGAATTAGCAGCTGCTCATAGAAATATGAGCAATATCTAATGGTGAATGATAGTCAAGACTTCAGTTTTCAGTGAAAAGTTGCTATGAAAGTGATAGACTATCACAGGTTTTTTGCAGTATCTTTAGGTTACCTAGTCTCTTAAATTTTCCCAAGAAAAGATACTACCTGTGCAAATGGCAGGAGTATCTATCTACTTGTTGCAATAGAGGGTACTTTCCAGACAAACCTTTTATGTGATTCTAGTCTTGCATAACCTTTCAGAACTGATGGAAATCACATCACAGTTTGCTATGACTGCAAACCATTATTCCATGGGAATAAAAACAAGAAAAAAATGCTGTTAATGCTGTTACTGAGCTTTTAAACCTCTCCTACGTTGGGCCAAATCGTCTGACCAGACTTGGATTAGTCATTGATTTCTTTTCATGAATTTATGACAAATGACAGAGTAATAAAACACTTTGGAATGCTCTTCTTTGGGATGTTAGTAATAGTATTTTAGGAAAAGTTTAATATCCTATTCCCTTTTTCATATAGAAAAAGTTAGGCAATAATGCATAGAAATAACTAAAGTAGTAAATTATCAAGGGACACGCTCTTTTAATGGAAATAAATCCACCATACCCTTGCCTATATCCTTCTCTTCTAAGGGAATAAAAGTCTTCATGATTTATTTATATGAAAGCATCTGTTACGTTTGCATGTTAAAAACAAACAGAACCCCACAGTGTTTTAGCTACTGAAAGAATACTGCTTCCATGTTGTTAACACTGCCTTAGGAGGTTGTGGTACAAAAAGTTTTGTCTTTGTGTTGCTWATCTCTATTCTCATTATTTAGTCTATCATCCCTGATTCTGTGAGGTTTAAATCCGATCATTAGTTCAAAACTTCACCTCCAAAGGAAAGTCTTTTCCCAATATGTGTATTTCAAGGGTCGATTCCTTGATGCTGTTTTGTCCTGGACTATTSCTGGGGACACTGACTTCTATGAGCTGGTGGTGCTTATAAGACTGCAGCAAGAGTATTTCATGTGTGCATGATGACAAAGTGGGCTCTCAGTCCATTTGTAGGAAGAATTGCAGCTTTTATGGTGTTGTGAGCTAGAAAGTGCATAGCTCCTTTTTTGAAGCACTCCAGTGCTTCTCAAGATGGTAAGAAATAGCAAAATTTTGCCTATGAAAAGGGCAGATATGAAATTGGTAGGAGAGAGTGGCATAAGAACCTTTACAGAGGTTCTCTCTCTTTTTCTTCTTCTGTCGTCTTAATGATTTACTCAATACATAATGTGCCGAAGAGTTTCTTTCCAGTTTCTGCTGCTAAATGTAAATACACAGAATATATTTAATATATAGGAGCTGATAAGTTAGGAGCATGTGTGGATCATGCATCTGTACTTCCTCTGTTGGCTTTGTGGTACCCGTTCAGTCTATGTGGACTGTTAAGACTGAGTGAGAGCCCAGTGTTTAGTATTAGTGTTTTGTTTAATGGAAGCCTTCCTACATTTGCAGGTTGTCTAAACTCTACTTAAGCAGTGACATCCAGTGCACAGGTTTGAGAGGGCTTGCAGGGTTAATTCTGTCGTTACTGTGTTGACATGAGGCATATTACAGCTTTCAGCTGAAAATGTTACTTGTAATCTTTTAATCCCAAATTAGGTCAACATTTTATCAAGTTAATCTAACATGAAGATTAATTAGGCTAGTTAACATGTGCACAGAGGTTATTTGTTTTGAGTCGACATGTAATGAAGGAGTTAGTCCCTAATACAATGCACAGCATTCTCCACACCCTCCTCCAACCCTACTGCTCGTTTCATCCTTTGGTTTTGTGCACTGTGTAGGACCTAAAAATAGGAGCAGGCAATATTGAATTTCTTATTCAACCCACCCATAAATCTAAACGAAACAAAAATAAATAGTTTTGGGGAGATTCGGGTTTTCAAAAATTATTTGCATTTGCAAAATTACATCTGTCATTGATATTGTTGTGCTTTTAAAAGACAATTGTGCCTTTAAAGTTTCTTTTTTTTTTGAAAAGCAGTTTGTCACTAACATTAAACTTCTTCAAAATTTATTTAGAAATAAGCCTGTAGCATTTCAGGTTAATTCTTCATATGAAAATTATCCGCATTTGAAATGTGGAAGATACATGATGTTTTCTAAAGCAAGATTGATACTGCCATTAAATCTTTTAGATTACAAAATGTAGAATGGCAGAAACTAAAACTGTTGAGAGAAATGTGCCAGCCCAAAGGAAGTTTTATCCAGAGAGTTTCTGCTATCTGCAAGAGAGTTTTTCTCAAAATAAAGGACTGGCACTACAGTGGCCACTGTGCCTGCTCTAGAGCACCCCGTGAGAAGGGGGAGCCCTGGTTAGGATCCCTGCTGCTCCTGGCTGCAGCAAGTTTGAGAGCAAGACTCCAAATCCCGTGGAAATGTTAGCAGCCAGAGGGCTGCTAGAAACTGTAAGAAACAGATACTTTGAAGGCGTTTCAAATTATTCACTATTGTGGAAGATGCTTCTCAGCACAGGAGAGTGCACCTTCCTGTTTTGTGGGAATATATCACTAGTCGAGGAAAACACTCTAGTATTAACGGTTTCCCTCTGCCCCTCTCTCCCAGATAGGATTTCTATTTTTTTAAAAAAATAAAATAATTAGTTCTACAAGGATATCTGAAATTATCTGCTGCAGTCATGCTCCCTTTTGCTTCTCTTCTTTTTTTATTTCCTCTACAAAACTTGTTGCTCTTCAGTGTGTTTCAAGAGTAAGAGCAATGGCATTAGCAGAATGGAAAACAGAATGCGGCTGGTTTCTTTGTTTACCATTTCATGAGGTATTCCTTCCTAAAATACTTTTTTGTGTAGTTCTCTCAAATTAAATACCCCAAAGGAGGGGAGAAGAGACGGTTGGTGTGGAGGGAGGTGGCATAAATCTGCTAACAGGGGTCATTAGATCGGACAAATGCCTTTCTCCCCTGAGTTTCCTAGATAAGGAGAACCTATCTAGTAGTTAAAAATTCCAAGAGTCATTCTGGATAGCATTACCGACCCCCCTGGGTGTTGCTGCAGAGTTCATGCCCTGTTTCATCAAATACACAGTGACATTCACCAGGGGCCATGCTAATTATAGGGATTTAGCAGACAATGTCGAAAAACATTTCATCACAAAATAGCGTGTCTTTGTCTACAAGTATTGGTTTCTTGATGTGCTAAAAAAAAAAAAAAAAAAAAAAAAAGTAAAATGATTCTGCAGTTTGGTAGTGTATCTTTACAACAACATTAATCAACATATTGAAGTGCTAAGATACAATCTTCTCTGCATTTACTGCCAACAATATGGTAGTCTTTTTTTTTTTTCTTTAATTTTGTCATTATTGAGAGGAAAAAGACTGAAGGTAGCTTAAAAATTCATGGATTATGCTTTAGTTCAGTCCTCTAACCCAATTGTGAATTTACCTGGTTGGTTCACTGACTAACTATGCAACTCTTGCCTTATGGCAGGACTATTCAGAAGTTTGTACTCCAGCAAAGCAAGAGAATGAGAGAGAGGGGTATGCATGGGTGAGGAAGAAATACTAGACTGTGTTTTTCTTCACTGCCGGTTCAATTGTTGCTTGGTTATCAGAGAGTAAAGGAATGAATCTCTTGGGTCGTCAGACCCTTCATATTTTTCTACTGCAGACTTCTTATATAGCCCAGGGCAAAGCGCTTAGGGAACGGGGCTTAAGCAACATTGCAACACCTGGCTTGACCAGCGTGTAATCCATAGGTTTTCCTTGTGCAGTGACACACCCACGGCAGCCTAGGGCATGCCGCTCCCTCTGCTCTCCCAGGAGCAGTTAGATGGGAGAACTAGCCATGTACCATTCTGCTTCTGCCTGGGAACCCCACAACTACTGTGTCTTGTGCCATTAGCTCCACTGCCCGCACAAGTTAGGAGCAAAACTTCTGACTGACAAAAATCTGCCACACATATTAATTGTGACAGAAGTACTGGTGTGGTAAATAAGCACAAATGATGGTGGAGAAGAGTGATTTGACACTTAGCTAGTGGGACCCTGACAAAAATGGCATGCAGCATAGAAATCACCTATTGCTGAGGTTCAGGAACATTATACACTCCTAGTAACTGTTGTGATTTGTAGAAGAGAGTGCTTTATCTCCAGCTTTTCTTGGATAATCTGTTCAAGAACTGGAGTTCTGGTAACAGAAGATGAGGTAGTTTTAATATAGTTTTCAGGTCCATCAGTACCTTTATAAAGCAGCAAGTTTTTTTACTTAACATTATTTTCACTGTTTGCAGACTGGCATTCATCTTTGTCTCTTTTTTTCTGAAAACAGAGGAGACGTGTTTGTCTCGGGCTGCCCAGAGGGCAGCGTTTAACTCTGAAGCTAAGGGTGTAGAGGGGACACCAGCCTGCTCCGCAGCAGCGTGCAGGAAGCGTGTCAAGGCATCGTGGCACTACCTGGATCCTGTTCGCATCTTCCCCTCGGCGCTGGGGTGAGAACAGTGCACATGTCCTTGTTCTGCAAAGCAGAGGGCCCGCGATGGGGCCAGGCTCTCTGGAGATGCATACCAGTGGGGAAGAGGTTAGAGGTGGAAAGGAAGGCAGAGCTTTTGGAACCAGCTCTCACTCCTCTGCATTCACACAGGGCATAACTCACAAATTGAGTTTATTTTTCTAGTGATATTTTATGGTGCATGGCACAGTTTTGTAAATATTAGCTGATATTTTTTAGTCTTTTGATTAAATGGTTGGAAATCTAAGGTGCTCCATTTCTTGATGATTTAACTCTAGGCTGTTTCAGTCTCTGTAAGAAGAATCTTCTTGCAATATGTTATTCTTGCAGTCTCTCTTCTTTTTGACTGTGGGGGAAAGGTCTGCAGAGCTTTTCTAGTGATCTCAGTGCAGGCTGTCAAATAAGTGCACTGGCAGATATGTTCGTGTTTAATGGCTCCAGGAAGTGTTACTGACAATTCTAATCATCTAACTTTTTGCAGATATACTCAGACCCAGACTCTGCAAGGTCAGTTCACACAACCATGCCAGGTTTCACTTTTCACAGAGGGGATGTTTTAAAGAAAAAAATAGGCACATTTGCAGATATAAGAGTCTATTACAAATTAATATGCCTTTTATTTTAATGGCACAAATGCAAAAGACTATCCAATGAAGACGCTAAAAGCTGGAGGTAAAGACACGAATTCTAACATTATGATAGAGAAGTCTTTGAATGAGTTAATAAATCAGACAACAGTTTGAAGATATGTAGGTTTGTATTATTTTCATATCCTAAAATATTTCAGTATGATTGTTATCAGAGAGGAGAGATTTTGATCAATGTGTAAGTCATGATTTGCCCACAGTTTAGGTGAGTAATCAATATTGTATATAAATTTTATTCCTGGAGATGGGCTTAGGCAGATACATATCTTGTCATTATAAGACTCTCAGGGAGACCACACTTGGTAATATTCCAATCTATTGCAAATACCCTGGTTCACAGGAGTCAGCATAAAGAGAATTTATGTAATTTTATGAGTGGGATTTTTCCAAGGTGTGCTGAAGTCAAATGGGGTCTAAAACAAGCCTTTAGAAAGATAAGCAGAGGGGAGGAAAAAAGGAAAAAAAAACCAAAAAAGATAATCTCAAAAGCCTCTCCTGTGGGTATTTGTAAAGGATAGGACTTGTCAAATGTTTGTTATTACTGCACTCACCTATAGGATGTACATTTATTTTTTCCAAACAAATTTAGTGCTTCAGTACACATTTGGTTAATGGGCCTCTGTGACATGTAAGTGCTACAGGGACTCATTGTCTTCATCTCTTCCTGCTGTCCTTTAAGTCAATATTAGTTTATAGAGAAGTGCCACAGTGCAATTAATTTGTCCTTCCAAGAATTCAGATTCATAAATCAGCCTCTCTTTCCCTCTCTTTTTCTCTACACGCTTCGTGCTGAGGTAAACATTTGCGACATCCAAAACTCAAAAGGTTGAAAGGTCTAATTCAGAAAGGGCTCCCTAAGCGGGATACTTATCTTGAACATACAAATTCATCCAGACTTTGCAAGTTTACCTTTTTCCATGTGCCATTATTTTTGTTTCTACTCGGGGTGTACTCATTATCCTTGCACTGTTTTTTTTTAATGGATCTCATTGTGCAATATGGATGGATTCATTTTTTAAAAAGCTACTCCAGTCTCTATTTAACAAAATGTAAACCTTTTCTGGATTTATTTAAGCTCAAATAAATACCTTCCTGGTGACTCCCTGTGGTCTTTTCCTAACCCTCTGTCTTGTTGAAATCCTTTCCCATGTACGGGAAGGGATGGCAGTCTCCTCCAAGCTTCAGATCTTGTTAATTCTAGTGCGCTACAGGGAGATCCATGTAGTGTCAGGCCAGGTAGTTGAGTAGATTAGAGTGGTGGCRGGGAAACGTGGGGTCTCTTGAAGTTCATAAGGAAGAAAGGAGAAGAATGAAATGAAAGTGTCAAAAGGAAGGTGTATGCAGTGGGGAGAGAGCAGATGACTCAAAGGATGGAAGTAACAAATCTCAAAAGAGAGACGAGAGAAATCAAACTTCTCAGAAGTGGTCCAAAGATCCATGAGATGCTCGGTGACCTCGAGCTTCATCTGCAGTCTTTTTTTTATCAGCCTTCCAGTTGTCTCCAGCTATCTCCTACAACTCCAGAAAAAACTTGCATCCTCTTGGTGATGCTTGATTCTAAGTCGGTAATTGTGTGGGCTAGCAATAGAGATCTTGCTCTCCTCTCCTACTTTATTCAGAAGATTCTTTTTCTGCCTTTCATTCTTCCTGCCCTCTCTACCAGGAATATAAATAGAAATATCTTCAGAAAGTAGCAAAATAAGTCTGTACTACATTTCTGCCAGACTAGGGTTTTCACTTTCAAATTGAGTCATTTTTCCAAGTCAAAGTGCTTTTGTTCAATTTGCTTTGGTTTTCTTGTGATACTGCTTTCTAGAAACTAGATTCACAGCATTTCTATTTGGACTATATTTCTATTATCTCCATCCTATACAGTACTTTGGTGAATAGAGTGTCTTAGAGTAGATTGAGCTTTGGGTATTCAAGTTTGAATCCACTTGGGCAGTTCCTTAACTACTGTAGAATGAGGAGTTGGTCATAAAAACAGAGAATACTGCTGATACTCTCCAGTTCATTTTGCATCTGGATTAAATATACCTGATGAAACTTCCTCCTCCTCCAAATAACTTTTCTGATACAGCTCATTGCAACCAGGCCAGAGTTGTTTTCAGCCTTTGATTCAAGAAATTTTTGTCCATAGTGGAAGTGAAAGAAAACCTCTCTTTAGTAGAATATTAAATGCTGTTTGCAACAGTGCCCTGCAGGTGGGGGCACCAACTACGGCTTCTGTTGCTAGAGAAAAGCCAGAAGCAAAGATCTTCACTTCATTCTATTTAAGCTCAAATKAAATGTCTCCCCTTCTTTAATAGAAATGACTTCTATGTGACTTGTCCTGAAACTTCCAAAGGTGTGGGTTTCCCCCCACCCCACCCCAAGCCTTCATATCCTTAAAGGAAATATTACATTTTGGGATTCATGCAAAGCAAGAGGCACAAACAGTCCAAAAGCCCAAGCCAGGTTGCCGATTAATCCATTTCCTGTGGGACAGTACACAGGAAGCTTAAATTTAGCTCCTCAAACAGTTTGCGGAGACTCCCACTTAGCACAGCACCTTATCCACTGCCTGAAGTGAGCAACTTATCCTCTGTTATTTGTTTATCCCAAACTTGGACATTACGTCCTTGAATACTGGCCTCCTAGAAAGTGATTTGCTTGTAGCAGTGTTCTTGAACTAACAGAAACAGATTGCAGAGCAGGAGGGAGATTCAGGGGAACACGAAGTCACCTCTGCTGAAAAGCAACTGGGGGGAAAAGTGCAGAAGTGTACACTTTCCATTGCTTCCACAAAACTGTAATCAGCGAAAAGGAAAGCTTATATATGCACTGACAAATTTTTGCAGTTGCAAATAGGAATAAATAAATAAACAGTTGCTGTCCTAATAGCCTGGTTTTGTCTAATGGCCAGAATTCTGGTTGTTTTCATAATTTCTATTGAAAGTGAATAGAAATTCTGGAGCATATAACTGAAAATCACATCTACCTCCCTTTTATATATATGTACAAGCCTAAAATGAAGGAAAATGCAGTTGTATTAATCAGAATTATTTCCTACAATTATTAACATTCATATTAAGAGAGTACAGTGTATAAAAATGAGTGAATTAGCATCTCAGTTGCACTGAAATAAGATGGTTATTTTAAGATTTGTGGGTAGAGAGTTAACACATTGTTTCCTTGTTTGTCAGTTGTCCACATGGATGGCATTACAGGTTGGTAAACGTGCCCTTCTGAACATGCACGCATTAAAAAAAAAAAAAAGGATGTTCCCATTCGATAGTGACATGTAAAAAAAAAATAGAAGGAGCTTTTTCTTACTGTAGAATAAATGTGCTTTCAAATGGTGTTACTGCAGAATYGGAAATCCCTGTAAACTAGCACCTGTTGCATTGCAGCTTGTTCATGAGATTATATTGAGAAATATTGGTTACTAGTAAATAGCATATATTCTTTGAAAAGAATAGAGGATGCAGAAATAATTTCCTGGAGTTGAGTCTGCAAAGGAGGAGTAGGAGTAGAAGATCAAGAAGGGAAACAAAGTCAGTACAAGTCTGACGTGAGCTTGGAGCAAGCCGTCAGGCCTGGGATTTAGGAATGTTAAAGCTTAGTAAAATCTGGTTATAAGGGTTGGTTGAAAACTGAGATATCTGACTTCGGATGATTATGTTACTTCTATGTTTTTTTTTCCTTGAAGTAGGATGAAATGCACTTTGCGTTTTACACAATTTTATACAATGCGAAGTGCAAAAAAAAAAAATCAAAACAAGTCTGAAAATATTTCTTTTTAAGGTCAATCTGTCTTTAAACTATGTTTGTATGCGTCATTGCAGTACCTGTCCCTGTCTCACCCAAAGGCCGGACTCTGCTGTTCAGCACATCTCTTCTGATACAGCGTGGCAGTTTTGGAAGCACGGAGATTGCCCTGCACTGTGAACGTGTGCTTCTGTCCAAGCAGCAAGCTGTCTCATTTCTGTGTGGTTGTATTGGCTTTTTTAATTACCAACCAATTCTTGAAACAAACTTCTACAATCAGTAGTCAGAACCATCTATCCTGCTTGTGGCATTGTTCCTCTCTTAGGTCTTGAACTAAGTTAAATATAGGTGAGAAAATGCATCGTTCCGTTTATACTTACTATACAGGTACACAGCTCTGGTAAACTCATGCTGGTTGCTATCAATGATAGGTAAAGTAGTGCTAAGTATAGGCCGCTGATTTGAATGAGAGAATGGCTTAAACTTTGGACATATGCTCCCCACCCCTGCTCTTGTAAACATGAGGGTAGGTGTCCCAGTCAGCAAGAGCTAGTCCTGCACTGCTACAATGAGCACGAGTCATTTTATTTTCCTAGCTGAATGTTCCCGTCAGTCCGAGATCGAACTTGATTATTTTTGGCATAAGACTATTTGAAACTAATTGAGCTATTCTGCAATATTACTTACCGTTTGGCTTCTTGGGACTTGCTCTGTTTCTAGCGAGTACTCAGCTGAAACTACTTTCCAGGAAATTCCCTGGAAGATTTTACTGCTAGTTTGACCTTTACTTGTTTCCTTTTTGTTGTTTCCCTATGATCCTCTCCTCCACGCTAATTAATATACAATTCATTTGTGCAACAGCTGTTCCTTGACCAATCTAAGGTACCGTGGTGCTTCTACGAGTACAGATCTACCTAGCTGCATGTATGTCTTAGGGATGGATGTTAATGCTACATCTGGAAGTAATTTTATGTTTAAAATTTCACTGCTTTATGAATTTTGCTGTTTGAAATAAAGGGAGARATCATCAGGCTTAGTTATATGTAGCCTCCTGCAATGCTTGATGGTTAAACAGTTTCGCTTTTTTTGTGCCTTTCYTTTCCTTTCTTTGAATGCATAATACTTGCTAAATAGCTTTTAATAGCAAGCATTAATTATTTTTTCCTGCTTTGACGAAGTAAAAATCGGAGCTAAGCTCATTGGTTGAGCTATGTTTACAATTTTTTGTGATAACATATACCAACAAAAGCAAAAATTAGAAAAAAACCCTTTATTATAACATGGAGGAAATACGGGTGGTCTTTTGATAGTAGATAGTATTTGATTAAGTGATCTTTTAAGAGAAAGGTTGGGCAGACTCCTATTTTGCAGCCTGTCACATCAAAGTTCGGCTCCATTCCTCTCCACTGGTGGAAAGAACTGATGGGAATCAGAAAATGATAGACATTCTTCTTAATCTAGGCCTTTCCCAGTTAGATAAATAATCCCAATCTATTAGTAAAAGAAGAATATTGTGAGCATATGTCTCATCTGCCCATATTTGGCATGAAAATCATATGCTGGTACTTGCCCACACGCAGGCTGCATTCATGTATCTGGGAATGGCTAATGGCCCTAAAATACTAACATTTTTTATTACTCTAAAATGCCACATCAGAAACAGCCGACTACAGTTTGATAATTACCTATTTATTTGTTTCTTAAATTTGGATATTGAGGGTGGGATAGACAGAACTCTTAGCCCTGTCAAAAGGCATTTTTCTGTTGAATCTTCTAGTTCTTTTTTTATCTTATGTTTATTTTGCTACAGGGCTGGTCAGTAGTGCTTCTGAAATGTGCTCATTTACAATAATAAATAATAATTTATCAAAATCTTATTCCAAAATAAACGAGTAGCCAAATAAAATTGCAGAGGTCAGAGAACGAGGTGAAGCACCTGGTTGTGAGGCAGCACAGGAGAGGTTCCTGCACCACCCGTCACTAGGACATCAGGGTGTCGTGAGACTTTTGACGGAGACAACGCAGAGGCAGGAGGTGAAAGGGAGTTGAGTTATGCAAATTGAGGTTGGTGAATCTGGAGAGATGTGTAATGATATCAAAGAACCTGGACAGAATCCAAGTTTCAGATGATATCTGTGCAAATTGAGAGCATCTGTTGGTACTGTACAAATCCAAAGGCTGAGCTAGATTCTGTTCTGCTGCCCATTTCGTGAACAAAGCAAGATGGGATTGCCAACAGGAATCTGGCTTGGAGGGGAAGTGGTATATTCTGGCCTTAATTGGTACATGCTATGCCAGAGCTGAGCAGATACAGGGCATTGCGTTCCACCTTTATGAGAAGTAAATTTCTTCAATCTCTGAGATAGACCAAAGCAGATTACCTACAGTTCTGCCTTTTCACTTTGCTGCATGCTCAGGAGTTTGCTTTGTGGCCAGCTATTAACTGAATAGTGGTTCTTTGAACGCGCGCATTCCGTGCCCCAGAGTCAGAGCTGACTCTTGGGGAAGAGCTTGCTTGTCACCACAGTGTTACTTAGGGAAGACGTGTGCTGGGGCAAATCCTTTGGAACTTTAGTGTCCTTCCTAATGCTATTTGAAAACTTAAAATAGTATGTGTATGATTGACAATTCACAAGCTATATTTTATGTTAAGCCAAATTTTTTTAAACTTAGAGGCAACTGGTCAACATAATTTATGGAGGAACTTCTTAGCTTTTTAGAAGTGTGAAACGTGTGCACTTTCTTGGTAAATCTATCAGAATTTTAAGTGATCAGGCAGAGCTGCTAAAAATTAAGTCCATACAGCCCTCTGGCTCCAAGACAATATTCCATGCTCTGAAGGATTGTCTTCTGGCAGACTTGGGTTTTAGGGGGTGGGAGGAGGGAAGAGAAGACTGGTTTTTTCTTTTTTCTTTTTTTTTTCTTTAATTCCTTGGAGAAAATTATTTATTTTTCAAGTAAAGTTACATTTTTCAAATGCACACATTGATTGAAATGAGATTTCCTACATGGATCTCTATTATTCAGATCAAGAATGGTTTTCATAAAGTTAAATTTTTTCCAGTGCAAGTTTTGGCATCTAACTCAATTGCATTTAGTAATACTAGGAAGAATAAGTATTAAGGAAGTCAATGGCAAGTGGGGGAAATGAGACTTAAAATCAGGATGCTGGTAAGCCATAGATAAACTCTTTAAAGAGCAATAATAACTGTAAGAAAAGTTCAAAATGACAGCAGATACAGTCAGCGAACAAAATGTAAGATGGTGCCTGTGATACAGTACTAATAAAATACACAGTATGATATGCTCAGGGCTGTATTTTACCCATATTGCCCTTTACTTTCATATACCTGTTGTGTTTAGAAAGAGATAATTAAGTGGATGTGCGTGTGTATATGCACGCGTTCATGCAGAAACATCATTCTATGTTTTATTACGTACGTATTAAACGCAAGCCCATCCCTGGTTTTATGTTGGGTCCCAGCAAATAAGTAAAATGCACTCTCTAGCCACGAAAGAATATCTTAAAATATTCTACTGATTTTGTTTAAAAAGACCAACAAAAAAAAAAAGGAAAAACACAGTAGGAAAACCTCTCATCCATTAGGCTTATACCAGGAAGATATATGCSAGGAATGTATCTGTTAACTACTCTGTAACTTTCAATGTGTTCAGAAACTTTTGCTATCCTTGGTTTTATTTATACTGAAATATTTGAATACTGCTTCCAAAGATAACACTGAAATACAACTTCCTATTATACACAGGAGGAAAGAATTGGACATGCAACTTTAATTACCATTTATAGCAATTTTAAAACCAGTTTCAGAGGTGAAAAGGGTTTACTTTTATGTGTGCTGGATCTTAGAATTATTAAAGACTGTGAAGCTGGAATTCAGAGACTAAATTTTTGAAGTAGGAAGCAACTATATTTTATTAGATTTAGATATATATGAAGCCAACTATAGCCACATCTAGCTTGGGGATTTAATATGAAATATTTTCATTACTAACCTAGTGTTGGTGGAAATGTTTTATGATTTTGGCATGCCTGCTATCAGATTAAAATGCTGTAAGATAGCCACAAGAATGGGTTTATTATTCTATTTCATTTCACTCACAGTCTATATGTCTTTTTTCTGCAACTATTCCCTTAATGTTGTCTACTTGCATCCTTTGGCAGTATAGTGTGTAACCCAAAAGATATGCTTGTTTATAAAAGGCTCCGCTTGGTAATCGAGGTGAGTCCAAGTTGTCAACTTTTGTTGGCAGGTACTTTGGGACACAAAATTGAAACCTTAGAACATGAAATCCGTTTGTTCTGCTGATTGAAATGGAGCGTTAGATCAAATAATCAGCATTGATCTCAGATGAAACATCTGATCTAGTAGATACAGAAACTGCATGTTTGGCAGAAGATCTTGTGACAACCTTGAGGGGTGTGTAATTTAAGATTGTTGCTAGAACAGCAACCAGGSTCTGGGTAGGACAAAAGATGCTTAGTGCCGGTTATCTCGGTCTGTGTTCACCGGCCATCTCAGCCTGTCTCTTGGTACTCGCACAGAGACCATTTCCCAGAGGCAGTATTTTTCCAGACTGATAGTCCAGCATTTATTCATTTACTGTATAAAAAGCAGAGGTTCCCTTTCCAGAGGCCTGTGCTAATAAAGATGAAATGTAGAGATATTCCTACTTAATAGGAGATAGTGGAATTGCTTTAAACCAGTCTCATCTCTGGCTCTACGAAATAGTGGAGGACTGCCTGACAGTGGTGCAGTTGACAGCCATTGCAAGATTTAGCATGTGATCACTGTGTTTTTCATGGAAACTTGGCAGAATGTGACAAATTCCCTCATTCTCTTATTCTCCCTTTTTTCCCATACTTTCCTACTGTACATGCTGTATCCCATTTCAAAACAGCAGTGAGTCACTCCAGACATTTTTTGGGGCTTATTGCACTTCATGGGAAGTGATACATCCAAGGCAATTAATAACCCCCCAGAAATGCTTTGCCTCGAGAATCTTACTGCTGCAATGGGCTTAGCACTGCTCTCTTGCCACCCGCTGAAAGAGGCATAGACCTATGGAAAAGAAGCAAGGCTTAACAACATTGTTATTGTTTCATTTACACTGAAGAATCAAAAACCCACCCACTACCTCCAAAAACCCAGCTGAGTCTGGTTTGCAGGCTTGGTCAGTCTCCCTGCGGTCTGGTTGCCTTTGAAGTCAGAGAGAGTCATCCATGCTTCATAGTAGATGGTCAGCTCCTGTCGAACACAAGCTGTAGCGTTCTCTTTTGTTTGCAGTTTTGCTCTAGAGTGTATTCAGTGTTGMAACAAATACAAATCTCCATTTTTACCCACTGCTGAGGAACCTTGGAGAAGCCATAGTTAAAGATACTGATTTAAGCAATTTAGATTTTGGTCACATTTGTTCATCAGAAATTCTGTGTAATGGAAGAGAGTCACCTTCCTCAGTTCTTTCCATTAGAATATTTGAAAGACTCCAAAAATGCCAGAATATACTTAAGAGGCTACATCTGTATTAGAGAATCAGGTGCTTCTGTGATCGTACTCATAGTTTTAGTGATGCTGTATGTTCCCTGCTGTGCTGGTTAATAATGATCTCAAACAATAAATGTGAATAGTTGTATTATATACTCCTTCTGCAAAGTAATGGGCTTGTACAAATTTAAGTGGGAACAGGATTTGGCCGTAAATCAAAACATTTTTACTTTGTAAAACTGACATGGTAAAGTTTGTGTATTTTCTCTGCTTGTGCAACAGCAAACCCAGTGAAACCTCCTCTCCCTTAAGGCAATGTCCTAATAGAAATATGAAAAGGATTCAGTCCCTGGCAGCACACAGCCTCGGCCTTTGTAAATACAGTCAGGAGAATAGGCTTTTCTTGTTTGCTGTTGAAATCCAATTGAATTGGCCCTCACTTACCTTAATTTCATCCCTCTCCAAGTACAAATCCTTTCCTTTTTTGTTTTTGTTTAGACTTCCATCAGGTGTTTCTGCTGGATGTGGATAAGAAGCCAGTTTTTTTCCCACATCATGCTTTTATGAAGTGATCCAGTCTTTTTTTATGTTTCCCTCCTTTGCTTTTCAAGACTATACAAAACTTGTCTGGACTTTGGCATGATGGTTTCCMTTTTGTGCTTAGTAAGAATGGTCAAAGGATGCAGCAATATTTTTCATGTTCTATAACATGTTCCTGCATTTTTAATCATTTCTGTGCCTATAGAGAAGACTGATTTAGAACTTGCATCACAGGGAAAGAACAGAACTGCAAAAGGGCAGAGGAAGCAGTGAGTGCTCTGAGAGCAGTCTCCCTGAGGACTCCGTTTTTCCACGCTGCTTGRCTTTGAGAGACCACGAGCTTAGATGTTGAAGGTCAGCGCAAGGTGTCCTGGCCTTCCTCAGCGTACTGTGCTCTTCAGAAGGCCATTGGCACTTTGTGCTCTTTCAGAGCTCACMTGGGGGTTTCAACACTTGAGCAGGTTGATATATGATCACCAGAAGAGCATGGCTGGAAATACTGCAAAAATAGTTTTAATCTTAATGAAAATCCCAAAGCTTAAAATAAGAACTTAGTTGACTCATAGACCAAGGTTTAAACTTAGAATTAAGTTCTTGTCTACGTTTTCACTACCGGAGTAACTCATCATTCCCTGTGAACAGGAGCCGCTGTGGATCATGGAGAGGAGTCACTTGTCAGGACAATTGCTGGGGGTCCTCTAGAGCTGCAGCTGGGCAAAGGGCTCAAGTTGCAGCAGTGACCTCCTGGGTCATTTGCTCTTGTTAGGCAGCAAAGACTGTGTCGATCCTTTGGTTGTTCCTTGAGGAACCACTGGGAAAGACATACACGGTGCTGGACTGTTTTTCCTACTCCTTGTGGATAAAGGGACTAGAGTTCTGCTTTGATAGGAAGTATTAGACCTTTCCTTTAACCTCGTCGGTAAGCAGTATGCTTTTTACAATGCACCTCTTCTTTCTTTGTTTGGTATATTCTCTTATTGTTGGTTCAGAGGTCGGAGGTGGGATGGCACATGCAGTCTCCTATAGCAATGCTGCGTGGGGGAGACAAGCGGCCACCATGCACAAGGTCACCCTCGAGCCAGACAGACATGCAGATTTTCCCTTCCCATTTCTTGCTAATAAGCCACCTAGTGAATTGGGAGCAGACGATTTTTTTGGCAACCTTTGCATCTTGAGCTCCAGGAAGAGYTGAAGTATTTCTGGCTTAGGCCATTAATGGATAAAAGGCATGTGAACTTAAGTGATGAGTCTGCTGCATAAAGTCTCAGGGCAAAGATGAGCAAGGAGTATATTAGAAGAGAAAGGGAGGGATAAAGGGAAAAAAGAGCTGAGTGGGGTCTGTACTTATATTTTTACTGGCAGAAATGCTGCTGTATTGGTTTGAGGAGCTTCAGAGTTCTCCATTTACTGTGAATATCTCTTGGATCAAACTATCAAGATGCAATTTTTAAAAACTCAAGAGATTCAAAATGTGGAAATTATTATGGCAGACAGTAGACTATCCCAAGATTTGTTTTGAAACTTCATGGTCTTYTAAAGGGACTCTTCTGCATTGTTAAAGTTTGTGCCCTATAATTAAGTCTCTGTGAAAGATACAGGGCATGACTTTACCCTCTATTTTAAGTGTTATTCTGCTTCTGCAATTTTGGTATCACTTGATCACTAGTTATCATTAAGTTTGTGTTTTCACGTGATCACACTTTCCAATTTTTGCTTTATGGACTGCCCTATATATTTAGTACTCTTTGAGATACAAGGAAGAGGTTGCTGAAAAGCAGGAATTGTTTTTCTATAATGGTCTAGAAGTACCTGTTTTTATTTTATCAGGGAAAAAGAAAGTTTCTTCTAGCCTTAAGAAATATATAAAAGAGTGCAGGAGTTCTTACCTTTAGGTCATAACTATGGTATAAATACTTGAAATATGCATGTCAAAGGGAAAGAACACAGCTTCATTTTTGCAGTCTGTTAAGACTCAGGAAATTTGTTACATTAGYTTTTAAAAATATRTWTTTTTTTTYAWTTTTWAAKWWMAAWTTRA
>PTEX01000080.1:1787441-1905079 GCA_003342815.1 Eudromia elegans
TTTTTGTAGTTTCACWTAAGGTRATTGAAAACACTTGAACAAGAAAATGAGACAAAATGTTAAAATATATGCATTTGATTTCAGACTGAGCACCAAATGTCCCCCTCGCTCATACCATTAGGGGCTCCATTAAAGCCAATGGGAACRCGATGGTGTGAGGTCCATTCTTGATCTGCCAAGATCAGCCCCCTAAGTAGTACGTWAAAGCCATACATTTGTAAGGACAGAGACAGTGCCGTAGCTGCTAGGGGAGGTGGGTGACGTWTGGAAGTAGAGAAGGCAGAACTGTCACAGGTCGTTGAGCAGAGCCAACTCGGAGCGTCTGGTGAGCATCACAGAGTGGTAAACTCGCGTGTGCCCGTGGTGCGGAGCCTCGTGTTAACTGCCAGCCCGTTCTCCAACCTGCACTAACAAACGCCGATTTTAAGGCTGTGCATTCAGTGGCTACTGTATTCCTCGGCTTAGTGCAGTATCACACGTTGCAGGGGACAGTGGGATGTTGTGAAATGCTTTTATGTTGTTTAAGTACCTTGCTTGGACTTCCTGCTTTACATTTTTCCCCATACATATATGCATGTTATTCAGCTGCCTACAAAGCTTGCCTGTTTTGAGTGTTGGTCAACATAAGGAAAGTACTAAATAAATAAGTGTATGTTTATATAATAAAAATTCTCACAATGTTCCAATAACTTCTGGTAATTAGGCAAGCAAAATTATGAAGTCAAGAAAAGCACCCCTTATAGTTTAAAAAAGAAATCCAATTTGTAAAGCAARATATAGGTATTCTAATTGATTCTAATGTCTCTGAAGAAGAGTTTCTTGCATATGAAATGGATTAGGAGATTCATGACTTCAAAATATAGACTGCAGTGTTAATTGGGTAATTTTCTTCAGTTTTACAATTTTTGTTTTCGTTGATTATTTTCTAGTTAATAGAATGACACAGTTCACATACCTTAAAATCTCGTAACGTGTTTGGCTTGTTCTCCTGTGAGTATAAAATGTAGCCTCCTCTGAGACTGAACCCTGCTGGAAATTAGGCAACCAAAGCTGTGTGCCAACATTTACATTCATTGATATGAATRACTCCAAAATGCCACATTGTGGTATTCGCCTAAGCAAGCAAGATAAAAGCATGCAAACCATGCATGCAGTAAATAATCTCCCTAATTCATAAAGCCTTCATCGGAGTCTCTGTTGAAAGTCTGCTCTGGATGCCTACTGATGCCAGGGCATGGTTTCACCAGTTCAGTGTCTGCAGAGACAGCTCCAGGTTCGGATGGGGTTCAGGGTTTGTAGTCYAGCTGCGTCCCCCTCCTCCTGGGGCTGGCAGGGCTGCAGACGCAGGTAGAACCTCTGCCCTTCCTTGCACTTAKCAGGTTCCTTATGTTGCTCTCGGTGGCAGAAACCTGGGAGATTCAGGAGATAACAGTGAGAGACCGCACTGTTGTCCTCAGCTCTGGGAACGGCTGCTTACCAGGCAAACGCCGCGGCATGCCAAAAGCTGCAGAGCACGGCAATAGTTTYAGTTACCGGGCCAGGCAGAGTGCAGCAGTATAATACGGTTAAGGCAAGGGTGTAACTTGTGCCCGTGCGGGGAGAAGCGGGGCTAGCGCAGGCGCAATCTGGCAGGCGTGGGATGCCACAGCACTTAGTCTGAGTAGCTTCCCTTGTAGCAGGGACTGTGCTGATGATTTCAGTGAGCCCCAGAAGCTGCCCCTGCGCGGAGCTCCGGAGGGCAGCCTGCTGCCCGCGCTGCCCGCCCTGCTGTCTGCTGGTGCCCCACTCGGCTGCCTAGAGTCCTTCCTGGGCCCTCCTGCGGGTTGTGGCACTGCGGGGGCGGGCGACACGAGGCGCCAGGAATAGAGCTGCCGTTGGGTGCAAACGTACCCGGCAGGGTGTCCTGGGAAGTGGAGGCGCATTCTGGAAAGCAGGCAGAACGGCGAGAGGAGGAGCACGCTGTGCCCCGCTCCGAGCGCGGCGTGTCCAGCAGAAGTCGTTTGCGGCCTTGGGGTTTAGGAGCTGGAATTGAACTTGTATTGAAGCTGCTTCCTGAAATGCTGAGAGGCCCTGTCTAATCCTTTGGTTGCTTCATCAGGTTGCTCTGGGAAAACAATTCCTTACCATGTTATGCGGAGCTCAGTTTTGACAGTATTATGTTAASGTGGGTCTCAGGACAGATAGCAGCAGGGGCAAAAATGTTGCATAGGAAAAGTTACCTCATAACCAAGGTACATAGTAGGTTTTGTAGTTAGATTTATATGCTGAGAAATCAAGTAATCACTGATGTTTCATGCAAGTGTCTGCAAAGCTTGGATTTAACTGGATCATATCAACTGAGGGAGAAGAAACAGAAACAGCTTTCCAAAGCTGGAAAAACCAGGGCAGGACAGGAGTACACGGCGGGAAGGAATGATGTGTGATGCACATGACATCTGATTTCAATATGATGACTTTTTCCACCCTCTTTGAAAATGTATCTGGAGTATGCCATTTGTTTTAATGTTCATGGATTAGTTGATTATTAAATTAAACATGACCTCTCTGTTCCTATCAACTTAGGAAAGAACTGCTGCTTTTCTAACTTTATAGATGGTTTGGTCACGTAGATTTACACCAATCTAGTCAAATAATTCTTCTTATCTTCAAAAGTTATTCCAGTCAGTCTGGCACCTTGCAGTAGCTTTGTATCTTTGTTGTAATTTAAGTGAAGGCTTTGGAGAGCATTGTTTCTGTTTCTCACTCGGAGATAGTGTGTCTCTATCCTTAGCCCTATCTGTTTCTTTCTTGGTATTTTGGCTGCCAGTTTTAGTTCCTTGGACAGCACTGCAGTCTTTGAAGTCAGAAGARGAATATAACTTTCCACATGATCAATAGGCATTTGGCCACCAAGTCTCCACAACACTATTTTTAAAAATAATTACAAAAGTTTCCTGAGAGAGCAGAGAATAAATTCTCAAATGGTTAGGCATTCATCAGATGAGACACAGATAAGGAGATAAAATAGGGAKGAAAAAATCCTGGATCGAACCGCTGCGGCATCTCAGATATTTATGCTTTTCCTTTTTTTGTCTGGGTAAGTTAACACTTGGCCCGTTTCTGCTGTCTCTTGGGGGATTTTTTTGATGTTATTCTTTTTTTCAGTTTAATGACAAGTAGTGAATGTGATCAATCACCTCTCCTTAAATTACCAGTTGTGCCTGGCMTGCAGAGCTCAGGGGCGCCCTGGCCAGGGTTGTCCTGGCTCTGGCAGCGCAGGGTGTCTGACCTCGGTGAGTCAGCCTAGGGCAAACACTGTTGCTCAAGAAGACACAGGAYGCTAAAAGACAAATGCAGACTAGGGGGGAAGCAAGAAAYGGGAGCAAAGCAAAGATGGGACTCRGAAAATCTCTAGCCTCTGTGAAACCTGGTGTAGTGTAGTGATTGCTGCTGTAGAGCTCTGTCTAAYGAACAGGTCAGAAGGGAAGAGAGCTCGGTAAACAGTGCAGTGGCTGTGCATGGAAAGCWCCAAGTAGGCAATGAGTTATGTATTGCTGCTGAAAATCACCGTGCCTCGTGGCAGTGGGTCCTGGACTACGAGTATGCTCTAAGGGCTCGTAGCGATGTACTAGAAATGCAGGTTGATGAAGACCACAGTGTATTCTTTCAGGGGAGGCCACCCATGGACCTGTTTACTATAAGGAAGTGCAAWGTGGCTATGATTTGCCTGAAACCCAGGAGGCGGAATGTTGCAAACACCCAACAGTTGTGCTGCTCTCTTTTTAGGAATAGCATCTATTTGGGCAGGGGRAGGAATTATACTTTAATTAGATTTCTTCCAGTTTAGATAATTCCTATTTCTTCTATCTAATACAGACTAGTTGTCAAGTCCTTGTACTACTACAAATGCAAAAAAATAAGCATGGTTTTTAGCACAACTACTTAATAGAGATAAGAGGTCTGGTATGAATTACTGAAAAGATGAGTTTACACTGCAGTAAAGTCTATTAAAATTTATAGTTATTTTTAATAATGAGAAGGCATCCAGAATACGTGAGATAGAGGAGTAAAACAAGAACTTAATATGACACTCTACCCCACCAATAGCTTCTGTCTGTTAATTTGGTCTCCTGTCCAAATGCCTCCTGTTGCAGATCTCTGTTTAGTCRCTGTAAACCAATGAGGCTCTGCAAGTGGGCAGACCCTCCCTTACRTGTGTGGGCTGTAGGAGATCCAGCCTTAGAAAAAGGCAGGCATGGGAGTKTGGTTTGAAATGCAAAGGTGTGTTCAGCCCTAGAAAATGGTGCGGCAACCTCTGGAAACCAGTCGTTTATAAACCTGCTTCTTCGAGGGTCTGGGAARACCCAGGAATCTGCAGGAACGGCATCTTTCAATATATCGTACGGAATACGCAGCATGCAGAAACAGAAAGCAATCAAACCGGTCTCAGGCTTGAAAAATTATTTCGAGTATGATTTGAATTTGACTCTTTCATTTCAGTTCCTGTCAATTTAATATATTTTTCTAAATCTGTGCATATTTTATTTCATTAATTAAATTCTTCCTGTATTTTTTCACACATGCCACTGTACCTGGTTTTTAGGTAGTAATTACTTGTGCTAAAAAAGCTTCAGCTCTCAGACTTGAGGAGTTATGCACGAATGCTAATGAAATTCCACCAAATAAATGGTGAAAAGTGCAAAAATCAAACTAAAGCAAATTGAAAGGATTTCCCGAGTRTTTGTTTGGAGCTCTCATTCTACCTGACATGTGAGAAATGTAAAGGGAAGTCGGTAAGGCAAATACTGCCATCTAGAGAACACCAGAGAGAAGGCGCGCTAGTTCTCTGGCAGTGGGACTGCTTTCTCCAGGGGCCCCTGGAGAAGCTGACTGAGGAGTCCCCAAGAGCGGAGGGCGGTGGCGGAGCAGGGAGCCCTTGGCATGTCCCCTCGGCCAGCTGCTGAATGCAAACAGGCAGGTAATTGCCCCAGAGGTGGAGCAAAACACCGAAAATCTTCACCGAGGGATTTGCATGTGTACTGGGGATACTGAATGGCTCTCCCTTAGCCAACTAAAATGATTTCATGATTGCAGATTTTTTCCTTTATTTTTTTCCTAAGAAAAGCTTTATTCTAAAAGTATGTTGTTTCAAGGAAGAAGTGCAAACAAAGTTTGCATTGCTCGCTGTCTRTTGTTCATTTCTCTTTCATGTCACAAAGCCTCTCTCTTTACTGTTCATCTGGTTTTGAGAATTAGGATTGCAAAATTCAAATAGAATGGCAAGCACAAAGAAACCACTGCGAATACCTGAAAGACCAGAAAGAAAAGTGGGGATTTACCTTGTCTCTGTATATTATGTGTACAGCTATATAAACATCCCAGGGTGTTCAAAGACCGAGCGTGCATACTATGCCTGAGTGGCAAAAGCAGTCTTATAGGTACTCTSAAAACTCTGCTAGCAGTAGCATTTCTCCGAGTGTAATAAAAACAACTCATTGGGAACTAGAAACTTGAAACTTGAAAATAATTATATATGTGCCGAGCTCTGTTATGCCCATTTATATCTCTGAAATTCTTTGGGACTGATAGACACGAGTGATTCAGAGTTCCAGTTTGAAATGTTCGAATGAACAAACATAGTAAAAATAAAGAGAACTTATCACAAATGCACTTTAGTTCTAATACAGACACATATAGTTCAATGTCAGCGTGCAAGGCACGGAATGAGTTTGCCGGTTCTCTCTGGGATGTATTTTTAAATTATCAGTTTTCAAAAATGATATAGGTTGTTAATAACGGACTGTATTTTGTTCTAGTAATGATTCAGGTAGACAGCATGTGAGAAAGAAAAGAAGGCAAAATGTTTACCTGTCCTCTGAAGTACCCAAATACCAGTTGCATTTGGAGTTTAGGAGAGCGTAGATCCTTTTCCATAAGTGCTGTCCTAAGTGTAAAGGGTCAGGGTATGGGAGACCCAGAATTGATTTCAAATATATGCATATTTGCTAAGAAGGGTGATAGCAAGTGGAAGAGTTAATATTTTTTCTGGAAACTGAGGATGCTGGAGGTCCTTYGAAGAAGTGCTAATACTCATCCCTATATTTTGCAGATATATTGATGCTGTCAGGTGTTCCAGGCTTGGAAATTGCGGRGATTGTGGCAAAGTTGTTTATTTCTTTTTAATTTCCATACAAACCAGAAATGCAGAGGTATAAAGAGATGTAATGAGTTCATAACACAACATTTTACAAAGCAATACTGCTTTTAATTGTTAGTTGAGAAGTGGGACATTTTCCTAGCAGTTGTAAGGCATGTTTGGCATCAGTACTCTTTTCTGCCTGGAAATATTTTCATCCCTCATATTTGGTATCCAATCCTTTCCTGCAGTAAGATTACAGTGTAAATTGCTTGAGTATTMTGTCAATTGCTTGAGTAGGAT
This sequence comes from Eudromia elegans, assembly GCA_003342815.1. Taxonomy (NCBI): domain Eukaryota; kingdom Metazoa; phylum Chordata; class Aves; order Tinamiformes; family Tinamidae; genus Eudromia; species Eudromia elegans. The sequence continues at coordinate 1,793,860 of PTEX01000080.1, forward strand.
GTGTGTAGAACATGGAGGGATCAGAGGAAGGCCAGCTTTGCCAATCGCTATAAAATCTTATGGAGTTGCAGAAGAGATTCTTTTTCTCTCCATACCTCTTCCTGAGTTTTTGATACTGATACTTGTATCCTAAAAGGTGGCAGATTAARCTTACTTTTCCTTTGTTCTTCTAGATAAGCTGTTAGTTGGACTTTAAGTGACAGACAACAATTACCATAATATCRTAAATAACATTGCAATAGTTATTTCATTTCATTGATGAGCAGATCTCAGGTTTGAAGTTGTGATATAGGAGACTCAAGCTATCGCTTTAACTACACAACAAATACACGGTACATTTTTCATGGGTTTTTTTTTTCACCCTGGCTGCCATGGAGAATTAGAGAAATGTCACAGGTGCCTGGAATAATGGAAAGCTGAGTTTCCAAAAACATGAAAAAAAATCTTTCCCGAGGAGAATTCCCTGCTTTCATAAAATTGCCAATTCCCTGCTTTCATAAAATTGCCCACCACACCCTGCTTTTTTTCTTTTCTTTCTTTTTTTTTCCTCTAACACATGGTACTGTCTGTAAAGCACTTCAGCCTTCCAGAATGCCAGYGATGCAAATAGAATCCTGCATTCCTGCTGTGGGGTGTTTTTTGCTCTTCTTTAGGCTTATTTATTTGTGTTACCAGGTCTTCCTTCTCAGTTCTTCTGTTCAGAGTGGTCAGTGGTTTATTATGACTAGGAAGAGTGGTATTCTAGAAAAAACAAGAGAGGAGCGAATTTAGTTAAGATGAATTAAGAGTGGGCTTGAAGCAAGTCAAACTTCAAGCTGTTTAGGAGATTTTGAAAATTCAGCTAGGATYGTTCTTARTCTTTGTGTTGGGTTCTTAAAAAAMCAGCAATAAGTCTAGTGCTTCTAGATAGATTCCTTAACAAAGGGTTTAACTGGGATTTTACAGGTTCTTGTTTAATTAAAAATTTGGCTGCCRTGATTGGGTCATTCTAGAATTAAAATACTATCTTAAGGCTTTTTTATTTTTAATTTTTAATTTTTWAAAAATTCTTGGCTCTTAGCATAATATTGAGCTGSTCAGCATTAGAGGTATTACTTTAGGATGTTTTTCACTAGTAGCTTCCTTACTAGGGACCATCCCAGGATGATGGGCATAGTGGATGGAGGAAAAGACCTAGGTATGGAACTAGGTAGGCTCCCTAAGCCAGTCCTGGTAACACACGGTAGAATTGCTAAAGGGAGACTGGAATTCTGCCTGACAACACTGCTGCTTTTATTCTGAATACAGTAACTAATATGAAATTGAAATATACTGGCTAATAATGCTGTGTTACTAACKTATGCAAATACGTGTGTGTCTATTTTACCAAGAAGTCTATATAGCTAAAACAAAAAACACATATGTGCACTGCAAATACAAGGACAGCAAAGTTGCTCAGATTTTTAATGCCTGAGATTCATCTGTTGTACATCTTGGCATCTGTGGRAAATTTGTCACCGATTTAATGATCTACAGTTTCAGTTTCCAGTGGGGTTTTGTCTTGATATGTTTTCAAACTTATTTTGCAACAGCTTTCCAGATAAGCTGCTCTCATCTGGAATCCAGGTAGCACCAAACACTGCCAACTTGAAACGGCTTCTTTCTGGCATTTCTGTACTGTTGGGAGAGTGCGTGTTRGGGGGTAACCCAGCACTCAGTACAAACTCAGGACTAAATCTAATTTAATTCAAATTTTGCATAAATTAAGAGCTTAAGGAATCATACCTTCTCTTTCAAGAATCCATAGGATGGTATAAAAACCCCATAACTTCCTGCTAAACTGTCTGGACATATCTTCAATGACTTTGATATGACCTTTTGCTAGAAATAAATGGGGCACATGGCAGTGCCGATATACAGATAAAGGCATGCAYAAAGGTACACATACATTAGATAACATGCAACTGTCAGACAGGTCTGATATATTTGGCATAGGCATCACTAAGTTTTCTCCCAAATGCCTGCTGCAGAACAGCTTTCTGCATCTAATATAAAGTTCTTTCCTTTTCTCTCCTTTTCTTCCACATTTAGGAAGGTAGGAACTGTTCAAGGTCAAGGAGTGACAGTTTCTTCCAGCAAAAATATCGTGGTTTTTTTTACTTTTTACTCTTTGCAGAAGTGCTTATTGTTGAGGAAAGGGACTCAATTTATATTTGTTGTATAAATGTAATTTAAGAAGTTAAAATGCATTTCTAGAAGTCTCTGTTTATACCTAGCAAACATGGTTGCCTCCTGCATTAACAGTCCTAGGTAGTTCCAATCCCAATGGGTAGACGAAAACAGGTTACGTAAATTAGATCTGTTCGTAACTATGACATATTTAAAGACAGGTGAAAGAAATTAGAAGGTCACCTAAACAGTGATTCATRAAGGACCGTTTTACAGAAGTACAGCGGCCATTTTGTGTCCTGAAGTGCTGTTCCTCATGAATGTATCACAAAGCAGAACGCCCTCTCCAAACTCGTGATGCGATGCCACAAGAGCAATGGCAGGTTATTTTGTTCTATACATTGGAAATGGACAGTAACACAGGGTTGAAGATACAAGAGAAAGTATAGCGAGAACTGAACTAGGGTAGCAGGCAGGATCTGGAACTGCTGAAGAGCCGAGATAAAGACATTGAGTTTTGAAACAAGCGGTACAAAATCCTAACTAACTGGGACACTGATTTTATTTTACATGAAAATGACAATACCCATAGAATGTAAATTCTTAACAGTGTTCCAAAGTGCTAAATTCAATACTGTCATTTAGGGAAATCATCCAAGAAGTCAAGACGAGTGTCTSTGCTGTTAGATGTACGCACGTCTTGTTTGGTAACTGTTACAGACACATGTGAGTTTGGTCTCCTTTGGGGGCTGTTTGCTTCCTTTACTAGAGTGACTCTTCCTGTCCGTGCTAGACTCGTTGCGTAACAAGGTTCTTCCAACCCATCAGATGCTGATTATCACGGGCTGACCTCTCGCCAAGGCTTGAGAGAGGAGTTCTCCACCCCTCTCTAGATGATGTGGCAAGAGGAATGAATTGTTGACAGGCTGCAAAAGAATTCCCAACTCTTCTGAGGRAAAAAAAAAATTAATCAGTAAAATCCAAAGGAATATTGTACTTTCTGCAAACAGATCASTTTGTCCTGTATCTTGAACTCTGCCCCCCGTCACTCCTAAACCATTGTTGTTACCTGATTTGATTGTCCAGTGACCTGTGTTTGGCTTCTGTTTGTGCTCTCCATGCTTGCTGTTTGTCTTCCATCTATCATGGTTTTACCTTTCTCCTGAATGATAAACTCTGCATTCGACTAATAGRAAGGGCTATAAAATTAACCTAGATAACTTTTATTGGCTTGTTTTGGTCAGCTCCAAAGAGGGCGCGGTAAGGCGCACCCCTGACCTCAGTGCCTTCCCCCTCAGCGTCTCTCATGTGACATGCGTGCCGCGTGGGGCTAGATAGGTACGGCACATGGCTAAGGGCCGCTTCAAAAACRTGGGGTCAGGCCCTGTCTCTCACTCATGGTGAAACCTCACCTGGATGTCAATGAGCTATGACTTCTGTAGCGTGCAAAGCAGGCCGGTCTAGAACAGCTAGAGTATTGGGCTCACACGTACAGTATAATTTATGGTCAAATCCAGATATCTGCATCTCTAGCTCTGTGTGCTCAGAGGAAATAATGACCACACATCAGTTCAGTATGAAATACCTGACTGAAATGAGATGAGTGACACACGACCATTGGGCACAAGTATGAAGTCTGCTAAGCTAGTCTCCAGTTTGGACGTGTTAAGTTAGTTGAACTGAATCCTGTTCATTAAACCTGTTAGKCCTATTAATACAGGAACATCTCCACAGAAGACAAATTACCACTGTCAAAGCAGTTCTAGAGCCCTGCTACACTTCTATCAACCTAAAGTGCACGAGAGGGGAGAGGTCCCTTTCAGAACACATGCTATTATTTCTGCTTTATTTCTGCTCAGATGTTGCCACCATATTTTAAAAATGTACGTTAGAAGTGTTTCCAGGTTCCTGTGAAGTTGCAGAGCAGGCCTGGTATGCAAAGATAGCCTGTGATCTGTGGATCATTAAGCTACCTGCACATATCTTGACTTAATCTCTGAGCAGTAAAGCCTAATCTCGGTGGTCTGGCCCATAATGACCACTGTTGCTCACGCTTCAGAATAAGAAGAAAAGATTTCCTTTCTACTTGCAGGTAAATGCCACAGTTACTCACCAGCGAAGCCTGAATTAAGGGAATCACTAGAGGGAGAAACCTAAATTTGGCAAAATGCAGAAAAACTGCCAAATCCTTCCTCAAGTCCTCTTCCTTGGGACAAGACTCCTACTGCTGAAAAAGGGGTGAATTACTCAGAGAAGTGTTTCGGGCTTTGGTCCTGGACTGCTGTCTCAAACAGAAGCTTCCATCTCTTCTTTTCTASCTCTAGAGAGAGAGCAGCTGAAGTGTGCAACCTAGCTTGTCAGGTAGCAGAAAATCCTGAATCTCATTAAAGACAGAGTTTAATAAGACATCCACAAAACTGGGCAATATTACTTCTAAAAAACCAGCTGAAAGTAACAGAGATGATGAATTAAAACAGTTAAAGATCAGCCTAAAATACTATCACTGCTTTGATGATACCACTTTGTCCCTAACTCAGTGTAAACTTCAGTGGGAGTAAAGTCGTATGATGTTACAGAGAAAGAAATAATGTGCTAGATTGGGTTGTGGGCTTTTTGCAATTCTCAGGAATTCTAGGAGATTGCTTAAGAAAAAAAACCCAATAAATTAAAAAATACTGTAACTATTATTTTGATCCAGAAGGATAGATGTYAAGTAATTTTAACTTAGCAGTAACTTTTATCACTTGCAAGTTTCTTAGGGGTTTTGGCAGTTGGTTCTGCAGTATTCCTCTGCAAGCATGGGTTACTTAGCAAATCACTTCAAACAAAAGGTTGTTTTAACCAGACACAGGATAAAAAGCATATTTAAAGCAGACTAATTTTTCCCCTCTGTTAGGCAGATATATGCAATTCTTAGGATAYTAGAAAATGAAGCTTTCAGTTCTAAAAGGAGCACATCCACAGGCAAAATGGGTTTGGTGTTTTTAAGGCTGGGCTGAACGTTGCAGCTCTCGTGCATAGATGGACTCGCTTATCTCCCCGAGTAACCTCCGGCTCCCGTTCCCCCCGCCGCGGCGKGGCCCACTGTGTCTGTGGTTTGATGGCGTCTTTCCAGAGAGCGATGAGCAGGTCAGATCAGCAACCAACTTTTTATCCATTGACATACCGACTGACTGATGGAAACTTCTAACAGCCTTAAGACTTTAAGCCTCGGTACAAGAGTTTACATCAGACCCTTCACAGAAGGGGAAAGCCGTTTAATCCCAGAAACTGTTAAAACTTCCCGCAAGACAAAATAAACTACTGTGGTAAAGGGTTTGTCTATTCTATTTATTATTTCTAAACAATTCAGTATGAAAGATAATAAACTTAGATCTCTGTGTGTTTTTTCTATTTAATCTGGCATCAGTAAGCGTTGGTACTTGAGTGATCTGCTTCAGATGGCAATGCTTCTATTCGCTGCCACTCGTAATGTTTCCCGTGGATGCCTCCGCTTGTCAGGGAGCACTGGAAATCTGCTGCGTTCCGTGTGTTTTAAAAGCTGAGGAATTCCATATTACAGTGTGGAGTTTGATTTCTAGCTAGAACTGATGAGAGAGATTTCTGGTATATACAACATTCCCTAGGCAATTTCTAACTTCTGTGTATTCAGTGAAATAATTTAACGTTACTACAGTCTATGAAATCTAAGATGCCAAAGTGGGAACCCATTTTGGCAGCACCAATAGCCTGTTTTTAGCCAAGAGTGTGAAATTCACCTTTCTTTCTCCTTCTTAATGCCAGTCAATAATTGATCACTGCTAAAAATGGACACTGWTTTTTTCTTTCCTTTAAATTCCGAGCGTTCCCTTTAGAAACACTAGAAGGACTTTCAGTACCTTTTGCGGTAGGGGTAGATGAGAGCGAACTATTTCCTACAAGGTGCAGGCTGAACAGACATCTGTAATTTTGTTCTAGAAAACTCATTAGAAGCAGGTGCCTTACTGGATGGGGAAGTGATCGGTAAATTCAGATTATTTAGACATTTTTAAAGCCCAACAAGTTTGCATGAATTAGTGAAACTTTTAAAAATCTTTATTAAAAAGTGAACTTTTGTGTTAGTCACACATATTCAGAAATGACAAAGCACCAAACCCTCTTACAAAATCCATCATTTGCATTAGTTTATAGTTTAAAGTAGGGTCATACATCATCTTTTGAAATCTAAGCAGCTCTACAGCGCCATTTGAAGGCCAGTTTAATAGAACTGTCCAATTCCTGACATCTTAATTCTCATGCTAGAGAAATAAAAATATGTCTTGGGTAAAGAATTTGCTGTCCATTTGTCAAGCTTTTTGTTTGTTCATTTTCACTCAGCCTCGGCCTCATTTGCCACAGGATTTGCGCGGGATCCTTCTGGAGTGCCTCAGAGTTGTTAAGTGACAATCTGAAAGCCGATTTGGGCTTAGCCAGCTTAACCAGGTGAACCGCGGGCGTCGTGCTGATTGGGCGCAAAAGCCATAGCTGTGCTCGGAAGTCCATGTTGTGATCCTGCAGGGCTTTACCAGCATCCTGAGCGCAGTGCATTCGCAATAGGGGGTGATGCGAAGCTYGCTAATCAGGGAAGGATTAGCCGAGGCTCAGAGCTATACTGCTCTTAATTCCTTCTTCATGACGCTGTTCATGCACTGCAAAATGATCTAGTGCAACACCAGGAGTATAAATATTAGATGAGACTCTTCAATGTCTTAATTAGCACTTTCTAAGGGAGCAGCTCCTGAGCAGCCAAGGGCAATCAGATGAKTTGTTGTTGTTGTTGTTAAGAACAAAATAAAAGGGAAAACAAAAGGGGTCATTTCCCATGCACAGTAGCAGAGTAGCAGATATCATGGCATGCACTGCATATATCCTTTACTGATTTTAAAAGTMGTGCTAATATGAACCGTAATGCCAAATTATTGACAGGATTTGAAGTTTCTAGCCACTGCATTTCTGTTTGAAAGACAGTGAGTCTGCATGAGTCTCTCCTCTTTTTGCCATATGTGTAATTCTCCACTGCCAGACTGCTCTCTGTGGTTTGGGAGTCTGCTTGGGCCCTGTATGGTTATCTAACATGATTTTCCCTTAGTGTGTTGTTTAGCAGGAGAGAAAAAAAAAAAAAAATGGGAGGGAGAAAATTCAGGAAACGCTGAATACAAGTGGTTGACTGGTAGTTTTTTCATTCCTTTTTTTTTTTTTTTTCCCATGTCTTATACCTTTAGCATGGAGAATGTGAGTAGTGGGACTAGTAATAAAACAAAATCACCATTTCCTAACATGGCTCTGTCAGTGTCTTGTAGCTTGCCTTATAGTAAATGACAGGGGTTTTTGAATTGAAAAGCTATGTTTRTTTTTCAATGGAGTCTATTCCCAGTTTTTCTGTCGGTAAAACAAGGACTTTGCTAGTTTGCTTCACTACACACATTGTCAAAATGACAGAACAAGATATCTTTAATTCCTAACATCTAATTAGGTCTAGTATCTACAAGACCACCAGCAGAGCAAGGAGCTGCTTCCCAGAACTTCTGGGAGCGATTTGTTCTTTCAAGTCTCTCCTGCTTCTTACCATCCTCGTTYTAGTCTGCTGGCCTCTAGGAAAAGAGCATTTACGAGGCATTGACGGTTCTTAAAACATGTTGTTTATCAGACTTCTCCATCTGTCCTTGTTTCTTCCTTAATTTTMAATAAGATAGAGGAAAGATGGGCCATGTATAAAAGCCCAGTTTTCAGTAAACCACGAAGAAACATGTGTGTGTGGCTTCTTATTTTGCAATGTGAAATCATCCACGGGCTGCCTTCTTTTGATAAAATCTTTCAATTAATATTTAGAGTTTTTCAGATTATGCATTTTTAGTTTAGTTTACTTTTTATGTAAACGAAGCTTTAGAACAAATCCGTGTTATGATTTTACCAGAAATAAGTGACAGTATTCATTATCAGACACATCTATTTAAAGTAAATCCAGAGGAAATAAAAATGAGAACCATCTCATGGAAAGAAGGTTTTAATTTAAGTTTAGACTGTGGTGCTGAAGTTAAGATTACGTTCCCTCAGGTACTTCTGTTCGCCATGTGAATTTCCCGCTTTCAAATGGGCTTGCGGTGTTTCTGTGAAAAGCAATAAAATAAACATCTTAGAAATGAGGGATTTTAAACACTAGTAATGTATTTCATTTTAATACTGTTTTCAAAACCAGATAGCAAGGCTTTATCTCCTGCTTTCTATGATACCAAGAGAACATACATCCAGGTAGACTTCAGATATTGTGTCAGAGGGCTTCCATTTCTGTCACTCCTTGATGATGAACGAGGTGGTTCTTCTAAACAAATAAGCGCTTCAGAGAGTTCCCCTTGACAGGGCTGTTAATCCTGGGAGGCTGCCTTATCGCCTAGGCCTCGCACGGCATGCCTGCGCTGCCCGTGTGCCGCGCGGCGCCCTGCCCGGGCTGCGCGGGACGCGGCCGCGGGGCTGTGCGGGACGTGGCCGCGGTGCAGCCCGCCCCGCACGCCTCTCCCCTGGGCTGCCTGCACAGAGCGCCCTCCCCAGCCCGGGTGCGCTCGGCCGCCGAGCAGCGGCCGGCAGCCGCGGGAGCTTCCCTGCGGTGCTCACAGCGAGCTGGGCGCCCTGGTGCCAGGCATAGCTTGAGCGTTGCCGAGCGCCGGAGCAAGTCCAGCCGCGCTCTTTAGTCACAAATAAATTAAAGATGTGGCCCCTAAGCACAGCAGGACTTCACAAAATGGCAGTTTTTGAAGAAATGCAGAAAATCTGGCTTTGCATACCTGGCAGCAGCTGTTATGCTTAATATCACCATTAAAACTATGCAGCCTTCTAAAAATACATTTTGTGGCAATATTCTAGTGGTATTACTAGGGGAATCTGGACCCGTTTTCAAATGGCTGGAAAGAGTTCTCAAGTCCTCTTTCAAAGGGCTTTCATGGCTTCCTCCCTTCCACCACCTCCCAAACGCCCTCTCCCCACCACCTGCCMTAGAAATCCGGAACACCACCAGGGGCATCTGAAAATGATGAGTGAGTATTTTTTTTGTCCGAGTTAGAATCCTGATCTCCAGAAGGTTTAGAACAGGCATGTGACATCAGCAGCTGCTTGAAAATCAAAGCATAATGTGTTTTCAGTTTATAAATTATAAAATATTCAAAACCACAGRCTAACTCTAAGGAATTGGTTACACTGCTTGATATCTGAGCTGTTTGTCCCTTTTATCTCTGCTACTTCCCCCCCACACACACTCCTCCCCTCCTTTTCTCCTTAAGGGCAGAATGCAAAGAAAATGTAAATTTTATTGCCTGGGGCCTTGGAAAGATAGGAAGGAAAAAGATAATGCCAAAAAAAAAAGTGGAGAAAAGGAGATGGGGTGAATAGAGGGTCTCTTTTGATGTGACACCAGTAGTTCCACTCATTAGTCACATTGCTTGTCTATCAGAAAGATCCCCAATGCGAAGGCCCCGCCTTGGAAAGGCTTTTCTGCCCGCTGGGAACAGAGCAGCACCCACGTACTGCAGTGACTTGCATGCTAGACTCCCAGGGCTCTGTACAGAGGGTCACTGTCAGAGGCACCCTGTGAGAAGCTGTGCTGTTTTAATACCCACTTTGCAGGCAGAATGCCGTGAGGTGCCGAGAGTTAAGGAGCCACGGGCACCCGGGAGCATTCCAGAAATACTGAGCMCAAAATGAATGTGTACCGGCGATCTTGAGAAGCGGTTTGCCGTAGAGCCAGGGAAAGCCCCGCACATAGGGCTGCTAGAAAGTATGTTGCATGCCACCAGCCTCGGCTGCCTGCAAGGGAAAGGACAAACCCTGCTGGGTCGAAAAGGTGMAATCCTCCCTGAAGAGAGCAGGGAACTCCCTGACTGAAGCGGAGCTGGGCTTTTCTTTGCATGCTTCTTTTTGCAGTCAGAGTGAAAAAGATGACTCGGGGTGTAATTTTTTTCTGTAGTTTTGATATGGAAAATCCTGTCTCTCTAGCTGTGCAGGCTGCATCACAGTGTGTATGGGGGCCCAGGGTATAAACCAGAGCACTGAAACAGTTGTGATTTAAATCACAGTTTTTTAAATCCTGAGTTTTTCTTAAGTGAAATGAGAGGAGAAGATTTAGCTGTGGGTATTTTGTCTTCTGCAAGCCTAGATAATTTTATTCATCTAGATGAYAGCAGAACAAGTAAGCAGTTGCAGCAAATGGTGGTGATAGGGTAAACTAGACGGGCATTGCTGCTAGAGAGGATATTGTTGAAAAATGCCTCCAGAATCAAAAGCATTTGGTTGTTTCTTTACTGCCATCCGCAGTAAGCTGCTCTGCCTGTACAGACCTGGCACCGCCACAGCTTGATGCCGATTCAGGTCGCAAAACCTCGCTTGTGACCCCTTTTCTAYTGCCCAAGTTCTGAATGGAATAATAGCAGAGGGGAGGCGGGCTTTGGAATTTGCTGAATACTGCCGTTGGGGGCAATATCGACCAGCGCTGAAGAGAGTTCCTAAAGCTYTGTGCAGCGGAGGGCACATCACTTCTTTCTTGAAGAAAGGTGACTTGTGGTTTTGAGTGGGCTACACTAGACTTGCTTTGTTTTGTTATATCTCAGCTGACTTTATAGCTCTTTATCTCGTAGCTAAGTAAATGCTCGAGTATTTGCCATATCCCCAACATGATGTTTCTAAACATATAAATCAGAAGAAAAATTGCAAACTAGACACAAAGTATTTTTTACCGATGAGYATGCTGTTTGTTTTCCATAGATATGTCCTAATACAGAGGCAAATACACTTCTCCTAATTGCTCTTGTTTTGTCTTCATGCACCTATTGATTAGGACATTTATCTAAAGAATAAACAGCAGCATCTTGGACAGCATTATCAAATGTGATGTAATCATGGCATACAAAGATTTGGTCCTGTGTTTTCCTACCTTTGTTATCTTGCAAACCGCATCATTTTCTATTTAATTCTGGTCTTAACTCTGCAATAGTTAACATTCTTTATTTTATAATAGGCTAGATATGGCTTATTTTGATCTGTTTAGCTTTTGAATGTAATTGATTGGGATAAATGACACTACTTAACTGTCATTTAGTGGTTTGGAACCTGTAGGAAAGCATTATATTGAGTGAATTTTATTATAGGATGAGTATATAAAATTGATTTTGAGGGTTAGGAGATTCATGCTGCCTAGATAATGCATTTCAGTAGAAACGCCTCTTCGTGCTGCTCGATGCTTTTTCCGTCAACCAGGCAGAAAATGTGTTGTTTTTCTTCTCTGTTTTCCCAAACTGAAGATTCACCCTGTAGTCAGAGCAGGCAGAATGTTTTCCTGTCACACGTCTGGACTTTGAAAGCCCCAGGGTCTGCTCCAGCTCCCACTGAAGTCGCTGGGAGTTTTGCCATAGACTTCACTAGCGCTGGGAGGAGAGCCTATGTTTATCGTTAGCTGAGATATACTGAGCCCTGTTCACAGTGAATTAGAATGAAAGGTCTGAATTGTTTCAGAGGTTTATTATGTGCAGGCTTCAATTCCAGAGAACCTCTGTTTACAGGAAGAAAAAAATTCTGCATTCCTTGTACAGTCAGAATTTCCACTGAGGTTGATGAAATCTTTGCCTGAGTACGAATAAACACTTGGGACCAAAGTAAATGATTTAGTGAAGAGCAAGCATGTTACTGAAGTGTGCCGATTGCCGGTGTTCTTTGCCAATTAGTTCTGTAGAAGTATCGAAGGAAAACTAGCGTGTTTTGGTTACATATCTCCACTTACAGACRGTTGTGCACTACTGCCTTTCTTACAAGGAGCCTTCATGTGAGAAGAAGGGATGAGAGAGGCTGCTAATTGAGTGAAGAATCGCGCTTGACGTGCGAGCTGCTGTCCTGCCATCAAYTCATCTCTTGTTGGCTTCTTCTGCAGTGCCGATGGTTGCACGAGACTTGCAACCTTTCTGAAGAGTGAGGGCTTCAGTGTATCGTTTGCCTTCGAACACGGCAGCAAAATCACCCATAACGTCATCCCTGTGAATGTGCTGAACCCTTGTTGTCTTAACAGTTGTATCGTCACAGATTCACATCTCAAGGCTCTTTCAGGACTGCTACTTTGTGAGGCATGTGCAGAGGCCCAGAAAAGTGAGGTATTGCAAATTGCTAATTAAAATGTGAGCATTTCTGAGTAATTTTCTACTAAGGGAATGAAGAAGGTACCTTAAATGAGACAAMGTGGAATTAGGGGGTTAATCCATCTTCCAGATTAAACTGAAATCTTCAAAGGAAGTACAACATCTTAATTTACCTTATCTGTATGTAACAGAGTTTTGAGTACCCTCTTTGTCAGGAGCTTAACAGCACTGATCCCTCCATGTCTTCACCCTGCAGTGGGAGCAGGTCAAACTCTGTAGCAAGAGTAGTGCAGTAGGGATCTCCCCAGGAGGTGAGGAGTGGGGTGGAATTGCTCCCATGTGTCCCAGATTGTTTCTCAAACTCATTGGAAATGATGTACAGGGGGAAATGATGTTCATAAATGCATGTGAACCCTGGCTTTCAAGGCAAAAGTGAGTGCTTAGATTTTGCAGAGAAGCACTTTTGGAGGAAGGAAAAAAAAWTCAAATTGGAGATGATGTACTGCACACTGAGAATAAGAAATGCTAAGAAAACAAAGGGCTTAATTTGAAATACATTAATTTTTCCACAGTCTGTATTATTCTCTGTCAAATATACTGGGAACACAAATCTGCATCTGCATTGATTGGATGAATTTCAAAGACCTTTTACCTGCTCTGTGTTTGTGTTGCCTCATATCTTTATGACATGGAATGAACTGCTTGGCGCCACGTTGCTGTTATCCATTAACCATTCCTGTTTTCCTAATCATCTTAGACTCCATCTTTCTCTGTCCTATCTGTTATTGTCTTCTGCAAAAAGATGTGATGTTCCTGTAGCCTGTTCTGGTGTGCATGACATGATTTGTGTTTCTGCCTACAAGGGTTTCTCTACTGAACCCTGTACATTATCTTCCCCCAGCCCCCCTCCTCCGTAACCAGGAGAAGAGGGTCATACATCTGTAAAATGACAGCACTTATGAAAAATGGGAGTTTGGTACACATGGCTCTCATCAGACCCAGACTCATCTTCCATGCCACAGACCCTGCTTGTTTCCTTGCAGTGCAGGCTGGAGCAGGAAACACAGGAAACACCTAATAAATTGCTTGACCTATCAAATTAACAAGTCATCAAGAAACTATTTTGGTAATCAATGAGCAAAGCAGAATTGTTTGCTTTCTGGCAGGCAGGAAGAATACATGGAGATGGAGCAAGTTCTTTTCTTCCTCTCTTTCCTATAAACAGCATTTAACTGGATTATAAATTTGCTGCAGCACAGGGAAAAGTGTGAGAAATCTATATTTAGAATCAGAAGAACAGCTAGAACTAAGCACATTGGCCTAAGCTTATGGCTTTGAGTAAGAACTCAGAGGAATCTGGAAACATAATGGAATTGTTGTTGAGTGGTATGAAATGAAGCCTGATGGTCTCAATAATTAAATTATTTGTAAATATAAATGTCAGTTGCCTTGCTCTTACTCTGATATTGGATTTCTTGGGCTTTCTATGGAACTGCATTTCTTTTGTAATGGACATTTATTTATTCTCTCTATCAAAAGAGCCCTCGCAGTGTATGCGTCATTCCAAATGATCATCTACTTCTAGCAGAATTTGTCTTTCTGTCTTAAAAACATAGCAGATATGGAGATGATGCTCATTCACCTCCGTGTAAGCCTGAAGCAGAGCCGGCAGCCTCAGGCTACAGGTGCTGAGCGTGGTCTCCAAGCCACGTCTTTCACAGCTAACAGAAACGCAGGAGAGGTTGCTCTGCTTCCCAGGCCTTCCGCTTGGGTGTTCGAGCGCCAGAGACCCGACTGCGGACAGGGCGTTTCAAAAACTAATAAAACGCATTGCCTCCCCCAGCCACAATGGTAGGCTGTCAGAAATCAGCCACGTTACTACATTGTAAACTGGAGTTTATTCAGGGAGACCTTAAATATTGTAGTGTTAGAACACATAGCACATTTAAAACTTCAGAATACTAAGAAATGAATTTCTTATTTTTTAAGAAGTAATGAATAAAACATAACTAGACAGCTAACTGTATCAGTTGATCAACTTTTTAAATCCAAGCAGTTTTTATAAGCTGCCAGCATTTTCATGATTTCATGATAGCTCTGAGTTATGTTAAATAAGTTTGTGCTTTCCAGAATATCCCAACCAGAAATCATATCTAATAAACAATAAGGCATGAGAAATGCCATTCGTTACTGGGATACTTGATGAAGATAGGATGCCTTCATTTGAAATGAATTAATATGTTTTTAAACATTGATTTTTAAGGAAAAAAGAAAAGTTGCATCACAAAAATGCTAAAYGTTTGTTGCCTCCATATTCAAACTCTAATTGAATGGCACCAAAAGGCTTGCAATATCAGATCATATGTGATCAGATACACTACATCTGTCCTTTCTCTTCCACAGGTCTGTCTTCAGTATAACGAAATCTCTCTCTCTTGTTTTTTATCCATAAAAAGATTGAAATATCTTTTTCTTTAGAGAACCTAAACCCACAAAGTCCCACTTTTACACTCAGTGTCCTCCTGTAGTTTAGAAGTATTCCTACCAGGTTCTGTCAGTAACAATTGTAGTAACTCATTTATTCAGAATTCTACGTTTCAAAAAGACAAATGGCTCTAGATGAACTTCTGCTTTCAGTTTCCTCAAAAAAACCTTACTTGCCATGTAGGATAAGATATTCAGTCTGCACTAGCAAAAGTCTGGGTTAACCATATAAAGAGCTGATAAAAGAAGAGTGAAAATGTTATTTTGAACTTGGCTTTACTTATTATTAACTGTAATATCCAATTGTTTTGTTTTTTATGTCCTGTCACCATTGTGCTAAGTTTAATGCTCTTTGAATTGTGACTGTTTAGTTCGTGGGAGTTTTGTGCATTTCTCGATTCAACTCCTGGTTTAGCAGATGTTTGTTTTAAGAGTTCCTTAGGAGTATAAATTTTGGTAGATGAAATTGCTCATTTAAGGGCCTGACAAAGCGACTCTCAGAGCATACCCTGGTGTGTGAAACAAGAAGGGTGAGTGCACAAAGCAGTGCCTGGGTCTCCATGMAAAAAGTCCTCTTCCCATGTTTTGGAAAAGGACTCTGTCATACAAAAGTTATGCCTCCTGTTAAAGTAGTTGAACCAGCTGCATCCCATGTGCTGAAAACGCTCTTGTCTCTTATTTCTCCTGTTCAATTATTGTGTCTATAAATTGCAGTAGGCCACCTGTGCAATGCACTCATCCAGAATAGCCCCAGAGGAAGCATTAACATATCAAGGCTCATAAAGCACAAATCCTTAAATGTAAAAACTGACACTTTCATCGTACTCCAGCCTACATCTATATAGACCTTAAAGCAGAAAGGAACAAAGTCTATTTTACTATGCAATTTGAGGGTTCCGCTCTCCTCTTGCTGAGGTCAAGAGCAAAACTCTTGATTTTTAGTTGGGAACAGGATCAAGGCATAGAAAGCGTGAGTTCTGGTTATACATTTTAGAAATATATTCTGCCTTCTGCTATCTATCAAGTTAGATGCCCTTATGTTTAAAATAAATAAATAAATAAAGACAGGACTTTAAGCATATTATCAATCTAAAAGAATTAAATTAGATCTTTCTGGACCTGAGCATCTGCAYGGTGCCCTGGCCAGAGGAAGAGCTGCAGATCACCAGAGCAATGGCAGGCTGCTTCCAGCTCCACCAGTCCCTCTTTAGAGAGGTCCAACAATGACTATCCTTGTCTTGGCTTGTCACGGGTAAGAGAACCTGAGCCTGTTTTTCTCCACCTGTATGGAGCCATTGATAATAACTGCCACTGTATTTTGGGGACTGTGTTTCTGTGCTCTTGGCATAGATTGGTGTGGTGCCCTGCTGTCCCTCTCCATCCTGTGGGTTTTGAGGGAGATAGGCTTGGCTGTAGGAACCCTAGGCCATGACTCTATTTGCAGAAGGCAGAAGATCAGGTGTTACAGAACACCTCTCTGCATAGAGCTGGGGAATGCAGATCTTCAGAAATAAAGGAAGACTCAAGTCAAAATCTTAATGCCAGTAGCAAATAGGGTTTTTTTGGAGCTGGCCATAAGCTCTGCATGCTTAAGAATGTGAAAGGACTTTAATTTCAGGTTAGGATTCTATCTAAACCGGCTCTCACCTCTATCAAGTGAGCTGTCCTTTTGTCAAAAAGACACCGTTCACTGTAATCAAATTTTGTAATTGTGTACATTCACAAGCGTATTGAAATGGCTGGTGTTTCATAAACAATGCTCTCCTGTACTACCTTCTACTGCTTTAGCTATTTATTCTTTATTCTTTTTTATTTTATTTTATTTTTCTCTAATTCCTAGTTCCGGCCCTAGGACAGTTTCTAACACATCCACACATTGCAAGCGTTTTCCTCTCTGCAGCACAATTACACCCCTGACCCTTCTATTCCCAGAAGCTAAAGAAATGCCAAATTGCTGCCAACACTTCATTATGTTTATATATTGCTCTTGTGAGATTTGAATTTTCTCTGGCTATCCACATCCCTCTTTTCATTTCCTGTTTACTAGCATCRTATAGCTTTCTATGGTATCTAGTGCTCCCAGAATATGATATATTTTTCATCAGGTAAGRTTATTTATGCTTTATGTTAATGAATTGCTTTTTCTGCAAAAATGTGGCTTGAACATTAGTGTGAATTAGTCCCTATTACAAAACTTAAGGAGAAAGAAAGTAAAAATCTATCAATATTAAGCATGGTACAAGAAGATTTTGTGAGCTTGGGTCCAAATCCTGCACAAATCCATGTGCTCACTCTTACTCAGGTGAGTAACTTTGCCTTAGTGCATTACKGAACCCTTACTTTTGAAGTGCACCCATGGAAAAGCTTCCACAGCGAAAGCTTCCTAATTGGTGAGAGAACACCATCCACCAAAACATTTCCCTCGGGAAGCGGGGGGGAGGCGTTAAAAGCCCCGAGTAACAAACATTTTCATTCAGTGCAGGGTTCAAGCACATTCCGTTGACTTTAGTCCACATTGTCACATGTTCTTCTACATCAGGTCTGCCTGAGGAAATATTGTGGCTGGGAGCATGTGAGCATGTGTGTAGGTCACCAGGAWCAGGATCTTCTTCCCTAACTCTGCCCCAAGGACAAATAAAAATCTTATCCTGCTAATATATTAGTCTTTATGCTTGCTTCATTGTGTAAAAAGGCGACCTCAGCTTTTGATGTTTGGATAGAGTTGTGTCATTCATACACTGAATACAGCGTGTTTTAGTGTGGTGTTGCTCTGGTTTCTGAGAATAGAGGGTATTGTTTAGGTGATTAGTTCCTAAGATGCGGCCCAGGTCTGTTATTCTGTGGTCATTCAAACTAGTGATTTTGGTATTCACCCTTCATGTATTCATGGCAGACTCTATRTCTCCCTCTCCGTCTCCCTCTCCATCTCCTTTCTTGTCATCTTAATGCAAAGTGTACTGCATTTCAAATGCACTTTTTGGTGTGCAAAACTCTATAATATCCTATGACCCYTAACAGAATGAAAGGTCACGTTAAGATGATGATAATGGCCCCTTCTGGGCTTAAAATCTATTGGTCTGTTTGCATTATTTGCAGAGAACACATGACAGCAAAGTAACAACATCCAGTTAGCTCAGCTCTGTATTCATCTTGGACCCATAGGTAGCTCAGYGTTCAGCTTGGAGATAAGTACGGGCCACATACAGCCTGCAGAGTGTRTTCCCCATGGCGAGACCCGTGGCAGCGGGGTGTGCCAGCTGGTGCACACTGGCAGCAGTAACATTCTTTTAAAAGTCAGTCCGCTTTTCCTGGGAGCTGCAATGATAACCACTGGCCTTAGTGGCTTGTGAGCACTGCAGCTAGTTTGAAATTACCAGTGCAAAGTGATGGATGGAAGTGGGCACCTTTCTCCAGGGCTTTCTTCTGTGTTGGATCTGTAGTTGTTACTGTACTATAATAAAAATTCAGTTTGTGTCCCCAGAGCTCTCCAAAGTTAGGCTTTGAAGAGCAGCTGGGCCTTCCCTTGACTAGAAAATGCTTAGCCATCACCTGTGAGTCTCTGGATCATGCTTAAAACCCTGGTTGCTTAGCTGAGCAGAAGTCCTTGCCCAGCAGGAAAACAGATACTGTACATCGTTTGCCAAAAAACATTTACACTTACCATGCTCAAATCTGCAAATGTCTGATCGTTGCAAACCTCAGCCTGATTTTTCACGGAGAGTTGGAACTCAAAACAGACTGAAAACGGGGTGTATGCTGCATACATTGCCGGGAACTTGTGATGGCAGTATTAGCAGTGAAATCACAGTCCAGGCCCATGATATTCTCTTTAGGCAGCTGCTGATTAAAGCAAAGGTTTAATGCATGGTAGAAAGATGTGTGGTAGGAGTAAATGTGTTTTTAAGGGGAAAGGTGTAAAAAGTATTTATCTCTGTTTTATATCAAAAATAGCCCAGAGGAAGGGAGGTCTATGCTCATTTAGTGTATTTGTTCTTTTCATGAAAATAAAAAAAGGTGCTTTTCTTCCTGTTTTCTTTTTCTCTGGTGGCAAGGAATAGCGGAGAATGATTGGAGATTGTCAGTGACCTTCTTGGCTGGGACTTAATTAAGCGCAACCCATTTGTGTCAGCGGTCGCCATGTTGTGCTAAGTTTCTTCTCATAGTTTGGCTACAGTATAATAGGAAAGATTAGACTTTTCACTTCATTTTTTTTAATATTCTGAATTTTTTTGTTTGTTTGTAAGTGCTAAAGCAGTATTTCTGTGACTGAAAGCAGCTTCCCTTTAATTTCTCTGTCCTGCAGAACTGGGTGCTGTCGAAGGTGGAGTTTGTTCCGGGGCTCAGCTTGCCAGCGCGTTCCTCTTCCTTCTCGTTCAGTGTCTCGAAGCCGGTCGCTTTGTTCCCAGCGTTGCCGGTGCTGTCGGCACTGCRGGTTTCAGCCGTGAGCTGCGTGTTTCCCTCCGCTCGGGCGAGCAGGTCGCTCTAAGCAGCTGTTACTCAGCACCGTGCTCTGCCGTCGGGGAGCGAGGAGGCCATGGGGCCACCGGAGCCGTTTAGGCAGCCGGCGCCCGCTCTGCAGCTGCAGTGGAGCCTGCATGCCCGCTGCATCTGCCAATGCCATCGGGCGCCTGGCTGCTGCAGGATCCAAATTGCTATTAAAAATGGAGAGGGTAGAGTCTCCTAAAAGAAATGATGGCCAGTTAGGCAGGCGCAGGGCACAGCGAAGCGCTCGCTGGCCCTTTCGGAAAGCCCCGAGGTCCCTGTTTCAGCCAGGCGTGTGCTGCCTCCAGCCGTGCCCGTGCAGCTGCAGCAGCAGGTGTTTGGAAGGAGCGCTGYGGGTACAGAGAGAAAAGGAGCAGTAAAACAAAGGCACGTGTCCTTGGTCTTCCRCTGGCAGAACCCTGCACGGATACAGAATCATCCGCAAGCTACCAAGAGCTTGGATATTAGATGGCAGAAAGCTCGCGGAATGAAAATGGGGAGGTGACGCTCAAAATTCACTTAGGGAAAGAGCTTCACTGAAAACTGAAATTTTGTGAGTAAGGAGCAGGCCTTAGGCTTTGACTCTGAAAATAGCTCTGGTTTCCCCCTTCTCTGCAGGAGGCACTAACTGACATAATGAGAGGATTGTATGTATGGCATACAGTATGGCATACAGTAATATCCTGGAGTAGCAGGGTCCTGGACGAGATGGCTGGCACTGTGCYTTGGGGGAGTTGTATGCAAATGCCATCATCCTTCCAGGTCTGTATCSCTGCCCTAGGATCCAAGCAGGGGCTAGCAACCAGATTGTCATTAGATGAGAGAAAACAGCTACATTTCTTCACAAGTCCCTATAAACACTGAACTGTCCCCCTGTGACCTCTAGCTGCTCTTAGTTACACATGTGCATGGGGATGAAGTTTGAGACAGAAATCCTCTTTGTAGCAGAGTACACCTGCCATTTCCATCATGCAGCAGCAGCAGCAGCTCTGCAGCAAGCAGTAAATCTGTCAGTGGGACCTAGCATTGAATGGTACCAGCGGTTTCATATCCAGCTATTTGGAGTCGAGCGGCAAAGTGAGTTTTTGCCTTTGAAATGACATAATGCTTAGAAAACAAGTTCATTTGGTCTTCCTCCCAGTAAGCTTCACGTTCTGATTGCTTTCAGTCAGCGTTCTCAGGTTTTATAGAATCAGATTTTAAAAACAGGCTTCCTGTTTTCCAGCACAATGCACAAAAAATAGATACTCAATCTGCTTTAGCCGCTTTTTTTTCAGACATTTTTGTTCTCTGAAGACTGGCATAGAAACTAGTGAGTTTAAGYGAAGTTCACGTAGTGGAAATATGAAATATCAGTGTCCCAGAGGATCAGAAGAGCTCCAGGTCGGTCAAGGACTGCCAAGTTCAGAGGCGGTGAGGAAGTGTCAGAAACACAAGTCTCAYGGGACCTTCTGTAGGTGCCACTGGTCTTCTGCGACCATCCAGAAGACGCCCGACGATGACGCCCGTCTTAAGCATGCAATAWTTGATCTCGAGGTGTTCGCATCAAGGTACAGAATTTTGTACAGCACTGAGCAAGAGATCAAAGCTCTAGCCTGCCTAAGTGTACCAACATTCTTTAATGCAGAGCACATGTAAAAGGCAGGTCACTTTATATGTTGATCAAACACTAAGAATATGCTTTTAAAACTATGTTACCTATTTAAAAAAGTAATTAAATCCACCAACTTAATTTGGTGCTTTTTCTCCTATAGTTTCTGTCCACTTGCTTTTCTCCCAGTGACATCATACCTTGGCTTTCTTATGTGACTAGAAAGATTATCTGCTTTTATTTTAAAAAGTTAAAAGGTAAACCTGATAAGTGCAGAGACAAATAGGGCCTCTATATTACCATTAAAAACTGCCTATTGTATATTTGCTGAAGGAGTCATGAGTATTTCTCATTGACACTGGAATAAATGTGATTTCTGCTCACGGCTTCTGGCCTTTAAATCGTGTGAATGCCAAAGGTGCTGGCTGGCTGGGCCTTCTGGATGGAAACATAAGGTGGTATTTTGCCGCCTCAGATGTTTTCTGCTGACGGGCTGTGTTAGCTGAGCGACCACCACTCCTCTAGGCATTTCAATCCCTGTTTTAATTAGAACTAGTCGTGCTGTGAGAGSCCCTAGGAAACCTTGAGGTAGAACACAAGAGGATTGCTTTTCTTATAAAGGAGCCTGCAATGTAGCGGGTGTGTCGGAAGCATTTGAACATATTGCCCACTGTAAACAAAGAAAGTTCCTTGCCAACAAAAGGATAAGGAGAGTCAAAAAATAGCGTGAGAATAAGCAAGCATTTTGATAAGTGTTTTTGAGCTTATATTTTGTGCTTACTGCATGTAACATGTATTTACACTGTATTTAGGGAGCTCTGATGGAGCTGAAGGTGGCACCAAGGTAGCCTAAACTCACTCTCTCTTTTTTTTTTTTTTTTTTTCCCCCCATCACCGGTGTGGTTGTTGGCTGGAGAAAGCAATTTGTCTAGGAGCAGAGGAAATGAAACTATTTAGGAGCAGATCTTAGGTTGTTGATAACTCCTAATATGGTGGCAATTTAAAATGAGCTTTGTTTTAAATACGGTCTCATTTTTCAATCACGTAAATATTATGAACTCTTTATTTCATGCAGTTGTACTGACCTCTCCATAGGAACAGAAAAAGCTCAGACAGCTTTAATTGCTCTCTTGATTTAGACAGGAGGAGAAAAATATATTAAAAATACTTWAAACAGTTGTTACTGTAAATATGAGAAATTCTTCCATTTCTTTCTTTTGTAATATCAGAGTAGGGGAGCTTGCCTGGAATCAGAAGGCAGCAAATTTAGAGCTAATGAAGTCTTTGTTTTTCTAACTCAAGGCCATAATTAACCTTTGAAACTTCTTTCCACAAGGCAGAAAGGTTATAACAGAAATTAATGACTGTTTGCATAACAAAATAATTATGGTTGCTGTAGTAAACATTTTTATAAGACAAGGTTGAAAAAGAAAAAGAAAAGAAAACAGAGCTTAGGCATATGTTAATCTACTTGTCGAGAGGATAAGTCAATTTTCTATGGCAGCAGCTTAACTGTGACCACCTGCTGCTCCTTCCTCAGACAGAGCTGGTATTAAAGCACTGGTGAGGGCAGGGGTCTGCCCAGGCTGACCAGCTGCTCCGAATCTGAATGGCAATTTCKGTTTTCTGTCTTACACTTCCACTCATTTTATACAGTGTGTTTGTGCAAAAAAATAAGTAAACCCAGTCTCTGGACTCCGTCTTGTCTAAGTGGCGAGACTCTAGTGAATCCAACTTCCTCAGAAATTTGTTTTGCCAAATTTTGACACTACTCAGTTTTTAAGAATTAGACTTTTGCAAATTCMTTAGAAAGTTGGCAGAATGCAAAGCTATGGCCTGGTTCTGCATCCCCATAGCTCTTTCGGCCCTCTGAAAGGAAATATCTCAGTTCTGCTGTCTGATMAGCAGTGAGAAGTCTATGGAGACTTCAAAGACAGACTGTCTGTGTCCAGCATATTAAGTCCTGTATCATCTGAGATGCCTGTTTTAAGCGGGTGGTAGGCCTGTCTTTTGGTCCTCAGCAGGACTGAGAAAGAGGAGACTGTGGAATATTAGCAGGTCTGGCCTGTCTCCACAGACACCCAGTTCAAAATCAGGAGCTGAGAAAGTCTTGGTGTCCCAAGTCTCAGTAATAGCACAAGAGGCAAAGCTGTGTTTTTGAAAGGTTGCTGAGATTTAATGGAGAAGTTAAACCCAAGACAGCAAAAAAGCAGGCACACATCAGTAGGAGGTGAGAAGAAAGTAAAATGTAAGTTTGGTGTAGTTGAAATTCTTTACCTTCTCCAAATATGGGGTTAGGCCTTCCATATGCTGACTTGTATTCAAATGGAAAGGATGTGGCTAGTTTTGTACACCCCGTTCATACACATACATTGAAAAAAAGAGAGAGTGGAAGTTCATATATAGGGTAGGAGACTGAGCACACTACTAATAAGAACCAATAAGAGAAAATAAACTTAACTTATGAAACCTATCATCATCATGCTAATAATTGTATGCACATTTCATCCAGGAAGCTGAATCTTAATCAAATAATAATGTGCATCCTCTTTGAAATGCCTCTTCATCCTGCTTTGAAGTGCCAGACTGCAGCCAGAAGAGCACTTCTGTGTTTCCTACTCGACCTGCTCCCATCTGCTAGCATCCAAAACTGACTTTCTGTCTGTGTCTTTCCCTCTCCCCCTCCCGTGCTTCCTACCCTCCTCAAATATATCTTTAAAATGAATGTCTGGGCAAACCTCCTCCATCTGAGGGGCAGAGACCTGTCAACTGCGTCAAGCCTGTGTGCAAGCAGGCTGCCTCAGGGACGAGATATTTGAAAAGTAGCAAGAAAGATCATCTCCCTTTTCTTGGCCTCATCCGCATTGAAATGTATGATCAGAGTCGAAGGCTGGATGGTCGCCTCACTTTCACAGCAGCTGAGCGCACCCTGGCGTGCACGGCAGCCCTCGGTGAGGACGCAAGGCCGCTCCGCTTGGGCTGAAGCGCCAGGAAGGGCAGCGTCCCGTGAGCCCTTTAGGCGGTGGAGGCGTTCGGGAGGACGCGGCTACAAGAGGCAAGGAATCTGGCGCCGCAGAAGGCCGGCAGGCTCCAGCGGGCCTCAGCCGGCCGCAGCGCCGACAGCGCCGACAGCGACAGCGAGGCCGCCGGTGACACAGCGCGGGGGGTGACTCCGCCAATTGTCTGCTTGTGTTCTCGGCCGAAGGCACAGGTAGGTGCCTCCATGTCTTCCGAAGAGCAGCCCGGAGACGGAAAGCAGGCGTTGAAGCTGCCCTTGTAAAAACCCCCTGTTAACGATTATCTGCCCCTAAAAATCAAAAGAAAAATATGGATTCCGCAACACCTGTTTACTCAACAAAGTGGATAAAGAAAATTGTTGTCTTTTTTTTCCATGTCTTAGTTGAGTAGTGGAGAAATTTTAAATCTAAATGCCAGCTTYAAATAAGATACTGTTTTGGTGGCTTCCCCATCACAGTGATCTAGCTCCTTACATCAGAAAAAGTGACTAAATTACTAAAGGTGTGTCTAAACCCAGCCAAAAAGTTGGACATCTGCTCTTGTTCTTGATAAGGAAGCGAAAAAGGAAAACGATTCTGTGGCAATGCAGAGCAGTCCAAAAGGTTTTCTCTTTAATTGTTGYATGTTCTCCTGTATGAACTTTCTTAGCAGGAGGGCAGTGATGAAAGAGCCTTCAGAGAAGCCGTGTTGAGTCTGAGGCAAGGGGSACAGTCCAGTGAGGCAGAGGCAAGTTCTGGAGACTCAGCAGTGAGGATGCACTAGAGGAGAAAAGCTGTGGGGTAACCACGGCCCTGAATACCCAACCCCAGGGCAAGTTCGTTCATTTTCAGAGAGCAGATGCATTAGCTGGACTCATGAAACGTCCTGTAAGCAACTATAAACCAAAGAAACTTTGATCTGAGCTTCATGTCTGCAGCAGCAGACTCTCTTTTTTGCATAGATTATTTCTGAATTAAAATAAAAGGAGTAAAAAGTGAAAAGTCTAAAACACCATGAGGCATGCAAACAGCACCCATGTTAGAGATGGTCATAACCTGGAGATCTGCTGCAGCAGCAGGGTGAACTTGGTGCGCTTCTGCATCCATTTCAGCTGGAGATTAGGCTCGTTCTGTTGCTCAACTTACCTGGGCTGGGGCTGGGATATGGCAGACACAGAACTTTGGTCAAAACRAACACTAACCTTGGTCTCCAGAAGGAATTCTTGCTTCGGGCACCTGCAAACACTTCGTAGTGCAGCCTGTCGTCACAAACAGATTTGGCGGACAGAGATGCTGCTCTAGATTGATTGTGTTCAGGACGAGTCRTTGGGCAGACTCCAGTGGCTAAATSTATTTTAACCAGCYGTTTTCAGACTCATCCACTGTTGAAGGATTCCTCAAAGGCTGCGGYTGCTTCTGCTCTTGGTCCTCTTGATTTCTACCGTGGGTCAAATCAAGGTGGTACCGTGGTGGGTTCTTGCAATTCCCTCTTTGTTCAGCACTATCTCTTTCAGCTTTAAGTTACAGCTCTCTTCTAGGTGCTTTGCTTTGCTGGCAGTTAYTTTGAGCTCAGTGCTTTGCAGAATGGTTTAAAACTACCCTTTCCCTCCACTTTCTGATCACGTGTCAAGTCTTGATCCGCCAGACTGACGTGCTAGCGATGGACACCAACTTTGTTTCCTTCAGCAGGCTTTACGGTCCGTAAAGGACCTTCGYCCAGTGCTAGGCAGAACGAAGTGCCATCTCCTCCTGCAGACGGGCACTGCTGGCCTGTAAGGAGACCAAACACCCAAACCCAGCAGCACGGCTTCSCAGAGGCTGCCGCTGCGGCCCCAGAAAGGGGGGTGTATTTGGTGACRTGTCAATCAGCTTCCTGCTGCTCTTATGACAAAAGAGACAAAGAGCCAGTGTTTATTTTCATATAACATTTTTGCTGAGGTTCTAGAAAGATGGATGAGCTGAAACCAACTTTGATTTGGAGCTAATGGCCCAAATCAATCACGGTGCGAAGGCGCTGCCTCGCCTCAGGTAGAGACATGAGCTGATGGCGTTGGGGCAGCACACGAGCTGGCACCCTTATATTTGCTGGTGTGGTTACCTCAGCCRCAAACAGCCCGTCTGCGGACTGGCCTGCGGAGAACTGGGTTGTCACTTCATGTTCATTACGACAGCATGTGAGGGAATAAGTGGGGAAGGTATGTCAAAGCCAGGCAATTATTATAGAATTCAGAGAACCAGGAATCATATATTCTGTGCAGTGGAGGGGAGAAAGTGATTTTCGTCATGCACAAACAAATTTATACCCTTTGCTGTGTGCTAAACTGTAATACTAACTTTCATGYAGAAATGAGTAATAGCTTCATTCAGCCCTCTCTACATTGCCCTAACATGCTGCAACTTGATTAAGGGCATGAATCAGGGCATGAATCTTCCTGATATAGTGAGATTACTGAAATTATCCCAAAAGAGCATGTTTGCTGCTCTGCATGCAAAGATCTTCCATTGTCTCTTTAAGGACACGCAAGCAGGTCAGGAGAAGCTTAATTAATATGGAATTAGTACAAGTCAATTTTGTTTTCTTATATTGTCTTGCCCTTTGTGGCCTTAGGGCAGCTGGTAGTTGGAGATCGTGCTCATGTCAGTGTATTGATCAAACAGATTATTAGTTAAATCCTATTTGTGTGCTGTCTTTAGGGTAGCAGAACAGGAATTCTGTACAACAGATACTGCGAGGCCAAAAGGACCAGCAGGTTTCTTCATTTTGGCAAGTCTGAGTTAGGGCTAATAAGTAGGGGAGTTCTTCAGCAGAGAAAAGGCAACATAACAAGATAGTGAATTAGCCCTCTAATTACACGCACTGGACTCCTTGTCTTGTTTAACACTTCATTTCCATCAAGCTGTTGCTCCTTCCAAACCAGCATACCTAAAAAAGATCATTTAATGTCCCTCAGTCGTTTGAGGTTCCAATACCTGGTTTGCAGAAATAATTGGGTTTCTTTAATGTCATTTGTTCGCAGATTTATTGGACAAGGATGAGCAAAAACAGGTTATTCATCTGATTGACTGAGCAGTGCACTCTTTGAATATCATATTACCATCATGTTTAAGCTCTCTGGAGCCAAACTTAGCATTTGCCAAGAACTTATTTCTCATTATTTATCCATATTGCATGACAGCGCAGGGATTCAGCAGAGATCATTCTGTCATCTAAACTATTCATTTCTCTTCATAGTTGTACCAAGTCCATAGTGAGGCAACTGAATTAATCCTTAGATATTTAATGATGATGTGCCGTGCACACATCTCATTATCTTAATGGATCCCCTATGGAGGGCATAGCATTGTGGAAGGAATCTCTCCTGGAAAGGTGCTTTCTCAGCAGTCTTCCACACAGCACAGCCAGGAGCCTTGAAGACAGTGGATCTCTGCTAATTAAGTCCTTGCTTTAATACTTCAGTCCATCCCCGCTTGCAGGAGGTTGCCACTAAGTTTGCAGTGGACATCAGGAGCATGATTGCCCTGCCTGGCACTTCAGGGATATTCTCAGGTTTTGTATAGTTCTTCACTAGCTTTGTTCCTGGATTTGAAAAGGTGCTGATGATACTGCTCTAATTTAGTCTTGCAGAAAATGTTTTCTTTAGGTTATAGRTTCTGCAGTTTGTCCAAGAAGCCTTCAAAATACACAAGGTCTTCTGCCTTATTCAGTTGAGTTTGTGCCCATTCAAGTCCCACGTTTCATCTTGATTTGGATGTTGGATTTTCTAGAGAATTTGTAGAAGAATTCTACAAGAGAGAGAAGAAGATGGCATTTGGGCTGTCTTTTTTAGGTAGCATAACAACTGTCACAAGCCTTTCAGCAGCTGAGAATACTGGTATCTGTATATCTGAGTTCTTGGACAGGTTAAGAAGTCCTCTTAACATGGGATATACACATACATGTATTCACATGCACATACTTCATCGCTCACTTTCCCTCCCTCTCTCTCTCCTTCTGCTCTTTACATCAGTGGAATTAGCATTCAGAGCAATAAATGAATTAATTTGACAATAAGCCCAAGCTTAACAGTGAACTTCACATCTAAATCAGTTCCATGTCTGTGCAAGAAGTGCCACCAGCAAGACCCCTCAGTATGAACATTAAAATCCCTCTCCTGCTGTATTTCCATATTGTATAGATGGTTCCTGTGTGTTCTTCCTGGCCTCTGGGTTTGTAAACTAGAAATCCCATCACCAGTTACCTGCATTTATTGTTATATAAAAGACAGCAAGAAACAGCATTTGGAACAGGAAGAAATAATCCTCACGAAATGGAGCTGAGTGAAAATTATGTCTGGCAACAAACCATTTTTGATATAAATGATAGAAGTTAGGACAGCCTCAATTTCCCGACAAAGTTCTGCAGTGCTTTGCTAAGACCAACTTCATAAAGTATTTTATTAGGAATTGCATAAAAACCTCATGAGCACTTTTACTGTAATGATCACTCCCTGAAAACCAGAATCAGTCATTTTCAAAGCGGGCAGTAACAAAACATATTTTCACACGCATTTCTATTGCTATTAAGGGCTTTGCTGCTGTTTAGGATAATAATAGTGCAGGAGATGGCTTGATTTGTTTTGTATCACAGCTCTTCAGAACCTTTTCATAAAGGCTTTTTTTCTCTTATTATTTTTCAAAGCAATTGACTTTGTAATCTGAGAAAACCTACTTAAAAAATCTTAACAAAAGGATTGTAGTACTTTGAAGCAGTACTGAGCCACTCAGAGGTAGGAACGTGCTAAAATAATTAGTTTAGCTCATCACTGGGTACTGTTTTATATCATGAAATGTTCTCATTCATTTTCAGGAAACATGGCTTATTTTTATGTTAATTTTTTTTCTCCAAAATGGTTCTATGAATTATCCCAAATAGATTAATGCGCTGACCTTTAGTCCCTAGAAACCAAAGGCTGGATTACAGCTGTGCATGCCTTAAAGAGCTTGAATTCTAGCATTCAGTTGAGATGTTAGCTGCAAAGTTCCGCGATGCCTGAACTTGACCTTTTAAGGAAATAGAAAACTAGATTTTTCCAGGACTGTTTTATACCTCTCCTGAAATAAAAAGGAAGCATAATCTTTACCTTTGAAGAGTATATGCACAGGAGGCGTATCCACAGGTACAAGAGAATGAAAAACTGCAGCCATTCGTTGGGACTCTTACAGGTTTCCCCATATGTGTTTGTAGTTTTCAAAAGATACTAGCAGCAAGTGCCAGTCACATTTTTGTGCCTGTCATCCACAGGAAGCAGCAGCGAACAGCGTGTGAGTGAGCACAGTGCAGGAAGGCAGGAAGGACAATTTAGCTGTTTCAACTATACTTAGACACTACTATACCTTTGGAGGACAAACTTGGAAGAGTGGGGAGGAAGAAGGGGCAGTTCTGTAGTAGAGGACTCTAGTAGAGCTGCTGTAGCTAATACCAACACATACAGTTTCAGGCCAGACTGAAGATAAAAACTCATCTGCATAGGAGCAAAAATATGGACAATTTTTGTAGTAGAACTAGGCAGCTTTTCCTGGCAATTATTTTGGGGAAGAAAAAATAAAAATCCCTGTAATACTTGTGACCCAAAATCATGACAGTTCTTGTGAACTTCAAGGATACAAAAGTAGTGAACTGCCCAGAGTTTTGGCTCTACAAGCCAGCTGAAAGGGCAGCGGTTGACACTTGTTTGCCTTCCCTGAGGCCCTGCACAATGTGAGTATTGTGAACTATGGTGTGTTGGTAAGTGAATCATTTCTAATAAAACAGGAATATGAACATACCTGTTCTAAGGTTGTTGTCTTGGCACTTTCAGCTTGTATGAAACAAGGAAGTGTCAGAAATGTTACAGGAAAACCTGTTCCTAAGACTTTGATTTATAGACTCCAAGAGGTTGGGTTGTGTTGAGATAATTATTTCRGTTTCTGGAAGATGATCAAAATGAAGTTTTCAGACATGCAGAGGTTCACCCGGAGCTAGAGGGCTGAGTGGCTGCCCTTTCTACCACGTACACTATATCAGAGCTATCCGTCAGCTGTCGAGTTTGATATATGCTGTTCATATGACACAGGGAGTTTCAGTTTTTGGTAAACGCCACAGTCATTCATTTCATTTTACAATACTAAGTGTTCCTCAAGCATTAGATGTAATTGCAGAGAACAAAATGGCATTAAAGTATCACTTAAAAGAAATTCTACTTACAGCAATCACTGAAAAATCCAAACTGCTTTATCAGAATCCAGTGGAAAGCAATTATCCATATATAAGTGTACAGTAGGGGTAAGAATGGATTATTAAATAAAAATTGTATATCGAAAAAACCTATGATAGTTTTTCATAGTGCCTTTGGTTGGACAGTAATTTCAGAGTGTACATTAGATGTGGCAGTTTATGCTAATGCTAGAATGAGAGCCCAAGAAAACATCATAAAGCTGCCTTTGTGTGAGATTATTTACACATGACTCTCTACATGATTGCAATTAGGATTCAGCTACTTTTGCTCAGAAATATGAAGTATATTATGTAGAGGCAGGCCTAACAGCTCTTGTTCTGCTGTTTCTCTTAAGCAGTAGGTATCTGTGTTAATGTCAGTCTCATGGCTAAGGTACAAGCTCACTATCTCCTTTGTATTGTCCTCTTTTGGAGGAATTTTCTCTAAGGAAAGAAACATTTTGCAGTTACTTTGGTTTGGTTAATACATAGTAGGCTTGTCAGGCTTGTTTGGAGAATTGTAGGCATGCAGCATGAGCATCAGGCCCATAGTGCTGAATCATGGTGGGTCATACAGAGAACCAACCCAAGTTGTGCACTTGGCTTGAGAGTSTGGCACCAAGGTCCATGGCCAGCCTTAGAGCAAGCTGTGCCTTTTAAACTGAGGATTGCACCTTACCTAAAGYGGTGGTGAATTCCTCCTGCGAACTCTCTCCCCCAGGCTCATCTCTCTTGCCAAACAGRTCCGATGGGGAAAGCCTGTGCTGTGGTGGCCACCAGGAGTCAAGGGAGGCTCTGGCCTGCCGCTGTGTTCCGTGGCCGTGCCGTTTGCTGACGAGGTGCCTCTGCTTCCTTCAAAGCAATCGAGCGGTGGCACCGCCGTGTCGTGCAGAYGCGATGGCTCTGTGCAAGGACAGCCACCGGGCTGGCGGGCTAACTGGAGGCAGGACACAGGGAAAGGGTAGGAAGGGGGACATGCCACACTCCTAACTGCAGTCCGGGATGCGGCCTCAGTGTGTGTCTGTGTGCATATATAAACATATACATATATATATAATTGGAATTCAAATCCCCGTGTTTCATATTTGTACAGTAAGCCATTCATTTGGTTTTTGGATCAGTAAAATATTTAAATCAYACAAACCTTAAGCTTCTTTATTTTATGAATCAATTGTAAATAACCTTTGAAATGCATGCGGGTGATGAAACACATTTGTTTGTTTGGAAAAGGTAATTTTATCAAGACCGTCTTTTCTAGTGAATCCTTTGAAATGCTGCAAGATATTGTGGTCTGGATAGCTGCAGTGACCTCTCGTGGTCTTCGGGGGAATTTAGGCAACTTATTGCCTCCCTTTCTGTACCTTTTTAGCCACTAGCAGGTCCATGATGCTGGCTTCTTGGTAAAGTAACGGGGCTGGAGGGCAGGGCTGGTGCCCAAGCATATCCCGCGCAGTGCCCCCAGCTTTTCTGGGATTCTGGAAAAAATGGAGCGTCTCATCTATCGTATGTTTAAATATTGACTAACAGAAGAAGCTGAGAGTTTCCTAGACCTCTGTTGAGGGGAGCGACGAACTGCCCCTGCAGAAGGAGCAGTGACACGAGTAGCTGCAGTAGATGTGACAGAGGCCGGTTCGGCACCTTTCCCTGCCCTCCGGCTTTCCTTTCACCATCCCTGGCAGGTTCCTCTGGTTATAAATAATATATATATAWAAAAGATATATATTTATGTTATAATATATAATATATATATAAATTTTTTTGCAGTGGAGGAGAACATTTTAACATGGTGTCAAAGCGTAGCTACCAGTTATAAAAATTAGTATTATTTCCACTTGTTACATGCCTTATGCCACATATTGACTGGGCTGGTAGGTGCCTGGGAAGCAATTTATGAACTCTACAATCTGTTGCTCCAGAGGGATAGCTGATGCCCTGAGATCCTCTGTCCCTTGCTCACCTTGTGCTTACATTGCTCTGATTTAAAAAAAAAAAGAAAATCGAGATATATAGTCCATGAATTGTTTATATTGTATATGTCTGCATACGTCCCTGTTGTTTAAGTGAGTCTGCACAGCACCTATATACTCCCCAAATACTGACTGCAGACTTTCAGGCTTCAAACTCAGATTCAGGTTGCGCACTTTGTCTGTGTATCTCTGTGTACATTGAATAGAAAAACCCRTCTCCTAAACTTAGCGTAAATGTTGAACATTTGAAATCCAGATCATGATCTTAATCAGGCAGCTTCGGCCTGTCTTTAGTATTGATAGCTCTTCCTAGGTGACAGAGAAGAAGATAAAATTGCTGGAGCAATAATAGATTACCCCAGGCCCTCAGTGGTAGGGGATAAGGAAAAAATTAACAATAGTCTCCAGAGGCCCAAGGAAGTGTGTATTGAATGGCTGCTGGATTCATTCTCCTTGCCATCTGTTCTTTCAATCCTCCATATGAGTATCGCATACTGAAACAGCATCACTGCAACTGGCAGTCCCTTTAAATTTCCTTTTTTTTTCACTTATCTTTTTCTCTTTAAGATTTTAATGCTGTCAGATGACTTTTCACATTTTTCTTCTTTAATTTTCTTTTCATGTGATTCTTCATGTGTTTTTTGTAATGTCTTAGCTTTCTCTTAGATGATGTTCAGCAGCAGTATGGTGAAAATTGATGTGTGTATTTAATAATGAAACAGATCAGTTGATTCCATTTTATTACTTATAACTACAAGACCTCTCCTCTCATTTTCCAGACTTCAGTCCCACGCAGTATGTGGACGCGATCAGTTACTGTCRCTCTTTTCGATCCCCTGCAGATCGTGGGAAGGTGTCCCACACTGTGCCGACAGGAAGGCAGTAGCTTTGGAGGGCTGTGTCCAGACCTGTCAGACGGCTCGCTGCAGAGAACAGCGTGTGCTCCTCAGTGCAACACAGACCGTCTGAGCTCGCTGCCAAAGCCCAGTGCAAGTTTTGCCCAAGAACTTAAATGCGCAGGATACCTTCTTGTAAGTGAACAAGTTTCAAGAGTTCTCCTAAAACCTAAAAATGTTTCTGCCAAATCCAGCTCTCCGAGGAGAAAAAAATAAAATGACTGCACCTCTAAAGGCAAAATTTATTTGACTGGCATGTCCGTATGGGCATATTGCATTTGAAAAGGCAGAAAGCCAGTGCAGAAACCTCCTACTGAGGTCTATGGGGTTTCACCTACTGTAACTGAGTGATTTGTGAACCCTGAAATACTCTTAGAGTACTTGAGAAGGACATTTGTTAGGAATAGCCTTAATYAAACATCACCCTATCTATTTTTAACCTCATTAACCCTCATTGCAGGAAAGCACTGAAGTGTTTGCTTAATCTGTAGTTTTTTACTAAAACCTGGTATATGTTAAGTGGTCTCTTGAATCAAAGCCTTGCAGYGTGAAAGAGCTTCTTCTCCCAGAAAACCCACTGGTGTGCAGTGCCTCATTGGTATGGCAACCTTTACACAGAAATAGTTTATGACTGGGGGGGTTTCAGGCTTTGCACTCTGTGGTTGTGATAACGTGTGCAGGTCTGTGCAGGTATCACAGCGGGAAGTCCATTAAAGATACCGTCGGAAACAAACTGAAGCCCCAGATAGGAAGATACTACCAGTACTAGTGAAGGAACTGCTTTATAGTAGCACCAGAAGAGTATTGTAGTAAATGTCAGGGGTAGGAGTTGAGTTTTGCTCTGTTGTGCAGAGTGTTGAATTCTGAATTTGCAGCTTTTTGAAAGAAAAGGGGTAGCTGGATCCCCTAGATGGGTGTTAGCCATTTTAGCCTGCAGTGTTCTCCTCCACACCACTATCAGAAGCTGGTGATTTAGTGTCCTCTAGTATCTGAGGTGTGGAATAAGGATAGTAATAATTAAGATTCAATGCATTCCTGCTATGTAGCACTGACTGTAGATCAGAGGTGAAAATATGTGTACGTCTGTATGCGCAAGATGTTTCTCTGTGGTTGTCTTCCATAGGCTTTTGTCATTATTATTCCTGCAATATAAATATTTACTATATTTATCTATCTGTGGAGTAGTCCCGTTTTCATGCTTATTTAAATGGACTAGCTTGGCTGCATTTGCAGTGCTTATTTTTACAGTGAATAAAAGCCTCCAAGAATTTGTTAACTGAAAGTGCAATCTGATTGTTTAGCATATAGATGAGAGAAGACATTGTAGTGTCATTGCTTTGCCAATTCAAGTCTGTCATTTCATTCTTCTTTTTTCTCATGTTTCTTCAATACTGGGTGGGTTTTTATGGCAGGAAATGTACCAAATTTGAACGCCACAGATTTCTGTCAGAGGTAGTGGTAAGGATGGAAAGTTCAGAGGCAGCTGATGGGAGCTTTATTGGGTTCCTCAGGGAAAGCACATAGAAGCAAGAACGCTTCTGAAGGCGTCTATTGCATTATATGGGAGAGAAAATATGCGTTAAGACTGAACAGCAGATGGAAACATATAAAAGCCGACTTCACTTACGTCAGAGATTTATAAATATATACAGAGATTTATGCTGTTGCAGCAAAATTAAGCTGACAAAAATAAAGCAAATGCTTAGAATCTAATGTACAAGTAGTGAATCTGGTTAGAAAAATAGTAAGACTTATATTTTGCTTAAGTAAACAAATTTCAAATTCAGTATCTTTCCTGCAGGCAATATTTTACTGTCGTTGCTTACTAAGCTAGTCGCACTTACTGATTTTGCTACGGATCACACCATGTAGGTACATGTAGCTAAATTATTAATGTAAATGAAATCTTAGTCTTTAAAATAGCAGTGTAACA
Source organism: Eudromia elegans (assembly GCA_003342815.1). Lineage (NCBI taxonomy): Eukaryota > Metazoa > Chordata > Aves > Tinamiformes > Tinamidae > Eudromia > Eudromia elegans. Next base: position 1,828,716 of record PTEX01000080.1, read on the forward strand.
ACTTAATTAGCTTTAATTATTCCAAGACATACCTTTGTGTCTGTGAAAAGAATGTGTCCAGTAATAGGGATTTCCATTCCAGAACGGCGTTTCCATTTCTTGCAGTGTCAAGCCTTCTGAGGCCAGGGTTCTCCCCAGTAGGAATTGCCCTTTTAATTCTCAGTGGAAACATCTAAGTGTCTTCTCACCATTGAGTGAACAGTAGCAACATCAGGCAGTCAGAGCTSCAGGAAGGGATCTAGTAAACCTGAAGCACTTCACCTCAGTTCGCCCATCTATGAAATAACTGCTGTCTTGTGCAAAGCTCGTTTGAGAGATTAAAAAAAAAAAGAAACACAGAAAACTCTGCCGTTTGTTGATTTTCTTTACAAAGAGACACTTCGTGATTCCAAAAAAAAAGTTCTAAACTGCTTTCTTTTGGAAATGCTTTGATATCTCAAATAAGGCAGAAATAAAGCTTGGTCCGTTGGTGTTTGGTGAAATGCATCTAAGTATACAAAGATTTTAGGTACCTCGGGCATGTACCATAAATCTTAAATACTAAAAGACTTTTCAAAGCTATTTGGTATACTCTACTGCTGCAAAGCAAGAAGACAGAGAGGTCAGCGCTCACCGAATGAGTGAGGCTCCTTCGGAGTGACCTTTGGAGTCAGCACAGGTATTCCCATCATATTTGGTGACTATGAATCAGCCCYATAGCTGCATCTTCTGCAAGAACAAGTGTTTTCCTGCTCTCTCTTCAGCCCCAGCAATGCAATTTTAAGCAGATCTTTTTCTTCCTATCATGCGGATCAGTGTCGTCCTTTTTGGTTTCATAACTAACTTTTTCACTTCAAAATCTAGGAAATAAATGATTTCACAAGGGAATATCATATGAAAATTTAAGAAAAGCTGTAGTTACAATCCTACTTCCATTTTCTAGTATTTTTTGACCTGGTATGTTTTCTCCTATTCACTTTCTACCTTCTGCTAGAGCTCTGTGTCTGCAAATCCCATCTGCAAAATGTAAAGTGAGGGGTATCAACATGAGGRGCTGGAGTCTCTGGAATTCCCGTCAAAGTTGGCTGCATTTATAGGATACAAATCTAGAAGGTCCCTGTGGTTATTCATAGACTTCCAACTTGTATTAGCTACAGTAACTGGTAGCATGCTTAAGAGCAAGATTAGCTACGTTCTGCATGGGAGGGGAGCACAGGAGGCTGCTGAATGGCACTATATGTTGTATAGATGCCTACCGCATTCCTCAAACGTGTCCCTACCAYGTTGCCTCATATCCCCAGCGACGGGAAATGTGGTGCTTCAGATTCCATTACGCTGTCATTGAAGTTGCAGACAAAAACTTTCATTTATTTCAGTTCTTCATAGCCAGAGACATTTTTCATTTGAAATAAAGTCAACCATAGAAAATGAGGCATTCYGGATACAGCTTTGCTCCCATTGGAATTAATGGCAATAATCCATCTGCTAAGAATTCTGTCTAGTAAAATTCACAGCTGCATGCGTTGCTGAATAAGCTCAGACTTTGTTGTCACGTTTTTCCCTCCGTGATGTTCGCTTCCTTTCTTTTCCACAGACACAAAGAGTAATAAGCAGCTGGATGGACAGATAGACACTTGCTTGAAGTCAAAGTTACTTAACTAGATTAAGTGGTAATCTTTTAAGTGTATTGTCAAACATACCACAAAAAGATCTGAAATGGCTCTTGAGGGCGAGAAAGCTGCTGAGATGTGGTTACAGCACACCTCCAAACGTTTCTGAGTGAGCCCAAGACTTCAAAATGTTACTTTCATCTTAGTAAAGGGCGCGTGGAATCCCAACGGTTTAAAGCTTTTCTCTTATTAAATGTTTCCTCTTTTCTTTCAGCTCTAGGCTTTTAATGCTAAAAATTTTATAGTGAAAAAAACTAGTGCTTCCTCAAAGAAAACTCTAATTGAAAAAAAAAACCTTTCTCTAATCTATATGCATTAAAGTAAAACGCTTTAGATCAAATTTTTCATGAATTTTCGTAACAAGAACTTTGTGTTTCCTGTGTTGTGATTCGCATAGTTCTGGGAATTGATAGCTTCTCATYGGCCTGAAACACAGTGAAAGGAGGTGAGGAGTCTACCTGCAAACACTGATTTCGCTTTGGAAACAGCTGCCATGTTCCTCTGGGGGTTGCTATTTTCTGGCTGGTTTTACTGCCATCTCAACAGAAACTGGAGGGTAGCACAAAGTATAAAATATCTGTCACAATTAATCAGAACAATCATAAGAGCATTACTGATRCTTAGATGGCAGTGCTTCTTATGTAACGCAGGTTCCTGTAAGGAAGTATTGCAATTCCAGGCAGCCAGCCTCACGGAAGTACAAAAGAGCCAAATCCCAGGGTGAGTCTGCTCTGTGCTTTGCTCCTGTGCCGTCCGCAGCAATTCTGCTCCTTTCTCCCACATTGCGGGCACCTGCTGGAAATAATTCCCTTGTGTCTAGAAGGCTCTAGATGGCTGTAATGTACAGGATGATCCGATGAAGGTAGAATTAAGTTATACCCCCTTTGTATTACCTAGAATCATCCTTGGATTTATTCAGGAGGGCACCCCTTAAGAAATATTAAGGGCTGAAAGACACTGTTTTTTTGGGAATATTCATGATTCTTCTATTGCCYTCCAGGGAACAGAAAAAGGTCTTTCATCCCTCTTTCACTTGCCTTTAAGAGAAGGTATAATTCACTCAAATGTTATTTATAGAGAGCAACAATTAATGCTTGTATAACTTTGTGATTTACCTCCACTTCTGGACAATGACAGGCAAACGGTGGCAGATACGGTGGACGTGGTTTATTATTCCTGTGCCGTTGTCTGCCTCTTTGCCAAAGGCAACTTCCCGCCCCGGAACGCCAGCCCAGCTGGCACCGCAGCGCCAGGTCCAGCTGGGCTCCGTGTTGCCGGCAGCCTGGGCTGGCGGAGCCGCGAGAGCTGAGCGCTCGCCCGTGCGCAGGCTGAGCTGTGGAAGTGGAACAGGCAGCTGAGCATGGCAGGGTCTTACCCTGTCTCGGGCAACTTCGGCAGAGCTTGCTCCTTAGGGCCCTCAGACCTGCTTTTGCACTGGACCTGCTGCTTCCTGTGCTCGCTCACTTCTTCTGTGCCCCCCAGGCTGAGTGACCTCCYAGCCTTAGCAGGCAAATGAAGATGATAGCCAAACTGAACAAAGAAAATCATCCTTGCTGTTCCCCAAACCTCAGTATTTCTGATATGCCAGGAATGCTCTGCTTATTGCTGTTACAAAGCAGAAAAAAAAATGTGCACCCTGAGCTATTTTACCCTTTACAACTCTCAAATATACATATATATAGCGTGTGTATATGTATATGGTTTCCACGATCTGCAGACACAGAGCACATTCCCAGTCCCTCACTCTAGTAAATTGTGTCTGTTTTGAACATTACAAGTTGGTTCGTTATTGGAAGGTAGAGACTGTAACATGGTTAACCTTGAGCATTTGCAATTCCGCCAACAATCTAGAGACCTTTCACGTAGAAAATTAGCAGCAAAAAACCCACCACCCACCTTCCCACTGGGGTCCGAAGCAGTCCAAGAACCCAGGATCACCACCTACATAGATACACCTAGCTCTTTTGGAGTGGGGAGCATATCCCCAGTTAACTGTGAATTTCTTCTTTATCGTATGCACGTTCATTAAATGAGCACTGGCAGGACTCCAGGCCATTTTAAAAAGGGAAGGAGATGAACTTCAAAGGCAGTGAGAAGCTGTGGAGTGTTCTACGTTCTGTCATACTAGTTTCAGTATGATGCAATCAAGTGTCTGAAGGAAAAATTGTGTGTAATTCCTGTATTCGGTAGCATTGAGTGCTAAAGCCTTTGGACAGGTGACGTGGTTAAGCATTTCCTCGAACTGCAGGTATGGTAGTAAAAGGCATGAAAGCCTAGCAGGTAGAGTACGGAACAAGGCATGGTTGAGTRAGGAAGAGAGCTCTTTGAGACCAGCACGTTAGAAAGCAGCTTTGCATACTAGGGAGCGTGGGCTCTGGCCCTTGCCTCGCCGCTGGCGGCTGGGAGACCGTCGGGCCAGGGATAGCCACAGCACGCTCTGCTCTAACAGCCTATCTGTAGGTGTCTGCTTGCAGCAGTGCAATGCAGAGCCTGCATTCTGGCACCACGCGATGGACCGTGCCCCGGCAGGTCCACAGGCACTGGGGCGCTGAGCAGGGAGCACCCTGAAGGCAGAGACCGGAGCCTTGGCCGCGGGGTCCCTGCCCTCCAAAGGTGTGCGAGGCCTGAGTCACTCCGCTGTGGGACCGAACCAACACAGGTCAGGTCGCAGTCAGGGCTCGTTCTAGCTCGTCTGCTGTCYGGACAAGGCGTCTGCTTATGGACGTGCTGAATAAAGTGGAGGTGTGAAAATGCTCTTCTGAGCGTGATCCATAGCTTCTTTACATACTCCCATCTGTAAAACGAGAAAAATCTTCACAGGCCGGTGCTGCGAGGCTGTGTTAGTGCTTGAAAGTCACGGCAAGAGCCTCTGGCTGTGGGGAAGTGTCCCCAGGATTTGCSTATGTCCTGCTCCGTTTTCAGGGGCAAGCGACATTCCAGTCCCCGAGAAAAGAGTGATGAGATTCCCATGGATTGTGCTGCTMTTTGTGCAGAATCATAAAGCATGTTACTCATTTACATTTGTTGTTGACAAAATCTAAGCCATTTTCATAAGTTTTGGAAGCAATCTCTTCCTGGATAGAAGCTGGAGCGTATTTCCCAGTATGTGTTTCTTTTCCTCTATCAAAAAAATCCTAATTTAGGSAGTTGCATGCAGACCACGTACCATTTGGAAGCCTTCATTTTGAGAGAACTGTCACATTATTTTAGCCTGAAAGTGTTGCCAGGTTAAAATAACTGAAAAATACCACTCCTTCAACCAGGCCAAGCCAATGCCCCTTCTTATCTAGGAATGTGTTATGRTTATGTCTAATAAACCAATTAAATAAGCACAGGATAAATTTAGCTTGTCAGTTTAATAGAGTTATGGCTCTGTGCATGTTTAAGTAATTCTAGATGCGTGTAGATATAACTGAAGAGAAAAATCTATATTAGACAGTATGTGCAAACAATCTATATGTAAGTATGCGCACACATTACAACACAGTAGTGGCATTCAGGGGACACTCGTGTTCGCAGACGTGTAAATTAAGTATGATTGAAGAAAGGTGTTTTGAACTGTTTGGGAGCTGGTGGCTTATATATTCTTGTGTGTTATAGTAATTATATGTTGCTTCAACTGGGAAGTTTAAGAGGAACAGTTTTGTTTTGTCAGGAGAACAAAGAAAAAGAAATAATTCTGCTTTAATTCATTCCTTTCTATGTGCTTCATGGAACCCCATCAATATGTAATCTGCCTGATAATCATTGTAAGAGGAAGGTGGATATCTTATGGAATATTTATTTGGAAGGGGATCAAACATTCTGGGAACTGTGTTAGTTCTGTAAGYTGGTGGCTAAGGCACTGCCAGGCGCAAATGAACCGCGGTGGAAATTAGTGAGCTTTGTTTTGGTTTGCTCAGCATTCTGTGCAAAGGTTTGTGTGTTTGACCCTCACGTTTCYCATTTATTTATATAATGCAAAATACTGCTTTGAGGTCAAATAGCAAAGTTCTTGCTACTTCAGAAACTGCCCAAGCCTGGGTTTGGCCTGACCTCACGTTCCCCACTCCCCCTGCTGCCCAGCTGCACAGGGCAGTTGTGGTGGGCAGAACTCCCCCTGAAAGGCACCCCTTTGCCTTCGCTKCCYCGGKGCMAGATCTGGTGCTTTTGTGGCCTGARCCAACGTGGAACTTGTGTYGGGGAGGAAAAAACARGAGGAACCRKTGCGGGGGGCAAACTGCATTTGGAAGTGTGGGCAACCCCAGCTGAGCGTTTGKRGGGCTGCTCAGGCCCTCCTGCTTGGAGTGATGGTAGCTGACCACTCGGAGCAACCTGAGGCTAATGCACAGCATTAACAGTTGACCTAATACGCAGGAAGACTGGTAGCCTCTGTACAGACATGTTGTGAGAAGAAAGAAACAGTCGTATAAATTATTTGTAATCACTTTGTTGCAGTATTCACAGCAATTTATACCTGAATTGCATCTATCCAGGTAGCACTAATAGTTCTGTAATGAGTGACTAAGTTACATGAAACTAGTTTTTAATATATTTGATTCATTTTATTTCCAAGTCTGTCTTGAAACAAGCCCAGKTTTTGTTTTGCTTCTTTCACTATCATAACAGCGTTGCTAAGGCCACTGTTGAAAAGCAATAAATCWGATGTGAAAGAAATCACGAGATGGATTTATGAACCTTTAAGGTTTGCATTTTCAAACTTCCTTCCAGAAGCCTGAGGGCAATCACTTGCATTTTAAAGTGGGAGCTGGCATCCTTTCACGTTAGCATAGGACTCTAACAAAATGACAAATGTTGCAAGAGGAAGTGGAGGAAGTTGGCAACAGCATCAGCGTTTGTGCATCTCTTCCTGATGCTGTTTCTGGTAATTAACTATTTCAGGTTGATGAGGTGCTSTCTAGTCATAGGAGATTTGCTCTGCAGTGTCCCGGAGAGGCCAGATGAGGTTGGCACTGGCTGCCATGAGAGCGTGTTCCGAGGTCTGCTCCCAAAGTCTGCTCGGGGAATCCTGTTCCTGCTGTGGCTTGTAACTGTTGCTAGCGGACGTTACRTGCTCGTGCCCAGGTTTTCGCACGTGGAGGTGCGTGACTTGCCGCTGGAGGCAGGGGCTGCTGCTTTGTTTGCTGCCCTGCAGAGCGCAGGGCGCTCGCTGGCCGCCCAGCCCTTCTGGCCTTGTGCGGCAGGAGCTGACACGCAGGCTGTTGGGCACCGATGCAACCCAGCATCGTGTGATCCCTTCGTCTCGCCAGCTAGGTGGTCGAGGGCGTGCTTGCCCTCGAGGGGAATGTACCTGTTAAGGCAATATTTCTTTTGGCTCCGGTTCTAAGCCATAGGCAGAGGGATTAGYGATGCAGCTTTTAATTGTGCTTGCCTTTTTCTTTTGCAGATGGCARTCATTCCATAGCACCTTATGTGATATGGAAATGAGGATTGGATTAAAGCATTTTTTTGACTCCTGACCAACCATTCTAGTCAGAAAGGCACCTTGTTTAAGCCGGTGGGTGGACTTATCAGCCAGCACGGGTTTTGGCAGCAGTGTAGTGTAGGCAAATATTGAGTAATTTCAAAGCTAAGCAGGCTTCACCTCCTAGAGAAGCACACTACGACTTGTTTTGTGTTTTGTAGAGACAACACAAAGAATTATTTAGCATTGTTCATTTATTTATCAGCTTCAAATCTTTAAAGTTTTGACAGATTAATAACTTCCTTCAGGAGTTTTAAATAAACATGATGTATTAACAAACATACTAAGAGCCTACTTAAATTGTACAAACATATAAAGCAGGCTGCCTTGTCTAATGAAAACCTGATAAGAAAAATATCTTTTTAAAAAAGATTGTGTCTCAATTTCCGAGAAAGCAATTTATCTTTATATATCCACTAGAATAACAGATGAATGGAGTCAATCACAGTTTAAATAAACCCCAATTATGCTTTCCCTGATAATTTGATTTTATCGACACTGTATATATTTACTTATTGCTTCAATTATTTAATATTATAAATACGGTGTGTTTTGACAAACTGGGGCTTGGTTTGTCCTTTTTTAATTTCAGCATAACTTCTGTAGGTGAATGTAATACAGAGGAAATATGCCGTGCAGAGGGGCTTGGAATTACAGCTTCAGCAGACGTGATTAGTACTGCAGCTTTGCTGGAGCCTCTGCACCAGCGGTYGTGTATTTATACAAGTTTAGCTGGGCTTAAGGACCAAGCTGGTCACTTGGTGGATGTGGGCTGCGTTTGGGCCTCGGTGACTCGAGTCACCATTGCAGAGCACCTTTTTGGTCTGTGCCAGCAGCACCCTGTCGTGGTAAGYGGGAGAAACATGAGAGGGAAATGGGCCTGAAAGAGCCGCTGCCTCCCCATCGCCTGCTGGCGCCGTGGCTTGGGAGCGAGCCTGAGCGGTGGAGCAGAGCTGCGCGCCCTCGGCACCGCGCTGCGCGTGTGCCCGCCGCGGCCGAGGGGCAGCGCGGCCCTCCCGCAGGGAGGAGAAGCCTGAAGCGCTGCGCCCTCCCRGCGCTGCRCCCTCCCRGCGCTGCCCTCCGCACGGGCACCGCAGAGCTCGTGCTGGGCAGGGCGCCCAGCMTGGGTAATCTGGGCCTCGCTGGTGGCCGGGGCCTCCAGCGGGTTYAGGAGGGACCTTTCCTAAGAGTGGGAACCGAAGGTGCCAGCCAAAGGGATGTGATGGCAAACAAACCGAGCCCCAAAACGAGCGCCGGTAAATAAGAAAGGACCRGCTTGTCCCCGCAGGAAGGTACAAATGATTCTAGAGCTTCTCCCGGCTCGGAGAGCACAATGAAATGTCTTTTAATTTTATTTGTCTAAACTGGTTAGCGGCTGCGTGAAATAAATATTTGTGTTACATGCTGAGCAAGAATCGAGGGAAAATAAAGAGCAGTGTTTGCTAGTGTCTTGGCGAYTGGCTTTGCAGTTTGGTCCTGACAAAGCAGAATGCTTTGTATAGGCATTGACATTGAGCTGACTCCGGMAATCAGGTGAACACATGTTTCCTGACAGTTGTTTTATAAAGAACAGGAAGTTTTTGCTCGTCCATAAAGTTGTTAAATCATATGTTGCTATAGCATCTCTTCYCAGTTTAGAGGATACATTTTGTAGCCTGGAAAACGTTGCAATGGAAATATCACAGCAATGTGCCTTTAACATCATATTTTTTCATGCAAACCGTAAAACCAAAGCTATTCATCTTATCCTAGATTCATAATCCTGCCTTTTATGCAGTCACACTGGGTTTCTATCAACATAATGGAAGTAACATGAGACAACTCATCATTTAATTCCCTGAAGTTATTGCATTGAATTGCTGGAATGTGAAGAGACAATTGGTGTGGGTTTGAGGGCAAGGACCCAACCAATATGAAATTTACTTAACAACATTGATTTGAATAGTAATCTGTGGGTTTTGTACGCGGTTCAACCTTGCCTCTTCATTTTTCATTTATACTGTTTCATACAGACAGTGTTGTRTAAGAGTGGCAAAAGATTTTGCCAACTATAGGCCAAGGCTATTGCTTTTGTGAAGGATTTTCTCTCACGTAAATCCTCCTTACAGTGGAAATCATTCTGCAGGGATTTCTTCCTGTCTTAAGAAATGTTTCTAGACTCTACTAAAAAGGTAGAATCCTTTAAATATATGTCTGTATGTATGCATATAGTCTTGGAAGTGGAATGCTACATTTTCTGAGAAAATGAGCTCAGAAATAGGAAAATGAGTTTGTCTGACGTTTCTGCATGGCGGAGAGCAGAGGTGTCCCTTCTTGCTCAGACACAGAGTGACCCCAGAGCAGTTCTGAGCAGCGTGCTGCTTTCCCCGGCCTCCGCGCCTGGCTTTGTCTTTTGCTGTTTCTATTAAATTTGTCATTTAAAGTCCTCTCCAAATGGAATTTGATGCAATCCCAGAAGACAGCCAGATTGGTAAACCTGCTCTAACTGCTCTAACAATATCATGAAGCAGAGCTTGAATTACCAATACGCCCGGGAATTCTAATGCAATTATGAGTGTTTACTTACACCATGTGTTTCTCAGTGAGCCTCGGCTGTATCAGGATAAACCAAAGGGAGCTAATGTTTTATAGATGGTAAGACTCTGTTTGTTTTCAGTAGGGCTAAGTCTCCCAAAGCACTCAGACACACTAATTAAAGTAAACTGCAGAGGCCCATAATAAAATATATGTGTTTGGAGACTGAGAGATGAACTCCACTGGCTTATTAAAAGTCAAAAGAAAAATATACATTATTTATGACTTCAAAGGGACACATTGTGAGCTCCGGTTTGTTTAAAGGATTAACTAAGCATTGGTTATTGGTGACCATCTGAACAGCTTTCCTTTCACAGTTCATTAGTTATGTCATATATGTGGGAAGTCATAATTTGGGTTTAGATCAAATATTATTAATCAAATAAATTATGGAGGGTACACCAACATTATTAAATGTAATCTTTAGGAAAATAACACCTCACAAATCCACTTTTCTCCAGTTGCCCAATTACATTTCAATACATAAACAATAATCCAACAGATGTGTGGCAAGTTGTAGAGAACTGCTTGTCTTCAGAGTGTTGGGGTGTTGTTTTTAATCAATAAACACTGTGCACTCTCACCACGTCAAATGGAATTGAAGAAGTGCTTGGTAGGCCATCGAGGGCTTAGGGAGGCAACGGGGGCCCAAATGCAAATGAAAGCGCTGGGAATACCTGTGTGATCTGTGTGAAATGTTTAGTTTTGAGAAACCTGCCTGATGTGCAGGAGCAGGAGGAAAACTGCGGGCCCAAGTGAAAAGGGAGGTGGAGCTGGGATTCTCTTCTCTGGCGTTTTCAGCAGCACACCCTGTGCRCTGTTTTTCTAATAATTTTACTTATCCAACTTATATGAAGGACTGTGTRTAAAATCCTTGGCCAGACCCAAGCAAGCAGAAGAAGCAAAAAGGTTTAAGCCGAAGGTTTCAATACGTTTTATATCATCAGTTAGCTGTGCTGCGTCCACTGATAATTTAATTCTCTCTAAAGAAAAGTGTTGTGGTTTYGTTTYTTAAAGTGGCTGTTTAAATACCTTAAACTCGTTTAAGTCGGTGTTAGGAAAACCCGCTTAGTCTTATGCTAACTATTTAATTCACAGGAGCTTTCTAGGGCAGTTCATATTTTCAGTGACATGACTTAGCAGATCAAACGGAAACCGCAGTCCCTTTTGTGGCTGAGGCTGAGGTAGGTCCTTAAATACTGCCCTGCAGCCTGTGTATGAGCTCAGCAAACAGGGCAGGCCTGCCTCAAGCGCTCTTGGCCTTGCCTCCAAAATCTCAGCCCTGGCGGAGGGGGGACGGGTGCGCCACGCTCTGCGCCCCGCGCCGTCTCCTTGGCTCCGGACGCCGGGGCGCTCGATTAACCTCACCTCGGTGGCGTGCTCGCGAGGGCTCCCGTGTTTCACCCGGTGAATCAGCACGCACACAGTGTTTCTGCAAATATCCGCTCCTCTAAATTGGCAATGAAATATTCAGCAGCGAGGGACTGTCGGATGTTGCTTTCAGTGCTGTGAGTTTTTGCCCAAGGTAGCTAAAGGCAGTTTCACTGAGAAATAAATTCTGAGRTAGCCCAAGCTCTGCCACATAGTACCCAAGGTAGCACCCTGCCAAAGCACCATCACTCACAGATGAGAGGAGGACAAAAAAATGTGTTTTTATATGTAAATGTGTATTAGGAAAAACTGCTTCCCCGGGAGCATGATCCCCTCCTGTACCTGAAACCCTTYCCAAAGACAAGAAGGACTCCGTGTGGGACTGGCGCTTTCCCAGTCGGCTGAACACAGTGGAGGTCGCCCTCGGCGCTTCCCGGTCTGCTCGGGGACCGTGATTCCCAGCGCTCCTGGGCATGTGTCCGTTTGCGTCAGGCGCCTTGCTTGGGTCGAACCTTCCCAGGCTTAGGCTTTGAGAGCTGGACCTTTTTGCCAAATTTCTTGTCTTTCTTACGTAACAACTGAGCTCCCTTATCTCTCCTTTTTTTTTTTTTAAGGAAATCTTTAGGTTTAAACATCCTGAAATYGCAAATTGACCTACAGAAGGGAAGGGGTTGCAAATCCTTCTGAAGGGTTGATGATGAAATACTTTCAAATGATATTTTAAATGGATAAGACTTGACTTAATGAACTGTTTGGGGAGAAAATCTGTTCTGATTTAGCCTATACTGATTATTTGGCTCCRCCAGTTACCCAAAGCTTCACCTTTCACCTGATTCTGTTGCTTCTGTTGTTCGGGTTGTAGAAGGTGTGAAACAGGATTTTGAAAGTTGGACAGAGACACAGTTCAAAATATCCTGTCAGTTGTGCACCTTCTGTTATGGACTAATGCAACCTGCGTAATCAAAAGGGTTGTGCTCTTCCCCCTTCACTGTACTCAAGCATCAGTGCAGACTGATGAGACAGCCAGCTCTAGTACATTTATGAAGTAATTCATTCACACCCAAGAAACATTGCACACCAGATTTGACTTTATGAACCTCATTGTAAAAATGTGGAATTCATAATGTTCCCTAAACTTCATGAGTTCAGAATATGTTTTATAACTGAAGCAACTGACTTTCTACATTAATCCAAATAAATATCTGGTTCTAGTATGCAATATTTGGTCACTTAATAGTGCATAATTTAGATAAAGATACATTGTAAAATTATGAACAATTAATCTTGAAATGGTCGTTGAGCTTAGAAAGTGTCCTTCAACGGATTAATGATTGGTGCTGCCCTTTTCTAGCTCTGTAACCTAATTTGTCTCGGGAAGAGTTGCCTTTGAAGTCAGGTTTAATTTACTACCTATGAGTCCTTTAATGGGTGTCTCCTCAATAGATGCCCTTCATCTACGTGGAGCAGGTTCATAGCTAACAGATAGTAAGAATGCATTGTGTATGCCCTTATCATAAACCTGATAACTGCCGTGTTACGAGGTTTGTATTCTGACTTCCTTAATAGTATTCAGAGACCAAATATCAAGGTCAATAGGCTAATATAGGGTTCTTAAACTGTTATTAATTGATAATTAAATTGCCTTAAAAGTAATCCAAGTAGGGAGATGTCCTCATACATTTGTCTTTATGTTTCCCTTTGTATCCAAACCATATAAATGCTACACATTTGAAAGGCAGCAGATGATACATTGTATTTTTGCTAATATTGAGTTTTATATTTCCCTGCCAGTCCTCTGCTTCATTTTTACTGYGGAGTATAGTAGATATGTCTATATAGGGAAGAAAAAGCAGGAGCTAAGGAGGCTATTGACTGAAGTTTATGTTGACCAATGAACTTAGTTCTTCATTTAAAAACATAATGTACATAATTTACTCTCTGTAGCATAAAAATATTCTTAGAATTGTTTGATTGCTGACTAAATTCAACTTGTTGACTAACTGTGTTTCAGGAAACTGTAGAATGCTCAAATACAGAGAAAAAGAGAAAGAAAGAAGAGAGGAAACAGAGAGAAAACTTGAAATGGTACTTGTGTCTGACATCAAAACTGCTTTGAATAGAAGATGCCTACTCCAAGGGTAAGTTAAGGATTTGATGAAGTAAAATGCTCTTAACTGAAGATGAAGAGTTTTAACTTGTTCTAATTTTAACCTACTATTATTGATCTTCCACTTACAATCAAGGTATAAAACTCAGCTCATAAATAGTAGTGTTGATTGTTACTCAGTGAATAGGTGTAAAGATTTTGCTATATGTATGGGTTTGTAGATTTRGAGCATTTAGAGCTGATCTAATATTGTTAAGACTGTCTCAGTCAGGAGGGAAGAGGGTGTACAAGAAGCATCTTTAGATCTTAAGACTCCACACTCAACTGCAGCTTGAAAATTCTTTCCGAGTCCTTATTTGCTCCAGATTGTTTTTTATCTAGAAACCTAGTTACAGAACCCAGCTGGAGATTGATTGTAATGTAGAAAACCTGAYGGCATAGACACACAGCCCCAGCAGACTGCTGAGAAGAGTAAAGCTTATTTGCTTTCCTAAATCCAGGAGTATTTGGGAGCGTAGGGCTATCAGAGCAGTGTAAACCATTGCTGGATCAGTAGCTGAAGCTGRTTATCCTAACAGAATATGGCAGAAGAGCCTTGCTGTGAAACTGAGTATTAGCAAAGGTAAGCAACTTTGCCTGTTTCTTCTCCAAGAGCTAGCTCGATATGAGAGTGCAGTTCAGAGAAAGCGAGGTGGAGGCAAGAAAATGCTCTGGATCTTAGCTGCGTATGCCCTAGTGGAGACTAGGGTCTGACTGATACATTCAGTTCTGGGTCCTCATTTCCTCTTTGCAAATGTATGGGTTTGCATACAGGGGTCTTGCATGCTTCCTTAGAACATGTTTAACTCGCCTTTGGAGAGACTTTTGTGTAGTGTGGTTTCCAAGAGATCCCTGGGCTTGAAGTGAGAAGAGAAACAAGCCGACAAAAAGTTGTTTGTTTGTTTTGGGGTCTGGAAGTAAAAGTGTGGGTGGTAACCTGAATTATTGTTGTAGCTCTCTGAAATATTCCTTCATGTCTGAGCTGAGTTGACACTGACATCTTGGCATGAAACCTGGTTTGCTTCAGATGCATCCTTGTGGATCCTATTAAACTGAGATACTTGCTCAGGTAAAACTACRGTGAAGTCCTTGTATCAAAAGACATCAGGTGTTTAAGTTGAATGGGTTTTATATATGCAAAACTAATTCCCTTAAAGAATATTCATGGAAATACTTAATAGAAATGTGTTCATATTTCTGAGCCTATGTAAAAATGTAGATGGAGTCTACCTTTGTGCAAAATGAATGTTTTTCTACTGTCTCTGAAGGCAGGCCTGCAAAAATACAAGCACCTTTTGGCAAGAAATAGTAATTTTTCTCAGGGAAATTCAAAGCATATTCCTGTCATTCCAAAAGAAAAACTGGATACAAAAGTATTCAGAACAGCCCTGGACAGAACAMTGCTCAGAGCACAAGCAATGCATGCGTGACCTGTGCTCGCTCTACGTTTAGCATTAAGTCCTYCTAACTTCCCTGGCTTGCACGCTGCTCAGTGAAGGGTTTCCTTCAGCCAGCCAAGGAGAGCCATGGCAGATGCTTAGGGTTTATTCTTATGTAAGATAAAGTTTTCTTGTTTTCTGGCTAGGTTCTGAGGTTAACTAGTTGTTGAGCTCTGATGATTGCCACCTTGCAAACTCTTTACACATTTTTCTAGTTATTTCCTCTGGCTTTCTGAGGATGTAAGTGAATTAATTCCTCTCTGGTGTATTGATGTTTCTATCAAATGCCTGAGGAGTTGCAAGCTTTCTTATTAGATGGGTTTTGTTCGTAATTAACAATTAAGACATCTCTCTTGAACTATGACATAGTTTTCTGCTGGTTGTTTGTCTGCTGGCTGTTACTTAGAGGGGCTAGGTTGTCACTATACATCCCGCTGTATTGCTTAAACTTTGGTATTTCTCTGCTGTAACCATGTGCAGCTTTTCTCGTAAGGTCAGCGGCAATGGCAAATAGGAGAAGTGAGAGACTGCATCCTGATTAGCTCCTAATTTAGCATTCCAGGATCGTTGTGTTCCAATAGAACTGGGTGAATAATTCATTGTGAACAATTGACCACTATTTGCCTGTTTTTCTAAATGRCCCACAAGCTGATTTTGTTTTATCCAAACCATTTCTTTAATCTCKCTGTATCTGCACCCTTTCTCAATGTTTCCTATCTTTCACAGCAGACGTTCTTAGCTTTACTGTTGGCACCCCCCAAGAAATAATTGTACCTACTCCACATAGCTGTGCCGTGCCCTTCTCGCTCAAAGAACACAGTAACCAAACGTAAGTAGCCATTGAAGAAGGGAGACTAGCTGGTGTTTGCAGCCGAATGCAGGGCCAGGTCACACAAAGACCTGAGACCAGGCTGCCTCTTGGCAGCACAGACATTCCTGCTCCGGGAGGACCTCCAAAAGAGCCAGAAGCCCCTGTCTCTTGTGGGTCTATTAGCCTGCTCTTGTGTGAGAAAGCTCTCAGCTTTGAATTGTGTGCATAGTACTTCCTTCTGTCCCCTGTAACACAAGATGCAATGGGTCTTGCTTTAGAGGGCAAAGGGACACTTTGCCACCCAAGTATTGGCCCATGTTATACCCCCTTGTTGGCTACAAGGCTTCTATGGCAAAACCTCTGCTCCACACATCCCCAGGAAAGTATGYGGTATATATCAGATTTCAGGATTTAATTCCTTGGTTAAGTGATCAGGACTTTTATGTGTCTAAAGTCTACAAGATTGGGGGAATCTTGTCACTACTAAGGTTTTCTTTTACTTCGATCAAATATATAAATGAAACATAGGATATATAAACTGCAGTAGAAATAGGTACTATTCAAACAGGTTTACTATTAATGTAAAATAACTTCAACTTTCCAGAGTGGTCTTATTTTGAACRAATCAGCTTGTGTGCTTGTTTATTGCATATGTGTGGCAGCAGAAGGAACGTGGATTCATAAACATTTTGTGTAGTATTTTTTTGTGTAACTCAAGATATGGCAGATTTGCCTGGTCTCTAGTTTTGCTTTGAACGTGTAGATAAAACAACCATGAAAACACTTCTGAAATTTGCACCTGAATCCACAACCTTTTAGGTATATTTCTCCTACCACATTTGAAGCACTGAAGACTTGCAGACACTGCCTCACTCCAGCTGAAGTTCAGCTCTGGTTTTGCAGTGGCTGTGAAATAGAAACAAAATCCTAACTCAAAGCACCTGCCAGCATCACAAACATTCAAAGCTGGATCCAGGTCTCGTAACTTGAGCCTTCTCTAAACATAATACTTTCCAGTAAATCCAAGTGGCTTTCTTCTCAGAGTCTTTAATGAGTGTTTCACGCTCTTCCAGCACCCACTCCTTCAGTCTAAGAATGAAGCATGTTACGTTTTATTCTCCAAGAAGCAAACASTCTGTTCCACTGTCAGCAGCAACTAGTGTTGCAGAATGACAAACACAGATGCTGCTACGAGCCCCTGGCGTCCCTATGGCTCTCCCATGTCGTGTAGTGCTTGAGGCATGTCGTAAGGATGAGTGACTTGAGCTACCTCTTCAGGAGTGGAGACTGTAGAAGGGGGTTAAGGGGTACGGCCAAGTTTGTTGAGAGATCTATGGTCAGAGCACTTGCTGTGCTCCGCTGGTCCCTGCGACCATGCTGTGACCATAGCCCAAGATGGTTCACGTTTCCTGATACACAAATTATACTCAGAAATTTAGACACAGTCGGTAAAGCAACTGTATTTATGGTCAGGGACAACCTCCTCTTTAATCTTAAAGTTTTCCATGAACCTGTTTTTTGAAACTTTATTCACTTTCTCTGGAGATGTGGAAAGACATCTCGAGATGTTTTCCTCTAGAAGTGATGTGAATAGCCKTATTTTCTCTTCTTGGACTCCTAAGAATGCAGCTTTCCCAGCCATTTACGAGGCCATTTCTGAGGTAATACGTATAATTCGGTGACAAATCCACTTCAGCCTTGGTAATGCCCTTCGTTTTTACTTCAAAACATTCCCTGACTCTCATGGATTTGTCCTATTTAACACCCAGATAAAGGTAAGCTGTCTTTTTTAATAACGATGGATTACATTTTCTCGTTACATGCTCTGATTCAAGTGGATTTTTCAGTGTGAGCACATCTATTCCAGAGAAAACAGTAATGTCAGTGTGCGAATAAGTGTAGTTATTAGAAAAGTAAACAAGATGAAACAAAAACTAACATAAATGGAAATTAGCTGATTAAATTACTGCTGCGAAGACCAGGGTTTTTGCCTTCCATCTGCAGAAGCGTCCCCCATCTTCCTTTCCTTTTCCTGACAAGAATGTTGTTAGAAACCATAGCAATGGACTGTTTGGCAAGACCTTGTGCGTCGGAGGGTGACTTCAGGCTGCTCTTTGTGCCCTTCAGAATAGGGCTCTTTCTCACCAGCACCCCAAGCAGTGGGATGGAAACGAGACTCCGGACTCTGACTGAAGCTGGCTGATGGCGGGAYGCGTTTCTGAAAGGGGGCTTGGGAGTGGGTGCCCTTATACCTCGAAGAAACCTGCAGGTGGTCTAGTGCCTTTCAGGCCATCCCAACGGTTCAGTGCAAAAAATGAAGCTTGATGAGTGGTCTGTTGTCTGTTCCCATCCTGACAACTATGTCTGAGAACTGAGAAAACAGCAAAATCCAAAATAATCCCATTTTTGGTCTGTACGATGTCTGTACGGTTAGGTCTTGCTTTGCGTGCTTCCTAGAGAAACTCTAAAAGAAATAGTTTCAAAGTTCTGCCTAGCTCTGAACATCCTACAGCCCTGGGGAAGTTCTGCTGTGTGYCATGCACTAAAACACTAAATACGCATCACATTAAATACACGTGCTCATCCCTGCCCATTAAGAGTATGGTCAAAAACTGTGGTRAAGTCCTACAGAAGAAAATGAGAGGTAAGCATGCACTAAAGCTAGTGAGTTTCTTAAGTGCTTTTGCCCAACTGGGGCCTTAGACCTTGATGTATTTCCATTTTTTTTTTTTTTTTTATATGGCCAAAATAGGTGAACCCAGTAAAACGTGTATTTTGCCTGCCATCCACCCTGGAATTCCTCCCAGGCGACTTCCACCCATTTCTCGAGCCGTTCCTTTGGGCCGAGCAGCAGGCAGCCTGCACGCCTGTCCCGCGGAGCGGATCATGGCCAGGGCAGGAGGGCCAGCAAAGAGCGGGGGTTTGCTTAGCCACCCCGCCTCGGCCAAACGGAGTGATATAACCCTGCTTTTATGGGCTTGCTTTGCTAAAATAATACGAATATCACATTTTGCTCCTCTAAAACATATTACAATATAATGTTGCCCTGAGAGAGAAAAGGAGAAGATGTGCAGCTCCTGTTTCATTTCCTGCTTTCACGGATTGTTGTGTTACTAAAATATTTTTATTACAGAAGAACTTGAAGCAATATACAATGTTTGTCAGAGGATTATTTATAGTCCCTTTAAGCTGAATTTCTGTAATGAAATCCATTTACAGACATTCCACAGTGCCCTATGGTTACTTGCTTATGCAAATGAAATGTGACCCTTGGAGTAAGCCTCTTGCCCTTGCTGTCACCCTCCTTGGCTTCAAAGGTCTGCAGATGATCGCTTCTTAAGTGAATGGGGCTTCTTATTTGGTTTTGAGAGGAGAAAAAAGAAAATGRAAAAAAACCCCTCTCCCCTGCATGGTATTCCTACACTGATTCCGAGTGTCTGACGGGYTGTAAGACACATAGATAAGACGGTGCTGATTTGTTTGAATGTTAAGATGCAAGACCTTTGCTCATAAGCATATTTCCTAAATTAGGCTCTTTAAAAGGGAGATTCTTCTATAGAATTATCAGAAGTGCCTAAGTGATTTAACTGCCTGGATTCATTTATTTTTCAAATGTACTTTGGGCTCCTAATTGGGTTTCAAAGGTCTTCTRGGCTGCGAGGGTGCCATACCTGCAGGCCTGATTCTGCAGGGACACACTCAAAGTGTGTAAAAGTGTAAGGCACAAAGTATGACTTTTAACAAATGARCTATTATGGTTCTTAAATGATTACAGTAGTCTCAGAAAATCAAGAAATCCTRTGAAACCAAGGTAGTAAGGGAGTACTCTTGGTATTCCCAACTTCTGCTCTTGGGGGCATTCTTGGAAGCATTTAGGATTGTGGCTTTTTGTTCCTCTATTTACAGAGAGAGAGCTCGGACTGCAATTTCTGACCTATTTCAGAATGCCTGGAGATTATGGCTGAGTCTGTCTATAAAGGTCTATAAAAGACTTTTGTGTCTATAAAAGTAAATTTAGAGTTGCTCACGGCTCCCAAGTCACCTTCTCAATCATGTTTCAGATGTTTCTGTAATCACTGGCATCGTGTTATCATGGCACTGACAGCACTAGTTTCATGGTAGATTTTGAAAGAGTTCCTAAAAGTTCATCACCTCTTGAATTGGGCAAAATGGTCATTAAACAATAAAGAAACCTTTTCCTCTGCAAAGAGGTGTGTGTGTATGAATGCATGGAAGGATGGAAGGGGAGAGTACCTGTACGTGGTTAGCTGCCTTATTTTCCCCTCTTCCTCTCAGAGATGAATACCTCCATAAATACCAATGGCAAATCTTAATGTATGGCTAAATGACTTATTATAAGACGGACTGCCCATAATGACATTATTTCTGAAGACTTCCTATGTACTAGGTTCTGGTTTAGTTTACCGTTTTGTTTGCGTGTTTGTTTTTTCTTCAGCGTTTCTTTCACAGTTTCCTTGTAAGTGGAGGGTGACACCTGGGGCTATGGTCTGCTKGTCGTTTACTTCAGTAACTCAGGGCAGTTGCCATTCACTTCAACTGTATGAGAATGCCAAAACATGCGAGTGTCAACAGCCTTTAGTGACTCTAGTTATTTGTAGCTATTTTTAATTAGAAAATATTTGTGTCCTAAGGACATATAAGTAGACACCTTAGCCTTACCTTAGACCTCTGGGCGGGGAAGTGGTGCTCCCAAAAGGTGCAAGAGGCAGGAAACTGCCAATATCCTCTGGAGAGCAGACTGCAGTCCTCGATATATTGTTAGGACCTGTTCAAGAACATGTAGGAGAGCTTCTTTGACTTCATAGACTGAGTGCTTTCCTGTCAATGCTAATGTAAGGGGCTTTTTCAGAAATCATTTACCTGGGTTTCAAAGGGCTACACTAAAACATAAGCTTTTCTTCAGCCCGCCGTGCTCTGATCACAAAGCTGTTTCCTTGCTGTGTAGAAAACGCAGAACTCCTAGAAACCCGGCACGCAGCTAGAGAAAATTATTACACTGACACTGTGCAGGAGGGTTTCAATCTCGTCCTTGGTAATCTGCTTCAAACTACTTCTTTCCAGAGCAGAAAGGAATATGTAATAGCCCTGGCTGGCTATTTCTGAGATCGTAAAAGAGAGGGCATGCTGCTAGTGGTGCTATTAGGTAATCTTCTGCAGGCTCTTTTAAAGGACCTTTGCAATAAAGCAATGCAAATAAAACTGCTAACCCTACAATGGTTTGTGCTAGGTTTCAAAATGGAGCTGGAGACAAGAGTTTGCTGAAATCCAAGGACACCAAAGCAATGGCAAAGATAATGATTTTGTGTGTGTTGAATCTGTCCTGCTAGGATGAGTTTTCTGAAGTATGAATTAAAAATAAAAGCAAAAAGCCTAAATAATCCAAGTTTTTCAGTATAAGCAGTGCAGTTTGCAGTGTAACTTTTTTTAAGAAAAAGGTATATATGACTTATGCAAATATACAGAGATGGTTTACTCACTAGACCTGTCATTTTAAGCTATTTGTGTTCTGACAAGATAATGCTTCAGATTGTGGGTTTTTTGTTTCGCTTTGATTTTTTACCATCTAGACTAATGTATAGGCAGGCCCTTAGAAGGCATTTTCTGTATCCCAGGCCTTGATTGTGCTCCTGGGGTGTCAACAGGAACTCAGCATGATGTTCATGTGTACTTGCAGTGTTTCCCGTACACTCAGAGGATATCGGGAACAGAAACCAACAGGAGGAGAGCTGGGACTGTCTGAGCAAGCACAGAGGGTGGCTTTGGGGGCTAGTATTGTTTTTTGAGMGATTAAGAGAATGGGAAGAAATACAGGAGTTAGCTTGTGGTTGCAGGGGGACACCCTATGTTTAGAGGTCTGGTGCAATCCATGCAAAATTCACTCATTATCCAAAYGCAGCTATTTGAATAGACCTGTTCTAGGAACTGAGACAAGAACTAGCAGAGGTGAAAGAAAGATAAAACTGGAACAAGGACTGAAGTTTGGGAAAAGAAACAATGAAGGAGGTTGAAGCAGGAGGGACACAGAGAGTACATATGCAAAAAACGATTTGTACAGAGGATGGTTTGTACCCACCAAAAGAAGACTGGCATTACAGAGCCCCAGATCCAAGTATTTTACCATTTTTCTGCTTTCTGCAAATGTCAGTAACGTATGCTTCTTAAACCCCTCTCCTGTTGTTTGCTAGCCTTGTCCAGGTCCAGGAGTCTGCACAGAGGATCTAAAGGTTTTKTCTGTGTGATTGAACCATGAAAGCACCAATGGAAAAAGCAGCYAGAGAATGAGGAAAGAGGGACTTGGGTTTGCTGGCCCATTGAAACACAGAAAGTGTGAAATAGACCTCAGAGAAAGAAGCAGTGAATGCTAGAGTAAAGCTGGCTTTGAATGGACCCCTTGTTCATTAGTGTTAGGAGTAAGTTAAAAGTTCTGTAACCAAAGCTAAGATTGGCATGARGAGGAAGGAAGGTAACCTTAAGGCAGAGAAATGCTGCCCTGGGTAAATGAACTTACATTTTTGCATCTTCCACAGAACCCTGCTGAAGGGATGTCTTTTAAAAACTTTTTTTTTCTACTTGTTCGTTCACTTTCTTGAGATCTGATCTGTGAAGTAGAGAGCAGGCAGAACTGCCTCTGAAGACCCGGCCAGGCAGGACAAGTCTGCTGTGAAACAAGACTCARTGCTTCTCGCGCTGGATAATGGATATCCATGTGAATGAAGATTGTTTACCTTGGTTCCCCAGCAAGGAAATGGGAATTGAAATGGGGAAACCCTTCAGGTCACTTTGCAATGGCAGGTCAGTGCTGGTGATATATCTGGATGGTAGGGCTAGGAGGAAATGARTCATTTGGAATACATACCAGGTCAAGAATAATGTTCGGCAGAGAGTGCCTAGAGCTATACACTGAGCAGTGACACTAATACCCACTTTACAGCAGAGTAGTGTCATCTATCATCTGGCCCCTGGAACACACGGTGTAAGTGGATACCGTTCACCATATTGTATGGCATATTGTATGGCTTCAGGAGGGCTGCAGCGAACTTGTACAGGCTTTCCACAAGTATGGAAGCTTTTGGGTCAGGAGAGGGCTTCGACTTTCTTGCCATACAAAATCTGTGTAAGTATTTCCTAGTGAGTTGGCAAAGGCAGCTTCCAAAGTCCTGCCGAGTGAGAACCCTGGAGACCCAGAGATCCTCATGGGCTCAGATGACTTTCTGTGTGTGACTTTACTGGGACCCAGGGGTGCGGGTATCCACGTAAGCGATAGCATGATCTCCTACAGCTCATGGGCAGCTCTCACTGGAATTACTCATAATTTCAGTATCATTCCAGTGTCAGGCATTGTTTTCTTCCACTCAAAGTAAGACACCTCATTAATTCAGAATTACTTCTTTTTCTTTGGCACCCACTGAAGTGTTATGTCTCTTTCACCTAGCTTTTCTCGTCTGGRACTGCTTGCTTGCATGCAGTGAAGTGCATCAGCATGATTCCCCAGAGTTTAAGTACTTCCATTTAAGGCACTGTACAGATGATCTGAGYGTTCCTGGTGCTGGACGCTCCTCAGTTGGAGTGCAGAGTCGAGATGCGAGCTCTTAATTCACATAAATATCCTGGTGTTTTCACCCGAGTTAGCTAGCAGGCCAGATGCAATAAAAATCAGAGTGCAAATGCTGTACATGCTTCAGCTGGCAGCCACCTGCTTTGCCGCAGAGAAACAGGCTAATCCTTTTGTGTGATGAAAGTCCTTCGCCACTTTCCCACAGTTCCTTTTGTGCACCACAGCAGCCAGGCAAATTCTCCCGCAGCCCTCYCAAAAAAAAGATGATATAGGCAGGCAGCAAACAGCTTTGACAAAAAGCTGGAATCCATCCCCCAAGAGCCCGGGGGGTTGTTCCGAGTCCAGAGCGGCAGTATGTGTATATAGCRTTCTAAAACCATCCCCGCGCTGATGAACTTATTGCCCAAAGTCTAGATCTAGCCACCATAGCTGACCTTGCAATGAAGGCTAAGTTTAGAGCCTTTCATGTCCATTTTCTCCAGGCACTGCTTCCTGTAATCAAAGACTGCTCAAAATGAACAGTAYAGACCATTATTTTGGGGATTTGCTTTTTGCCACCCCCAATATTATGACACCTGTGACTGATATCTTGGCAGAAAGATCTGAAATTCCTGTTCATAGAAAGTTACTTTTTTAAGAGGAGGATTGGGAAAAAGAGACAGAAAGCAAGAGAGAAGTCCCATTTGACAGAGATGTAACAGGCATTCCAAATTACTTTTTCTTGTTCCCAGTACTCTTTTGCTTTAAGCATTGACCAGAGATAGAGTATGCAAAACCAGCTGCACTTATTTAAGTTCTGCATAAGTGTGCTTAGGTCTAAATTCTTTCTACTGAAATCTGCTCATCTTTCAAACATATGYAATTCCTTTTCTCAAAGGATATGTCTCACCCTAGCAAACATACCCCGTATGTGAATTGGTGAGGCTTGCTGCCCAAGGAAGGACTTCTGCATCGTTTTTGTTACAGGGTGTYCGGCGGAGGCTTTAGGCAAGCAAGGACTGCTTGCAAATCGTTTCCAGGATGCAGCTGCACCGTGAAAAGCTTCATGTAGTCTATAAAAACAGCGGGGATGCCCTGAGTCCTTAAAGTGCTCAGCCAGTCTGCGTGGAGACTCCGCTGGAGTCCTTGAACTGCTGCTTACGGCTYCACAGAGGAGTGAGGCATGGTCAGGAGGGCTCCTTACAAAGCTTGCCAGGATCTGACCTGTTAACTGTGAAAAGCAATTCGTCTTATTGTCAATATTAACYGAAGGGTGACTTCCATCACTTTTCAAAAATGTGACTAGTGGTGCTTAAGTACCTGATCTGTATTTATTTATTTAATGAAATGTAACTAGGCCATGAAAATTATTGTAGCATTAGTATCATTCTGTTATCATTGTCTGATTTGGAGAGTTAAGACTGACCTGTCCAGGAGGACGAGTCGTTCGGTGAAATAGTGTTTAGATGCCTAGGAACTTACATTTTGACATGTTTAATTTCTGTTCCAGGTTATATTTTACCTTAGAGATTATCATATAAATTAACTACAATTATGAGGAAATAGTAAACTATATTGCTATGGTATCGTTTCAAGGTAAACAGTCTCTGTTTTTAAAATCTTATTCCCCTATTTTTTGAACATTTTGGGATCACTTCCTTTAAAAATCAGCTATTTCTGATGTTCTTTCTGTGATACTTTTCAAATCCTCCTGAATGGAAAATGAGACCAGGACATTAAAGAACACTACATGCATAGTCTATATATCATTGCACTGATGTCTCCCATAAGTACTTTTGATTAAGAAAAAAAAAATTGCTTGGCTCCCATATATTGACTTACTATAACCTAATCATATATGCAATGGGTTTTATATAATTATCTGTGCTGTGCAGTGTGCTGACTATACTAGTATGGTATGAGGACAATGAACTCYTCCACATGGTAACACTGGGGACTAGTAGCTGTCAGGAGAATACAAATGTTGGATTATTTAAATAAAATTACCAGAGAAAATAGTAAAGTATTTTTGCATATATACTAAGGAACAAAATAGCACTTTACTATGTTTGCTGCCAACACAAAGTATAATTTGCTATGTAGGCAGTCAAGGATATTACCAGATCTGAGATCTGCAGATCCATTTGGCTGCAAAATATCTCGGGTGTCTTGTTGCTATGAGAACTACCTCCGTTTGCTCTGTTAGCATCTGATGTGCCTGCAGATCATGCAGATTTCGCCTTGCTCAGTTGACTTCAGCAGGGTTAAACCCCCCAAGGAGTTTGCATATTGGTCGGAGAGAGCCCTTACTTGTAGGAGGTTTTTATGAGTAGATAATGCTCTCACTTTATCATTTAGGAAGATTGATTATACACCGTGTTTATGTAAAAGGTTATTATTCATCTACTTTGCAAATTCAGGCTGAATGTCCATTTCCTGCATGACTCTACTATTGCAAAACCTTTAATTCCTAGTTAGATTTACTATATTTAAAGTTGCCCATGACATGAAATTATTTTCTGGATTGTCATTGCTATTTAGTGCTGATATAAAATATTACAGAGATCACAAAGCAGAGATGACTGAAAGTAATATCAAGACAAATATAGCCCTGAGAAAACAAACACTCTTTAAATTTGAAAAAGGAGCATTCTGCACATGCCAAGCAACTTCTGCAAGGCTTGAATTCATCTTGCTCAACTTTACGTGTCTGCAATCAAAGTATTTACGTATGAGCTAGTTCTTTGCATTGCCAATAGGCATACACTGATCTGAGTCAATGAAATATATGGAGTTAGCGATCTCAGCCTACAGCAAGTTACTAGATTTCACCTTCTTACTAGACTATAATCTCTGACAAATGCACACGAGCATTCTTGCAGGAAAAGGAGGGAGAAAGTGTTTCCTCTGCCAGGAGGAAGGCCTGAGGCACCGTACGTCCTTTTCCTTGGCTGGAGGTGTCCAGGATGCCCCTTGGCCATGGAGGGACTGTTGGGAGCCCGGGCAGAACAAGACGGTTTTTGGTCATGATGAGAAATGAGAAGCTGTGCTGGATGGACCACGGGAGAGCTGTGGATGTTGTCTACCTTGACTTCAGCAAGGCTTTCTGCCACAACACCCTTATATGAAATCTCCAGCAGTATGGATTGGACAGGTGGACAGTGAGGTGGATTGAGGCCTGGCTGAATGGCCGAGCTCAGAGGGCCGTGATAAATGGGGCCAAGTCTAGTTGGAGGCCTGTGKCYAGCAGTGTCCCCTAGGGAYCGGTGCTGGGCCYGGGGCTGYTCAACTTGTTCATCAATGACTTGCACAATGGCACAGAGGGCACCCTGAGCAAGTTYGCTGGTGACACCAAACTGGGCGGAGTGGCCGACACTCCAGAGGGCTGCGCTGCCATCCAGAGGGACCTGGACAGGTTGGAGAGTTGGGCACAGAGGAACCTCATGAGGTTCAACAAGGACAAGYGCAGGGTCCTGCACCGGGGCAGGACTAACCCCGGACACCAGTACAGGTTAGCAGCTGACCTGCTGGGAAGCAGCTCTGTGGAGAGGGATTTGGGAGTCCTGGGTGACAAGTTCCCCATGAGGCAGCAATGGGCCCTCGTGGCCAAGAAGGCCAATGGGCTCCTGGCTGCACCAGGAGGAGCGTTGCCAGCAGGACGAGGGAGGGGATCCTGCCCCTCTGCTCAGCCCTAGTGAGGACAAACCTGGAGTATTGGGGGCAGTTGTGGGCTCCCCAGGACAAGAGGGACGTGGAGCTGCTAGAGAGGGTTCAGCGATGAACGACAAAGATGATTAAGCGACAGAAGTACCTATCATATATGGAAAGGTTAAACAAGCTGGGCCTCTTTAGTCTGGAGAAGAGAAGGCTGAGAGGGGATCTGATGAATATATATAAATACCTGGGGGATGATTGTAGGGAGGAGGAKGCCAAACTCTTCTCAGTGGTGGCCAGTGATAGGACGAGGGGTAATGGGTACAAGTTAAAACATAGGAAGATCCATCTCCATGTGAGRAAGAGCTTCTTATGAGTGAGAGTGACAGAGCCCTGGCACAGGATGCCCAGCAAAGTTTGTGGAGGCTCCTGCTCTGGAGATCTTCAACACCTGCCCAGACACCACCCTGTGCCCCAGGCTCTGGGTGGCCCTGCTGGAGCAGGGGGTTAGACTGGATGATCTCTAGAGGTCCCTGCCAACCTCAACCGTTCCGGGATTCTGTGAAAAAGACCATGCCACATGTCCTGCCCCTGGAGTCAGGGAGGTGTGAGGATATGCTGAGGTCCCCCTTGAAAAGCCTACTAACAGGTAACAAAATACCTAGTGGAAAAAATCGTTTCCAGGATTCCAATAGCTCCGTAATAAATGAGTTATTTGTGCTTGGGCTGTCTTTATACTTCTCCCATGACTACTATCAGTAGTATCAATGATTAATAAAGAGTCCTTGGATAAAACTATGTAATAACATACTTACTAAACTGTAATGTTCAAATTATTGGGTAGATTGCACAACAACATAAAAGTATATTTGTAATCACTAATTCTGCATAGATGCCTTTCCAAGGGATATTGCTTTTCAGTCATTTGTTATCACCTGGATATTTGACTATTACTTTTATCATTATGTAGCCTCAACACTGTGTAGCTGGTCATCAAGGAGAACATATGCATCTTCACTAGCCTRTTTGATAGGTTACCTATAATACTTGATATAACTGGACATACTGTCCGAGGCTCTTTGTGCAATTTTCTGTACTGCATACAGTGATTTTTGTTCTCTGCAATGTTTCTACAGCTTACACTCTTCTGTACTTTTCTGTGTCACACACTTCTAAATCAAAAGTAGTCAGTCAAATTGGGCAAATGGTTGACCCACATGATAGCAATTATTGAGGCTATTCAGAAGAGTAGAGCAAAAAGTGGTATTAAAGTGCGCACACTTTAACTTCTGTCCGTTCTTAGCAAACATGGCTAATTAGGTGTTGATTGTTCTCTGAAAACATATGCAGGAGCTATAATTAAATATCTGTTTCACAGTGCTGCTTAGACAAGTAATAATGCAGTTATTGTAAGAATGGCATTCTGAAATTGTAGAAAACTAGGGCAGATAGGTGTAGTGTGAAAGCTTTCAA
This sequence comes from Eudromia elegans, assembly GCA_003342815.1. Classification (NCBI taxonomy): domain Eukaryota; kingdom Metazoa; phylum Chordata; class Aves; order Tinamiformes; family Tinamidae; genus Eudromia; species Eudromia elegans. The sequence goes on from PTEX01000080.1 coordinate 1,856,852, forward strand.
GGGTTAAAATATCATAACGTATTATATACACATTTATACCAAAGGCCAGAGGGGTAGTAGTTGCATTTCATAATCACTATGGCATTTTATGGAACTTCTGCCTCCTTATGGTTTTGTGACCTCTCTGCAGTCGAGGAGACCAGAATAAAGAAAGGTCAGAATAGATGTCAGCCCAAGCAATTACGAAAGGGAGAACTTGGACATGACCCTGAGATTAGAAACGGTGACCTGTCACAGTGACAGGGGAAAACCTGCCATGATGCCTTTTTGTCAAATACAAACTGCCATAGCAGTCTTAAAATGTACTGTCGTTTATTTGCATTTTAATCTCTTTCACCTCTAATATTGGGCTTTCCTTCTCATCTTCTCTCTTCGGCCATCTGCAGATGGTTCAGATAGCAGAAAATAGGCATAGAGTTTAGAATATCCACAGCCCTTGCAAAGGAATATCTTGAAAAATGGATCAAACGCATACAGACTGGTATGCGTCTGGTATTTTACAGACCAAAAATAACAGAGTAAGCAAATTGTGAATTGGATATGGACACTGGCAATATTTTAGCATTCCTTTTAAGGCCAGTGAGAGCTTCTTCTCAGATACAAATTTTGCTCGGATGCTGTATAACCAGAAATGGAGGAAGAACTGAACAGAACAGGATTTGGAAGTGAAATTTGACCCGTGTTTTTATTTTTTGAATTTATTTCAGATTTAGCCATAATAATAAAACATTTTTTTCTTTTTTCTTTTTCTTTATTTTTTTTCTTTACAGAGAAGGTCATTCGCAATTTCTTTCTTTAGCATGGTTATTTGAATTACAGACATTACTCATTTCAGACTTCTGAGTTGAGTCTTGTCATAGAGGAGCATTGTCTCTGCATTACATCTTTTATTACAGGGTTGACCACCTATAAACAAACGCTATCACTCTTGCTGCTAAAGGATGATGACCATGGGAGCAGATTTTAGGTACGGAGTGTTCAACTGGGGCATAAATCAAGGGTCTACCAGGGACACAGCCAACTCTTACGAGAGAATGAGATTTCCATGTGTTGTTCTTGCATAGCCAAGGAAAGGTGATGACTCAAAGGTCACCAGCTTGGCCTCTAAAATTCTAATGTGAAGAGAAGTGAAGATTTTATATTTAACAAGCTATCCTTTCTCACCAGGACAGAAGCTTTCCCTTCYTTGGCTATTTGGTATCACTGCTCTTTCCATGCAACCTGGGAAATAGTTACAGCCTTTTTAACGGGTTTGTGGCGGTGACAGTTCAAAAGTTTCTTCCTTGCCTCAAGGTTATTCATATGACAGTCTTTCTCTCCTCTCCAAACACTAGAAAAGTCCTTTTTTCCCCTCTATGTATGTTTTCAGCAAACAGATACTTTATTAAAAACATTGTACATTCTGAGACTCATGTTAATAATGTTCGTATTGGCTTGCTAAATTTGTTATTCTAGCATCCACTCTGTCACCAAAGCTATGCCGGAGTGAGATAAGATCTGTCCCCCTGCAGACAGGTGCGATGGTTGCTGTGACAAGCTTGTGGTTGTTTGGAAAGGTGTGGTTCCATTGCAGACCTTCTATTTGCTGAAAACAGATGTCTGGAGAGCAGGTATCTGGGCGTGGTATTCTCAGTAAATTTAGGCTTTGTGCTGCCAACCCTGGTTGCAGGTGTTTTTGTGACTGCCTGTGGTCAGTACTGCTCATTGACTCCTTTCATGAATAGCTGTGATGACAGGAATAAAATGTAGGGGAGAACCTACCTCCCATAGCAAAAATGAGACTTGGAGACATGAACKAGGTATAATGAAAAAAAAACCTTAAATCTTTTTTTTGTAGGTGTTTTGCCATTTTCCTGCGTTTTTCTCTAACTTCCATTGTGGTAAAACTTAGAGTGACTAGTGGAGGAAAAGAAAATCCTAATTCTATCATGTGATCAGTATATGTATCTGTACACTGAGCCTGTTCAGCTTTTGGCTGATGCTCAGTGGCTCAGGAGATGCTCCTGTAACTCAGATGTGAAAGTAGAAATATGTTGTGTCAAACAAAGTAAAATTSTGGAAATATGTACATGACCATGAAGGAAAGGACTGAATCATATTCCATATATAAGTGAATAAATATAGTAGGTGATCATCTTGGTTATTTTGTTTTGCAAATAATGTCCTTTCAAATGAATATTTTTGCATGGACTTATATATGAAGAGATGGCACTTAAAAACCTCTTGTAAGATCCCACTCTTTTATATCTTATCCTTTGGTACTAAATCTGGGAAAACATTGAAAAATAGATACATGTACATGCAATTAGAGCTCCCCTGATACTGTATGCTCACCAGACAGATGTGTGAATAGTGTGTGGGTATTTGGTGTTTTCTAAATTTTAAATAATTAGCCTTGCAATTTGAATAATCTTAAAAGAGAGTTTCATGGGTGTACCTGCATAAAATAATGGAGGAATCAAATATAATGACTGCTCCTTCCACCCCAGGAGAAGTTTTACTGGCTTTTAAGGCATCAGCAAAATGGGTGCAATTTTTCTTGAAAGCTAAGCCTGATTTGAGTCACTGCTCTTAACCATGTTTTCCCAAGCAAACCTTCTACTCCAAATATGCWCGTTTAGCTGCTCTTCCAGGCGGGATTTCAGCCATGCTGATGTGAAATCCACCTCTCACGATAGGTATTTGTGTCGTTACTAGGGAAACAGAAGGAAACRATGACTGTGCTAATCTCGTGTTCAGCAGGTCTTAAGTGACATGTGCGATGGTTTGTAACAACTAGTTCCTACAAAGCGTTACTTTTCGGTTTTAATCTTMTAAAACCACACAAACTCATGTGCAGTAACAGCTAATTATAGTGTGGAGAGAAACAGGCCTGTGCTTTTAGTACACAACACGTGTGGTGATACAAACACTAGAGTCTCCCACTTCCAAGCACTGATAAAATATGGATGTAAAGAGCAATACCAGCACAGTAATGATATGCAGTGAGTTAGATCTCCAAAACTTAGGAAGTTACTTGTCACTTAAATTTGATAGTTGGTGATCGTGATCCACTTCCTAGTGAAGAGGCTATAGAGTTTCGTTGTTATTTGCACACCAGAAACAAGGACGAGTCTAYGTGTGGCCCTAGTGCTATGTGCTCCCAGTTGCTGAAGTTGTTAGAATCTAGTTCTGCTGGGAGCTGCTGCTTCTAAGGAAGCTCTGCTAGYCAAAAGAAACCTTAGCCCTTCTTCCCCAGAAGCCTTCTGCTTTTCACGGTGTATGTGGGCTTTTTTTGTCATTGTTTTTGGTTTTTTCTGGTAGAAAAAGAAGTTACTCCTGTTGTAATTAGATGCCTAAGCATCCTTCATAAGTATCTGTCCATCAAAGTATCTTCTACATGTTTAAGCTTGGAGAAGACACAACTTCTCGTCAGCGAATGATGAAGATAAAGCACGGTGAGGGCTAAACAYTGAATGCGGGAGAGGGGCTGTCCATCAGACACTAAAGTGTCCAGATTATTTGTCTGAGTGAACTCTAAAGAACTTCCATTAAACTACATCTTTTCTAGCAAATTAACCTCGAAATAATGTCTCTATCTGGCCTGCTTGCTTTCATTCATAGCTAGAACCTCAATATTTCTTTCCACAGAAGATTAAGTGAAGTCTTTAAATTTGAGAACTGATCTTTGTATAAAACTATGTTTTCCTGTTGCTGTAAAATAAATGTTGAATAGCCTGGTTTTTAGCAGGTAGAAAGCTCCCTGGAGATGTAACAACAGATATCCTTCTACATACAATGCAAGTTAAGAGAGATTTTTGCAAACTTCGAGCTATGTGTTTGCCTCACATGAAATCCAACTCTAGCAATGACAGTTGTCTTATCCCTGGAGGATCCGTGAGCAATAAATTAAAATATAGCATAGTTGGCTATGTAATTCAACTCCCATTTTATCTTGGGTCTTTCCTACTGGAACTGAATTGGCTGAACCGTGTCGGATGTTGGGTTTTGGCTTTGAACTATAGATTCATAGAGCTTTTTAAAGGTATTTTTGTTAGAACCCTCTATCTATGACTTGCAAAGTAAAGATCACAATGAAGAACTCCGTACAATATGCCATCAATCAGAAGTACCCCAGATAAAGCTTTCGGTTTCCGTTTTACTGGATTTTAATGCATATCATGAACATGCTGGGACTATCTAATTCTTGTTTAAAAAAAAAAATAACAGCGGGGGAGAGGTGGAGGAAGGAAAACCGCAGAACTGGCAGTGGYGGTTACGTGTCGTAAGACGGAGGGTAGATCTGTCAGTCTTGTGGGACGTCAATGTTAGTTCAGTGCTGACACTGACACCCTCTTTTTTAGTGGCTCATTTGACTACTGACGGTCCTCTGTGCCTGCAGGAACGCTGTTGACCTTGACCTTGTTACCAGGCTGGCCTTCGGCTCGCACCACGCCGCTCAGCGGGCAGGCGAGCGCAGCCCAGCAAGCCCGCAGTAGCACACGGGGTGGCACAAACAGCTCGTCTTAAAAAGACCAGTCATCAGCTGCCATCAAGACAGTCYGATATTCTGAGAACAATAGAATTTGTTTTCTCTCTGTAATATCCAGAAAATCTTACAGTTGCTGTAGAATATGAGACCAAGGAAACCTATGGGGCTATTTGGGATTGCCCAGATTTCTAGTGTGTCCATAAACAGTTATTCCTTCCTTTTCCCGTGTTCTCTCACATCRCCTGTAGTCTCCAAAGGACAACAGTTAATCAAACTGCAGGATACGAGTGACTGAAACACGTTTGGCAGAGTTACCCTATGTAAGACAAATATGCTGAAGGAAGCAAATGAGGTTTTTCAGGATTATTTCAAAACATGATTTTTATTTTTTTTCTTTTTTAAAGAGGGGTGCAGGAAGGARCAGATGCAGATTGCTGATGTTATCTCTTCCATAAGTGCAAATAATAATCATTGATTCATTTATTAACTGAATGAATCCGAGCAAACGATCTCGGTGGTGAGAAGAYGGGAGCAAGCATCTGTGAGACATATTAAAACCTGCAGAGAGATGATCTCATTGCCTCCACCCCAAGGTAAGCCTACGTCCTGACAGCTTCCTTGAGAACGCTGAGGACGGCAGGAAAAAGATGAAGTGAAGGTCTCCTTTTGGCCGTGGGCCTTGCCGCTCTGCGCCGCGGGCGCTGTGCCGTTGCTGCCCGCGGGACTGCGCGCCCGCGGTGCGGGAGCCTTAGCGCTGTGCGCAGAACGGACCCCCAGGGACCGGGGAGGCTGCCGCTTGGCAGCACGTGCTGCGAGGTCTCTGGCTTCTCTGTTACCTGCCTTCCCTCGTGAGGCCCTAGGCACTAACGGGTTGAGTTATCTGGCCATYGTTCCTGTTGCTGTACTACGCATCCCGGTACCAACAAGTTAAGTTACGGTAGGGAACCACTGACGAATTTGCATGAAGGACATTGGTCCAGAAAGTGCAGTGGTCTGATGTGAAACCTTAAGTGAACGTAGTCCACGCCGCCTTGCATAGAATAGGTCTTAGTTTGSCAAAATCCATACTTTATTTTGCACCTCAGTTCACTGTGCATTCAATACCAGTACCCATCAGTAATGACCAACACTGGGCGTCCGTGGCTCTGTGTATTTGGGGGCGCATTTGACCCAGGTTGCCCTCCAAAGCAAAGGGCGTCCTGAGAGTTGTTTCTGCAGCTGKTTTTGTTTTGAGATTTGGTGAAGCTTCAGGATTTAGGTCTGGTAATTAGACAAGGTGTAGATGATATTTCGGATTATTTATGCAGTGCTCTTTAGAAATGTTTTTTAAAAAAATAGGTGACAGCTTGCTCATATTCAGATACGTAGGTAAGATTAATTCTTCTGATGGCAGCACTAAAGCTTGATTAAAATATCTTAATTAAACCAGAGCACCTAAATAAAAGGCACCTTGTGATTGTTTGTATGTGTGCATGTGAGAGAATATAATAGTTTAGTACAAAGCTAAATATTTTTTCAAAGAATCCAAGAAAAAATAGCAATTGTWCAGATAGAGAATCCTGGTGGATAATCTGTTTATTTTTTAAAAAAAGTAATGGGTAGAGTACCCTAAGGCAGCTCTCATATTGCATGTCCTGTCAGAAGGAAGGTGACAGTCACATGAAAATCCTAATARTGAACGAACGACAGTCATTTAACGTTCACTAATTTCTCTTCTGAAATGAAACATTTTAACAAAGACTTTTATAAGAATGTTGCATTTCATGGAAGCAATTTTTATATCCCTGCTTTATAGATTTTTTTTTTTAATAGTACTTGGGTAGCTAGAACATGTCCTTTTATATAAGAAATAACAAATGCAATTATTTTTATATGGAGTTTGTGTTCTCAATAGATGTGTTAGCTTTCGTCCGGCAGAAGTTTGTAAACAGCTCCATCTTCAGGCATCGCTGCCTGTGCTCAAGGAAGGARAAGGCAGCAATTGTCTGCCACGAGCTCTGGGAGACATGTTAGCATTCTACAACGTAGAGCAATCCTTATCACTTAAACGAATGCAATGGTCTTGTTTAACCATTTCCCACAAGCATGAAGCTGAAGGAAAATCACTGGTACTGGGCCGCAGCATCTAATAAATGGATTCTGGTATGGGTTGGTGGCAGAGTAGACGTATGGCAAGATTGCATTTCTCTGCATCTAAATTAGATTGAAAATGTACGGCAGCCACTAGAATGTCTTTCTGTCAGCAACAGACCCCGGTGTTCTTGAGCTAAATCAATTTTTAAAATGTATGTGTGCCTAAATAAAAATAAATGAAGTGAGAGAGGCAGCTCTGAGAAAACATTAGCATGTGGGTGGTGAAATATCTGAAACCTCGAGGGGTACACCCCTGGAAAYTGGGCCCACAGAACAGCCTTCTGAATATCATTCAGTGCGAGAGTGAGCGATATGATTCTGTATGTTGACAACAGTGAAAATGAGATGCTGCTTAGACACTGAGGAGAGGGGAATTGTGTTGTCTCGTGGGAGTTTTTCCTTCYGTCGTCGTTGCCTAAACCAGTCATTGGAAACCTCGACCTGGGAGGAGGCATTTGTTTGTGTTTGTTTTGGTTGCTTGGTTGTTTTATTTCTCCCTACAACACGCTTGAAATGTTTGCCTGTTTGATTCAATTTATGGGCATTATAGAACATAGTTTGTCTTTACAATCTCCAGAAGGAAGCTCTGCTTAAGCAATAGGGTATTTAATAGTGAGTAACAAGATGAGTTTTAGAATTACAAACTGAACTCAATATTCCATTCTGCCCAATCCATCAGTATGCTTGGCGTTTTAGCGTGTAGCCTTTCCTCCTCCAGGTTGTCTCCTGTCGATGTTCCTGATTACATCGCTGCTCTTCCAAAGCACTGAAGCGTGTGTATTTGCACGTTGTCTGCGTGCGTGGGGGGGTACGCGTGTGCGAGGTCCTGTTGTACTGCTTAGACACACGAGGTGGATGGGAAAAAAACCCTTTCAGTCCTTTTAAAACACGTGGTGGGGCATGCCTCCTCTTGCTTGTTTACAAGTTGTTTACTCTTGCAAAGTTAAAAAGATTCACACCTTTAAAAAGACCTAAATGCCTGTTAATGTTTTACCACAAATATGTCRTGAACTCTTCCAACAGTTTATTTGATGAGTATCTGTAACTGGTAAAATGCACATTTAAAAACTATGGATTGAGTAAATTTGAACATTTTTGACATCACCATAAATTTGATCATAGCTTTTGTGCAAAATCAAAACTTTTTGGTATATATTTCTCATCCATTTGAGAATAAGACATATAAGAACCTCRGAGTATTTAATGCTGTCCTGGACTGCAATGATAATCCCACTGGATTTATCTGAAGTAAGTAGGTTTGGTTTTTAACCCATCATTGTGTGTGCCAGAAGCTGTCTTTACGCAGTGGCAGATCTGAGAGGCAGCAAAGACCTAAGCACTGTGGACCTACCAGCAGCAGACATGCCTTAGACCTTTGCTCTGAGTAATAGGGAGCAATTACATGTGAGCGTAGGTTGTTGTTGGTGCTCGCTGGGACAGCATGTAGCTCGCAATGGGAAGAGGCAGGGAAAGAGGAAAGCTCGTTTCGGAAAGTAATCAGTTGATTCGCRTTGTCTCCCACTGCGTTGCAAGAAACAATCTTTTTTCTTTTTTATTTCTTTATTTCAATATGGTGATAGAAAGAAGCTGTGTGCAAAAYGGCTTTACGGAATCATAAGCTTTGTGCAGAAGATCAGTGTAACTGAATAAATGGAGCAGAAAGCACCACCATGGCTACAGGAACACTTCAGAGAACTAGGGGCAGGCTCCTTGACACCGAAGTGCTTCGGAAAAGTCCAGATCTGGTTTAGGGTCCAGTCCTTTACTTTGGGATTTCAGAGGGAGCTGGASCCAACTCTTCAGGAGCTGAGAACACAGAAGAGGCATGCATTGATTCTGTGAAACCATTGCTGTATAAAGAAGCTTTTCCCTTTATTTAAAGTTGCTACCCTCACCATCTATATAAATACATCCCACTGAAAGAATGAGACTGTTTCTAATCTGAAATAGGAACATACTTGCCTAGCTTACTGAACAAATGCAGTATATTKCTCCCTACCACCACTATCAAAGTGSTGTGCCTGCTTTTTGTGCCAGAAGCCAAGGAAATTGAGTGCTTGTAGGAGAGTACTAGAGCACACAAGGGATGAGGRCCCAGCAGTCTATGCAAATTTAATACATGTCTAGAGATGTTGCCCTGAATCCTTGTATGGTTAGAATTGACTTTCCTGAAACCTCTGAATTTCTCTTGACTCAAAGGAAGCCTGGATTTCTTCCACACGATTTTCTTCCTTTCTATAGAAACTTTAACCAAAGCTATTGAATTCTAGAGACTGAAAGAGCTTCCCTGACTAAATTGATGGGGATCACGAAGCGTTTCTCTAAAAGGTTCTTCAGGAATAATGACTTCTACCGAAAGTAGTGGGGGATTGATATTCCTTTTTTTTATTATTATTATTAAAACAAATGTTGAATATGGTAGTCAAACTACCTTCTTAAGGAAAAGTGTGTTTTAGAACAGGGTAACAGTAGTAAGAGTGCCAAATTTATGTATCTAACTCTACCCCTGAATTGTTCTTTTGGGGAGTATCCCCTAGCCCCTCCTTGACTCATCTGCTTTATTTGGGTGGGCAGATAAAGGCTGTTGTGGTGGGGCTGCTGAGCTGGCTAATGAAGTCTTTGCAGAGTGCTTCAAATGAGGCATTGAAGCTGCATGTGGTAATATTATTGTCAAACGAGCGGCTGGGCTCTCCGCAGGGCAGCCGTGAATACCAGGGGTGCTTCCGCGGGGCTTCCACAGGGATCCGCGGCCTCGCCAGCATTTGGGAACTCTGCTCGTGCGCAAGCGGCAGAGCCCTTAACTGTGCCTGGCAAAAGCGAAGGCAGCCTGCACGTGTGAAGTGTCCAGGAGGCGTCTTTTAAAGGGAAAAAAAGAACTTTTTGTGACAGGATTGTTTCAATTACCTACAGTTGCTGTTAGTGTGTATTGACATCTCCCTGAAATTATTACCCTAAACCATTTTTGGATTAAAAAAAAATAATTCTGGTGAGTAAAATATTTCTAAAATCACGTATATTCTTCCACATGAAAATAGAATATAGATCTTTTTCTCCACCTTACAAGTGCAGTTAGACTTCCATCAGTAACTACAGAAACCCCACACAAACCTTGCATTTCTATGAAAATCTTTAATTTAGAATATTCTCTCCAAAGGAATGGATTAGAACCCAGCTCTGCTTCTGATGGCTGTTCTCAAGCACTTAGTGTTACTCAGGACTGAAGGCTTTGGTAGGAGGTGTATTTAGTTCTACAATTTCCCGGATAATCCAAATAATAAATATCTCTTAAAGCTCCTCTGCCCCAGAGGAGATTGCCTCTTACAACGCGCCCGCAAGGTGAGCCCGGCGGTTCCTCCTTCACGGCTCTGCCCGGTGTCCCTTTGGAGCCTGCTGCCCGGCTTGCGTTCGCTCTGCTTTGCCCTCCTCCGTAAGGTCACAAGCGGGACCTCGCCAGCCGCTCTCTCCCTAGGCTGAGCGCGGCCGGCACCGTTGCCCGGCAAGTCATCCCCCTGTGCGAGCTTGCCCTTGGGTTCCTCGGAGGGCTTTCCCAGCAGCTCTCGTGACCCATGTGCTGCACCGCCAGGCAATAATGGCAACGAACCCCTGGCTGGCCGCCCCTCCCGGGATCATCTGCCGCCCCATCTGCCCGTTGGCAGGGAACCTCTGCTGCTGCCACAGCTGCCCCATCCTGCTGAGGACCCGGCACCGCTGTGCCGGGACGGCGCGGCAGCCCGGCCTCGCCGCCCTCGGTTGGGACACATTCCTTTGGTACATGTGTGCCTAATCTGCTTTTAATTGAGCTCCATTGTGTTGGCTGCTTAGTAAACAAACGTGCATAGGTGCAAAAGCTGCTGCTTGTTGACAGCACAAACAGTGTGCAGCTTGCGGGAGCTTTGGGCAGGCACCCTTGGCAGGAGCTGCGGTGCAGCGTGTTTCATGCACAGGCACAGCTCGTTCTGCTCTGTGCTTGTTTGTCCCCCACCCTTGTTCTTCTCCTTTATTTTTGTGTCCCTTCCACCTTTTTCAGGCCCAGCTGGCTGCTCTGTGTGGTGCTCACAGCTGAGCACAGGTGCCAACGCTGGGTCTTGCTCCGGGAGCAACGTCTGCCTGCCAGCATCCTCAGAGGGACCCAGCAGCCTTTCATTTGGGTTAGCTCTTCTTTTTTGCTGAATATTAAGTCTCTTAGGATAGGACTGAGAAAAAAGCAGTGTTTTGGCATCGTGCAAACTCTCTTACTGCTTGACGTGTAATTCACTTTTCACCTACCTTGGAAAGAACATGCCAGCCATATTTCATTTKGCGTGTCTGTTTGCATTCAGTGCTCAGTATGTGATGCTTGGTGAAGAGAAAGCTTTCGTGTCGTTCTTTTGGTGTGTAGAATGGCAGCAGATGGCCAAAGCAGTGGAGTCATTCCAGAGCAGCGCTTAGTCTTCCGCCTCCCATCCTGGAGCCGTTCCCGGTTTGCTTCACCTTGCCTGGCCGGAGCGCGGAGGCGGGAGCAGCATCCCCGCGGCACTGCCGCCCTGCCTGCTGCAAGGTCTCCAGCTGACACCTAGTGGAATACCTGGGCTCTGGGGGGAAATTTAATTAAACCGTGCCTCCCTTGCACCAGCACAAATATTGGGAAGGAAAACAGCTCAACTCCTCTGGCATTTTTACAAATAGGTTCAGTAGAAACTGCTGTGTTTACTTTAACTGACATTTGTTTTTTCAGTCAATTATCCCTCAGTCTTTTTTTCCTTCCATAATTTATTACATGCAGCTTAGCCATAGTAATAAATACAAAGTTGTTTCCCTCTTCCCTTGTTGTCTTGCAGACTGTGTTAGGAGTGAAAGAAATAAACATAGGTCCCCCAACCTTTCTTGCTTCCTCGTTTTTGTGATAGCCTTTATCTGCTTAATACGGAGTAAATGCTTGTGGGCAGCTTCGTATCGGGCAGAGCTTGATCCCAAATATGAGCAGAAGATTAACCTCCAACTCCAGTATTTTTTGCTGCCGTCCAGGGTCCTGCTGCAGGTCTCACTGAAGCGGGCTCTGGAGCAAGCCCTTTAGCCGTGAGGTGTAGCTAGAGCTTCCACCAGACCACGTCTTTCTGCTTTAATCGTTCCACCAGCACGCCCACGCTGGCAAACACGCTGCCCTGCTGGGAGGCAGTTCTGCACGGGCTCGCTCTTAACGCTGTTCCAGGAATTCAGAAGTATTTAGGCATCTTCACAGAAAAGCTACCCCAAATGCTGTTTGTAAGTGGAGGGCCATGATAATGGGGAGGAGGAATTGCAGCCTGGACTCCTGTGAGGTTTCCATTGACTTCAGTGCTTGGGCTGTAGCCAAAGCTGCAGTGACAAATTATTTTTTAGCCCTTCAGTCAAAAGCTKCTGGAATACGGGAGAAACGTGACTTTCTTTCCTTGCTGTTTAAGAATGAAAACGATATGTGTGCAAGGGCAGAGCATATTCCGCACAACTCYGAGGCATGCAGCAGCTGCACCTCAAGTGATTTAAGGAAAGGCGGTGGAACAACGGAGTGCACCATGCACTTGTTTAATCCATCAGGTAACGTCAGGCCAGGGGCGTTCCTCGTGCACCAAAATAGCCAAATCTTTAATTAAAATCTTTCAGGAAAGCAGACCGACTGTATTACAGCCAAAAATGTTGAGCTGGTCTGAGTTCGCCTGAAAATATTTCCATTTTCCAAATAGCTGTTTTTAACAAAATCTTACCAGTAGAAAGCTATTTTTCTTCCTTTAAAGAGCGGAGGACTTCAAGAGCTACATATAGTTTTATATTCCATCTGGGAAGCTCATCAGCCGTCCACAGAAATAATGCTATTTAAAGTTACAGTAAATAGAGWTGTGAATGTTTGGAATATGGAAAGCTGGATCCACTGGAAAGTTATTTTTTCAAAGTCCATTTCAGAATGGTTTTCACCAATAAGACATTGAATCTGTTACATATTGAATGAATCTATAGAGGTTCAGTCTATATGTTCAGTTACCAAGTAATCAGGCAAACAGGAGGACCAAAAGAGGACCCTTCCAAAGGGAGAAGGGAGGAAAAGAGGAAATCAATTTTTAAAGTTAGTATTTTTTAAAGGAAGTGTTCTGTTTTAATTCATAGTGTTTAAACATTTACATTCATCTAGCTCAGAAATATTTCCTTTCCATAAAGTGTTTTACACRGAACTATTTGCAGAATTGCGCATGAAGAGCCATTTCCTTCAGTTAGCCTGGCATAGTAAATGATAGTCTGGAGAGCTGTTAAGTTCACAGATCTGATAACTGTGATATACTTGAATATGTGGCCATTGTCCACATGGGCCATAGCTTATTTTGATTCCTCCGAGATGCTCTGCAGCTGCTGATGGAAAAGCGCTAGACGTGGGTCTTGGAGGAGCTCGAGGAAGGGGAAAGAGGGAAAACCCACGACTCGAGCTGCACCAGGAATGTGCACCACCTTMCTGTAGGTCCTACAAGCCCAGGTTCCTGCTGCAAAGCCAGGGTTGTGTGCCAGGTCTGSAGAGAGAGCTTCACTTCTGCTCTTCATTGTACTCGGGTAGAACTCTGAAGTAATCCTTTGATTTGTACTAGAATCAAAATAAAAGTTGAAAAAGGAGGGGCAGGGATGATGACATATATGTTTATATGTACTGCCCAGAATAGATGCAGTCATAGCTTTCTTAATTCCTAAATTCATAAACCAACTCCTTAACTTTTTAATTTGGAAGCAGGATCAATGGTGTGTGCAGCTCAAGCTCCCCCTAAGGCTTGAGCMGATAGTGCCACTCAAGGCAAAGTGAGAAGCAGATCAAGCCTAAGGTGGTGGTGCTAGGTCGGGTGCTGAGACGGCGCGGTCTGGGGCAAGCACCTGCAGTCTGCAGGACCACCTTCCGTCTGACCTYTAGCACTTCTCAGATAAGCTTCTCTCCCCTTGGAAAAAGTAGGTCAGGTTTTTAAGGGCTGGCTTAATTGGGAATTAAGCATGTGAACACCTCAAAATCCCTGACCCTGAAAGCTCACCTGCTGCRACAGTGCAAGCAGCACCAAAATAGCTGCGCTCTCCTGCTGAAACTGCTGAGTTGTTTGAGAGGGGGAAATTGCTGTTTCTATGTGGAAATGTTATGTTAAATCAGATCATCACTTTATGAGACATTATTTGGTAAGGGTATTTCTATTAGTTTTAAGGTAATTTGGCTGAATAAATCCATTGAGATAGGATTTAAACATTTTCATTTTACATTTCAGGATACSTACAGAAATAAAGGGAGGAGTGGTCAGCACTTGGAATAGGGAARCTTGAAACAAGAATAGCAGTCAGATCCTGCCAGTTCAGCCCARGTTAAAAACCAAGAACAGCTCCCCAAGTGCAATTTTGGGGTTGGCATCGGTTGAACAAAAAAGACGGTACAAACGCCTGCTGCACCTGCACTTGGCACAAAGAGCTTTCCTCGGAGGAATGAGGTGAGTGTGTGGCACAGACACTGCTACGTATAAGTTCTAATTTCCTGAGAACCTTTTTACTTTGACCACCAGCAGGGTTTCTTTGTTTTTCATTATGCGTTTTATTAGCACACGGCTCGATCTCTCCGGGTAACCATATCCAGATTGCTAATGCAGAAATACTGTCTGGAATCACATACGTAATCTGGAGACCAGGGGTATAATGAGCGTAGAGGCAATGTATCAACCTGGGTGTGTAGTTATGTCCTGAGCTGGGCTTTTTTTTTTTAAATCTGTATTGCTGCCATAACTGGACCTATATTGTCCTTTGTCCTTTCTGTAACTTTTTTTTTTTTTTTTTTTTTCCCCTGGCAGATGTGTGTGAAAATCTGCCTCTAGGTAGAGTTCCTGTAAGCTAACGTATTTGCAGGCTTTATTTAGGCATTTCATCTGTTGTGTGCTGTAATATTTTGGATGAGGATGGTCAGATCTTTGACATGGTTCTATGCAGGAAAAGCTCTTTTATAAGCCAGGCTGGGCTGGGGATAGTAACAGATCTTCTGTCACTGAATACAGCTGCAACAGCCACACAGCTGCAAAACCAGTGTGGTGCAAATGCAGGAATATCCTTTCTGCAGCCAAGTGAAGGTGATTCTGATGATCTGGGGCTCTCTGAACTCGCYCTCTTGCTATGAACACCGAAGAGGCCGTTGCTGCTGCCGTGTGCGTTCGGGATTCTGTCCTGCCCTCTTTTTGCTGCCGGTTCTCCTGTGCACTTCAGTCAGGCTTATGCCCACAAGTGCCTCCTTGCAGATCAGGCTGCACCTCATCTGTCCGGTGATGCGAAGCTGCTCGCATCAGGGGCAAGGGGGAGAAGGAGTGCAAGAGGGAAGCAATTATTCTCCCCCTGCGTACTCACTTCCTGCTCCTCTTGCAGCCCTTAGAAGCGCAGGAAGCTCGTCCTCAAACCATATGGTGGCCCGAGCTCCGCTGTGCGCCTTGGGGAAGGGCAGCAGCACCCGCTGCGCTGCGGCCCTGCGCGCATGGCACCGCTTCCATCGCGGGCTTCCCTGCGACGCTTCTGCCACGGCGGCGCTTGCTGCTCTGCCCGCCTGCGCTGCGCTACCGGGCAGAGAACAGTGCTGGCCCCAACGTGGGCAAACGGGGCTTCGCGGCCGGGAAAGCCTAGGGCATTACTCCACGAGGCGGCCTGTGAGAAGGTGGGCGGAGGTGCGAGGGCTCGCCAGGAAAGGCGACCTCGAGGACTTGGTATCTGGATCTGAACGCACTGGGTTGYGTTTGGGCTGAGCAGCGATGATTGCTCCACCATTCGGATGGTCCATTTCGAAGCTCTGTGCTGGCAGTGATGTAATCAAGATTGCTTGACTCCGAATTGGCCGACACGCGGTGCTCGGCCTGCTTTGGCATTTGTGGTAGGCTTTGTTAGTAGGACCYGCTTATAATTTAAAATATATGATTTCCTTCAAAGTGGCATAGTTTYGAAAAATAGCATGTGATGCACTAATAAATTATTTCGTCTTCTGAACAGGCTACATGAAAAGCACATTTTTCCATCTGCAGCTGGGTAGGCATTCACAACAGTTTCTCTTGGATCTGGGCTGCAGCACACTCATGCATGGTTTTGTGACCTCCAGAGAGGATTAAGGCAATATGTTGTGCACGGGGCTGCTGGTGAAGGTCACTTGGAAGCACAGGCTAGTGCAGCATGTGGCTGCCCACCTGCTCGGTGCTGCTAGCCACACAGAGCCTGTTGTTGCACGGCTCCGAGCTGCAGCGACCGCGTACGCTGCAGACGGGSTCGGGACGTGGTTCCCTCCTGCCCTACCCCAGCCAGTGTGGTGGGGTTCGCTGGGGTTGCTTCTTACTGGGCCCATCAGTGCGAGGAGAGTTTCTGCAGCCATAGCTGTGCAAGTGGCAAATAGCAGGAGCCTTAAAACCTCTTCCTGTGGAGCAAAAGGAGAGGCTGCTGTAAGCACTGATGAGGGAGGAAGGTCATTGATCGCCCTGCCAGCTTCTGCCTGAGGCTGGCACCTCACCCGGTAAAACACGCTCCTCTTCCTCGCTGTGGCTCGGCGGTAGAAGTCAGCTTGGGTGAGATACTGTGCCCGCTGCGTTGGCGGGCGAAAGAGGAGGTCAGCCACACGGWGAAGGGCCCGATCTTAACCCAAAACATCCTTCGAGCAGGGGCAGCAGCATGGTGTTTGCCGCGGGAACTGACTCCTGTGAGCAGCTCACGCCTTGATTTTGACTTGAGGTTTTACCTGGGGAGTGGGGCTGTGTCGTTAACAGCTGAGGCAGGCAAAGCTGTGATGGAGATCTTTCTTTTCAGATTTTTTGAAAGTTTTTTTGTTGTTGTTGTTCATTGCGTAGCTGAATTCCCGGGTGTATTTCTTCAGTCAGAGCCAAGTAGCATCTCTCATGAAGTGAGTACTTGGGYGGTTTGCAGCAACCTGCAGGAGGGTGAAACCCTCTCTGCACCTYTACACACACTGAGTTTCCTAGGTAGGTGTACTCTGGCGTTAGTCTCTAGCTGGGCAGCAATGGCACAGGTGGAAATCAGAGCCATGCAAAAAGTTAGTGTATGCGTGATATGCAGCTCAGTGAGACAGAAGCATAACCATGGTCACGTTCATCTAAAGTCCAACGAGTTTTGAATACCCTGGGCCTTAATTCTGATAAAAGACTTTTGCATACCACCAAAAGGAGAAGTAATAAGTGCTGTTTAGGATCTGGCATCAGTCAAGCTCAAAATTGTTTTTGTGCCAAGATAAATACATCTTTCGTATCTTGGGATAGGCTGTGTGTCTAATGTGCCTGTACTAGAAGAGAGGGAAAATGGGCATGTTTAGACTAACATCAGAAATTTGAGTCGTACGTGACAGGGAAAACATGCGTATTTCTGTTATCTAGGAAGTCAAAATTCTCCTTAAATTTAGAAATAAATTTAAAAATATTTAGCCAGACTGTGGCTTCCTAGTACTCTTAATGTACGAGTCAGTGGATGAGCGAGAGAGAACGGAGGCCTGGGTGAGCAGGGTGCATTGTGCCTTGGCTCCGTCGGCAGAGCTCTGGGCGTGAGCCCGGGCCGGGTGCACGTCCCGCCTCGCGCCGCGCTGCGCCGGGGCAGAGCTCTTCCTTTACGCACCCGTGTCCCCTGCCCAGCAGCCACGCTGGCTGGGGGCGCTCGGCTTGGCTGCTTGCACAACGGGCCCGCCCGGGCGCCCCCGCAGCGTGCACCTTTGCCCATCTGAGCTCCTTTCCAAAGAGGAGGAGGAAAAAGCAATCGGCTTCTATCGCACTTGTAGCTTGCACAGGGCAGACTGTCCTCAGCTGTCACCAGCTCGCTCTTTCTTCAGCTTTGCTCATTGTCAGAGGCAATATTAATTATTTCAGTCATTTTCTTTTCCATTTATTGTTCAACAGCAAACCATGAAAAATGAACACTGACGCAATGATTGATCGTKAAGCTGGGGGTTGAAAGTGAAGGCTAGAATTGTAGAGCTATATATGAAAAAGGGTTTTTTTGTTTTTTCTTCTTTTTTTTTTAGATGATAATATATTGTTTGTGAATGGGCTATTTATTAGAGCCATATGTAGCCTAAAAGGTTTGTAAAGATGATTACTAAAGCATATCCATATGTGGAATGTGTGTGCATATTTGTAAACTTGGCAATTTGTCCATTTTTCTTAGGATCTGTGGAAAAAAAGCCTCTGAAATGGTGTAAGGTTATTCTTTTCCTTAATACCAAGCGGTATATTTTCAAAGCTATTGTGCTTTGYGTAACCTATGTTTTAGTTCTGACATCAGATGCATTTGTACTGTTATACACCTCTAAAATGATAATCTACACCTTTGATGGTCTGGCCTCAGTCGTGGCAGAAAGCTGCTTCCTCGCCAGCATAGCGTGTTCAGCAACTGTTGTGTTAGATGTGATGCAGATTTCTCGCACSTCTCTGCTAGGAGGTAACAAACAGAGGCCATGCCCGAGCTACCGTAGGAGGGCTGAGCGCTCCATCACCGGGRCAGTGTTCATAGTTCTGTATAATGTGGGGATCCTGGGAGGGCAGAGTTTTCTTTAAGATAGGTTTGACCAGATCAGCCTCTCTCCTGTGAGGTTTGGAAGCGAAACGGTGAAGGATTGTACAGTAAAGAAATCCTCTTGTTCCCTGTTTTCACATAGACGGTCTGAGTCCAGAGTTGTGTTGCTACTGTGCGTAGAAAAATTCAGCAATAGGGGCAGGGTTGAGAACAGATTTGTTCTGTCATATTTTCCAAGAAAGCGTAGGTTTGACAGGAACGGATTCTGTTGGGGCTCCTAGCACTAACTCAGGCTTCTAGTGCAGGGAGGAGCGTGCTGCAGGGCACCTCCGCGGCAGCCTGGTGTTCTGTTAGCCTTCTTGTAAAGGGAGTGAGAATGGTGCCGCAGAGAGGTGCTTCGTAGCAAGTCAGCACGAGGAGAGGAGGAAACCCACGAGCTGATAGCGCCGGGGGGAAAAGGGCTTGTAACTCGGCGTTGACTATAATCAACCAACGGATGGAAATTCAACTGCACGTGTGATCAGCTCAGCGCAGCTCCAGGGCTTCACTGCTAGGCCCCGGAGAGGGGAGACGAGCCSTTATGAGCAGCAGTGCCCTGAGTGCTGCTCGGAGCCCTGCCGCTGTGCCCGTGTGCCTCGCTGGGTTGGCCCGGGGTTAARACAGGTCACAGAGTCATGCCACAAACACAGCTAATACATAAAATGCTGTTCTTTTAGGGAACTCCCAGAAGGGCACGTGTGCTAGGGAAAAAGAGCTAGTAAAMAGACCCGGCTGAGACTCAATGAAGAACTTAGGAGGGATTTGGGAAGTCAAACACTAGAAGCTATGATTTGCCTCTAATGTTAAAAATAGCACCTCCCTCACATACTCATAGGATCAGGCTTATTTCAAACAATTCTAGTTTATAGAGAATATTCTATGGAAAAATATTTAATGTATTATATTTCCTTTAGGCAGACGCTTCAACTGAAATAATAAACCACACCTAAATTTTATGAACTAACTAATTTTCCAGCAAAGTTATGGTTTGTTYCTATATAGCATTTGTGTTTATAGCTCAATATGAAAAAATATTTAGAAACAAGGAGGCAGTTATTTCCTAAAATATTCAATAAATATGATTCAGAAAGGTATACAGTGTCTTGTCAGTGATATCATTATTTGCCCTTAGATGATAGTTATTTTGAAGAGCAATTTAAATATTGAAAACAACTAAGRGCAATGAGTGGGTAAATGGAATAACTAGACTATTTCATAGCTGCAAGTTATGAAAACATACAACTAGGTTCTGATCTTTCCATTTTAGTTTTAACTAGTTTCTAATTTTGTATCAGCARTTTTCTGGAGGAGGTTTTTTCCTTTTCTTTGCAGTGTCTGGGGGTGTGATTGATGCCAGTTGAAGTCTTCAGAGCTGGCTTATTTCATTTTAGACAAAGATCAGCAATGGTTACACAGGGTTTAAACCATTGCTGAGTACTTAAAAATTTCTCTCCAGATGTCTGTATGATTGTATTTTCTAGCCAGATGCTTAATTGGGCATCTAAGCAGTATCATTGGCCCTATGATTCTCTGTGTTCACAGAAATGAAAAATAAATCCTTATAAATTAATCAAATACACAGGTCTTATTTTAAATCCTTGATACATCCCATTGCTCAGTATCTTGCAATGTGGAAAATTTACCATTTTGTTGTTTCTGTCTTAGATTATTTTTTCATCCATCGTCATTTGCTTTCATAACATTTTGCTTTGTTACTGTCTAGGACTTCATTAAATTCCCTTAAAGAGTTGGACTCATTTCTATTAAATTGTTTCAGCTGGTCCTTTGTACACTGTAATGTAGACGTGCACAAGAAATATTGGTGGCCACTATAGTCTAATACTTGATCAATTCTTCCTCTTCCAGGGCATCTGTACCTTCTGACTGAACTTTTATTATGGCCCCCTGAATTATAGCAATCCCATTAAACRCGAACAAACGTCTTTGTTCTCCTGGAATTTTCACTAACTGTTGGTCTTCTCCCAGCTGCTAGTTATACAGCTCCCAACCTTTGCCATAAGTCTGGCTTTACTTTGGTTAGATGGAGCACCAGAAATTCTCCAGCACTCTATCAATCAAACCTCCCCACTTGCCAATATCTTGTAGGCCACATGTTGAGCCCCCATTTTGTTCTCTTCTTTTAGCTGAACTCATATTCTGRAGAAGTGTAGCAAAGAAGGTTGTCTTAAAAGTATTTTCACTGATTCTATCGTTTGGTTAGAGCTCTTTCTATTGAAAATAGTACCGGGTTAGAAATAACTTGGAGTAGCCTCAGCATAGAGTGACTACAAAASCATCATATTAAGCATATCTCAGAAAACATGGTTAGTAGGTTGCCTTTTGGTATCTGCTGCTTTACTGGTAGCCACCCGTCTCTCGTCKTTGTGTATCAGTAGGGATTCCCTTTTTACAGAACGGCGTCCTCAGCTAGGAGCTGAAGCACCAAAATCAATGAAACCTGTTTGGAACATGAGGTGTGAAGGCAAAGGTCTTGTTTGAAGGCAAAGGGCTTCCCAGTGAATTTCCTTACTTTCTGGAGCTATGCTCTGTGCCGCAGGCTTGGATCAAAATCCTGTGCCAGACTCTCCTCTCCTGGACTGAGGAGGGCTGAGACCACAGCAGAAGCTARGCAGCCTGGGTTATGTTGGTCCTGGAGTGGCTGCTGCGTTATGATTATTTGCTCTGGCTGGTTTGGCGATGGTCTTTGCAGTTAGTCTAGGGCCTGCTTGGGTGAGTGTTACTGGCTAAACTGTAGGTCTGCTTGGAGTAGTGAGGATGAAAGAGAGAGAGACAGGAGGAAGGAAGAATCATCTTCAATCTGTAAGGGTGGRTAGTCATAAACACGGTGAGGAGAAAGGAACAAGCAGTTATTTAATAACAACGAAGAAGAAGCATTTGGTTGAAAGCAGAGCAGGGAGGAAGCTTCTACCTCCCGTCCTGCAAGCAGCATTTCCATGAGATCACAACGCTGATTTCATAAGGCCTCTTTTCCATCGGTWCTGATCAGCTGTTTCACAGTTGCCKTCCAGGTCACCACCAAGTGTGAACTGATACTTGGGCAGCGCCATGCTGAGGTAGATGCCAAAAAAGGGACATATATTGCGGGATTTGCTTGCTGGGATAGCTTAGTACTTCAGCTGTATATTTATATATAGACCAAGTATATATAGACCTCTAACTATATAGAGCAACTGGACTGAGAAACAATTGGTTTGTTTCAATATAGCCATTCCAGCCATTGTAAATGGCTAGAACATGCAAGATATCACCGGTGAACAAAAATAATTGTATTTCGTAGCTTTTTGTGTTGTATTTTTGTTTGAAATTTGGTAACAGTTCCAAAGGTGTTTTTGAAACAAGATGCAAGCAGGCATGTACCAGTGAACTTTGTACCAGTGACCAGCAGTATCTTCTTTCCATAGCTGATAGCATCCCTTTCACAGGATCTTAGAATCATTCGCATTGCRGGGGACCTCTGGAAGTCACCCAGGGCGCTTGATGAAACTCCCGCAGCTCAGGGAATTTAACTTGCTTTTCCACAGCTTCATCTGAATGCTTATTCCAAACAACAGTGTGTGTGTAAGCCCATAGAAGCCAGCTCGTTTGGCTACCATATGCTATAGTTGGGCCATTTTTGTGTCTGTGTTGGATGTGGCTTATAATCAYGTGGAAGAAAATAAGGGTACGAGAGGCATTTCTTACGTGGGAGGAGGGTGCAAGTGAAGGGAGGAGCTTTGGTCTGCGGAGGATTTGCACCTTCTTCATGCGATCCTTGGCTTGGACCTGTGCCCATGGTGCGTGAGAGCTGGAGGCTTCTCAGGGAACATGATGGTCCTCCCAGTAGGGTGAATCTCTGAGGTCGGAGTTCAGTGCAGAGAACCGCAAACTACGCTCATTGGGACAAGTGAATGCAGTGAACAGCCGTCCTGGGAAGCGACATGGTAGTCACCCCTKCTGTTTTATTTCACATACTCTAGTGCCAGGCCCAACATCTCTTCYCCCTGGCGTCCATAACGGCAGTTGTGAAATCTCGGATAGGGCAGGGCTGTATCAGGGCTGAGCACAGGCCACGTGCCCYGTGCGAGTCCCGCGGGGAGAGCTGGCGAGCACCTGCGTGACGGTTGTCTGGCTGAGCAGGCTCTCTGTCCAACCTGTCAACCGCCCTGCTGGGAAGCGCTCGCTCTGACACGATAACAAGAGAACCAGTTTTACAAACAACGTTCATTGCTGAAAAAATAGCAAGCCCCAACTCATACACTCTGTTTGTCACCTCTCCACTTAATGAGGTGTAACGTAGACGCCAGTTCAGTTTCAGCCCTGGCTTTTGAACTTCTGGTTAAGCATGTCGGTGGATGGAGACGTACATGCCCTGCGGCTGAGGTGGTCCCTCCTCCTGACAGCGTGGAAAGGAGGAGCCGCAAACACAGTGTGAAACATTCCTGCTCTTGGTGAGTTTTCCTTTTCGCGTTCTCACTCTTTGTGTTCAGTTTGCTCATCTGCTTGAGCAGTTCTCATTAAAGACATAAGGCTGCTTYGGGAGGCGTGGTGATGAAGCTCCTGCCATCCTGTGGTCAGGCTTGCCCAGGTTCCATGCCGCCTTTAGGAAGTCGGGCGGTAAAGCGGCCGAGCTTCCCTTCTGAGACCGATACACCCCGAGCATGTGCCATGGTCTAAACGTGCCTGCATGTGCAGTCGCTGCCTTTCTACCTGGCAAAGGAGAGCGCTGTTGGATACGGCCYGGCTTTGGAGCAGCTGGCACAAGGACAAGGAAACAGGGCAGAGGCTGTAGCAGAGGATGTGTCGTGAAAAGACCCGAAGTTCGGCATGGCTAGCATGGAGAGACAGCGGCCCTCTACAAGACAGAGAAGAGAGTTTTAGCGGGATAGTTCTGTGATACTAGGAGAGGAAATTGCCACCCTTTAGAAGGGCGCTGCCCGTAGTGCCAGGGGCAGTGTTGCTGAGGGGTTAGCTAGTCAGCTGGGTGACAGTAGGGCGGCCCTCCTAGAGCCCCGCGAAGGGCTGGCGCGCCGCCGTTCAGTGCTGGCAGCACCCCTGCCCGGCCCTGCAGAGCCGCCCCTCTGCCCCTGCCTCGGCAGGGAAGGGAAGGGGCCCGGCACGCGGGCCGGCGCTGCTGCACCCCGTTGCCATGTCAGAGACCTCTCGCTGCTTTCAGACCTGCCCTTCATGCTTGGCTCTAGCGTTGCTCCGCGCTTTCCCCTGGCCTGCTGGTTGATACAGGGCAGTTTTTTCACCTTTTTTTTCCATTTGGAGTGTATCTGAAGTGYTGCAGAGAATTCATTATATGTGACCCATCTCTTACCTACCTTATTGTATTTGTTATTTATTTTGCATAGAATCCAGAGAATGCCAGACATGAGTTCCATCTGTGGCTGATATTGAACAGCCCCATCACGCGAGTTGTGCCTAGCCAGCTAGACGGTGTCTGTAACGGCGACAGGTCCTGAATCTTTCTGAAAAGCAAGGTTCACTTGTCTGAGCCTAAAATCTCTGGCTTCTGACACCCCAAACTGAGRAACACACTGAAAGCCTGCAAAGCATATGTTCCAAATGAGCGATCCGTAGTGACCAAGCGAATGCAGGSACTAGCAGAGCCATTCCGCTCTTCATTCGAGACACTTTCTTTTATTTTTAGTTTTTTCCTTAAGGCTCATGTTCAAGTGGAAATGTCTCCAAAAGCCATGTAACGCTGTGGTACACAATGGGGAAATAGCGCTGGCAGTGATTGATTACAAAAAATGGAAGATGTATTGTGTAATCCAATGCGGGGAGAAGGAGCAGGCAACATGGCTGGGTTTCCATTTCAAATAAATAGACAGTGGAACAATCAAGGAGCTGCCAAAGTAAATGAGTTCAGCATGGCTGGAACACCAACACATCGCAGCTTCAGAAAAGGTTTCTGTCACAAGCTCCAGCATCAATGGTGAAAGACACAGGTCTCCTGTTTTATTTTTCTCTTCCTGAGCCACACTCTGCTCTCTGTTATTTCCACTGACGTCTGGAGAAACGCCAGTAGGTTCACTAACATTAGTCTGGTTTTATATTATTGTAACACGGATCAGATTCCTGCCCACTGTCCTTGAACTCCTGAGATATTCAAAATGTGCGATGGATTCTTTCTCATGGGGTTTATGAATTGATCTAGCTGTTCTTGACAGTTTCTTTACCACATTAAGAGTTTTAAGGAGAAAAAAAAAARGGGGGGGAGGGAACTTCACCAAAAAATGACAGAAACAAAGAAAAATAAGTTACTATCCATGGAAATTGTAAGAGGTCCTAAGGCCATATTGGAGCACGTTATTTAAATATTTCTAGTTATCATCATCAGTGCAGAAATTCTCTTCCAACGTGTCTGAATCTGCATGAGATCTGGTGATTAGAGATATGCTAAATTAGAGGTTATCACACTCCTCAAGTTTGAAATCTGTCACAGGGCTTCGTTTTAAATCTGTGGTTTTTTTCAGCTGCCAATATAAGGATTACTCCATGCACACCCTTGTCTTTCACAAACGCTGTTTCRTGACCAAACTCAAGGGCCGTGCATGTAAGAGTGAGCAGAGACTTACCAGCACACTAGGTCGTGCACAGCTTTYGTCAGAAGCGCTCAAGTTGCATCATGATCTAATATGTGACATGAGCACGCCTCTCCTTCCCTAGCTGAAGGTCCTAGATTGTAATAATACTTGCCACGTACTATCTTGAAGGTGTTTTACTCCATCTAATTAAACTTTGCTGATGTGTAGACTTTTATGGGTAGGAAAAGTGAGGGAGAGACCTCCCAAAAGGCACAGATGGGAAAGAAGACATGGGCAGAGAATTGCAATTCTAGTGCAGTCCTTGGGCACAAGTCCTTTGCTGGGCTTGCTGGCCGAGCACTGCCCCAGGATTAGTGCCCTCTGCATCTGGCGTGCAGCCCTMGTGGGGGGTTTTGGTTTTGTTTTCAAAGCAAACTCCTTGGCACTTGGCTTAARGAGGTGAGTTAGGGCCTGTGTATCCTGTTAATCAATAAAGGGAGAGGCTGGAAACTGCAGACTAGCYGCAGTTGCTTGGCTGTAGCTTACAGTTTATGATGTCTCCCTTCTTGTTATTCTGTAGGGCARCATGGTCAACTAGAAATACATAAATAGTCACATTTTGGTGTGTGTGCTCTGCTTTTACAATTGAATKTATGCACAAGAGTTTCAAAGAAAGAGTCTCACCATTTCTTTGTATACTGGCTTAAAGGAAGTCCTGCCACTTAGTAAATGCTATCAACTTTCCAAACTACGCTTTAAACTCTTAAAGCACTATGCAAGTATTAGCCAGTGCCATCTGAAAAATACACAGAGATCAATGTTCAGTAAAGTGCATCATAATATGACCTTTTTTTACCCTTATTCAGTGCTATAACGTCAGTTCCTGAGATAAGAAGAGGCAGAGCAGCCTGCCACCATCTCTCTGGTATTTTGTGGCTGCCATCTTGCCTTCATATGTCAAAGTGAAGAAGTCAGCAAGGTCATTCTTAATAAAAGCAACAACTATGGACAAGATGAATTGTATCAAAGAACTCATTTTTCAAGAAAGCAGGCTATTCTCTCCTTGCCTCCTGTATCCCTTCCCCGTGTTTTAAAACAGAGCAATGCACTGGAATAACTTTTCTTAATAGGCTACATTTGCTCTTGATAAATTGAAAACAGTGAAAATGATAGTATGAAAGYGGAGTAGTTCCTTTCCCCAAAGCGCTGGGGAGAAAAGATTTCTTGTAACAGTGGGGAAGACATTTTCAGAAGTTGGATAAACAGGCTCAGTTATTTATACTGAAAAATTCCAAAGATTAGGTTTCTGCTTTCTAATGCCTGTGCCCTAAAAGGTATGTGATATATGTGTTCGGTTGGTTCTTTTTACGTTTAACCTTTAAGTGCAGAGCRATAGCCATTTCGGAGGCACCCGGGCCTTGAGTGCCGTGTGTTTTGGCAAAGTTAACGAGAGAGAGATTTCGGATATAAGGCCTGGTATTTGAAACATGCTTATGAACTTGTTCCTATACGCTGGCAGGAGGTATCCCGGCTTGAGGGAGGGGTGGAGCTGCAGTACCCCAGGGAAACTTGCTGTGGATGTGGCTCTGCAGTGTTCTTACCCCAGTGACTTGAGTATTTTGTTGGCACAATAAGGACCCGTCGCATACTGGCTTGGAGGAAGCTGTGTCAGAATGAATCATAGCCAGTACTGTCCTCGATTTCAGTGGCAGTTAGGATGGGAATTTAGTTAGCRCTAACCTAGTTTCTGGAGCTTGGGCACTCCTGCATAAATTGCTGATGCCAAGGGGCTCTGTAGGTGCCTTGCAGCCATGGATGGGATTGCTAGAGCACCCCCTGTCCTCTCTTCGACACCGAGTTCGCGTGTTTTTTAATCCAGGTTATGCCGATGGAACGTCATCCTTGCTGTAGAACAAGGAGACATGGTGCTAGTGGTTTGAGACACAGAGAGGCTGAGTGCTGCAAGTGTGAGCTAGAGAGATGTTCAAAATAGAGACCATCACTTTCAAAGGTGGGGACAGGGCCTTTTCTAGCACTTATCAAGTCTCCGGGACCTTTTTCGTACTTGTTCTGAAGCAGCTGGACTTTGCTTGGCCTATTGGGCTCTTTGCAAGAGGCAGCTTTTGGAAAGGGTTGTGTGTAACGTGCGAGTGTCAGGAAATGAGTGCACTGCATCAGGTCTGATCTATTGCTGAGCTTATTTGCAATATTAGGGTGGCTGAGGATGCCCGCAGAAGCATCCTGCTCTTTCTTGCACCATGGACTGCCCTGGCACAGTCATGAGATGGAGGCTGGCCAGGGCCTCTGCGGGTTCTCAGGGGAAGTGGTGGATGCCGATGCTTCTCAGGGTGGGACTTGCATTCCTTCGGGAGGAGCTATTGCTCGCTGCTGATACGGCCGGCTCAAGATTAGGAAATATTTGCTCGTAGCTTTTTTCAAGCTGAAGTGCCGTGAGGCTTGACCCGGACCACTCCCTCAGCACGTGTAGGAAGTTGGCAAGAAATGGTGGTCTAGGGCGCAAATTTGGACTATTAACCTCTGACTCTTGTTAGTCCCCTCAGAATGTCTGGTGATTAGTGTTGCTTAATTAATCTGTAATGAACTGGCAAGAAGATGTGGACCTCTTTTCTCCTAATTATGTTTCTTTATAAGTATATCCTTTAAAACTCTCCTTCATGTTATTCTTTAGACTTTTGACCTCCCATTCATCTTTCCCATGCCATACAACAGATGGACTTGACTCGCACATGGATGATGTCAAGTCTTCAACTAGCAGTAGCCCTCGCCAGTCTTCATCCTAGCTGCTCTGGCGTGTAAATACTGTGTTTCATAAAGAAATGAGAAAAATGCCTTTATCCTCATTTCTCTGTGAAATGCAATATATTTGGAAGATAACCCTACACTTTCATCTGAATCATAAATCAATTATGTTTATCCTAAACCTAGAAAGCATGAAAATTCCTTCTTTCCTTATTGCAAAATCTGGTAGGATATTCTCAGTAATTATGCCTGTTTTTATATTAATCATAATAATCATCATTTATATTAATATTGTTGTCTTTAGAGTTACAATTGAGTCGTCATCTACCTATTTGGAATGTCCATTTCAATTGCACTGGAGATTTGGGACTTTATTTATTTTTAGTAGCTGAAGTAAATCCTGATATCAACCAGATTTCCCCTTTTTATCCTTGATGTAGCCTTTTGAGTTTTCTCATATTTTATACTATGGAACCGTGCATGCAGAAAGAGAGAAGAGAACTAGGAGGTTCAGCACGTAAAGTACTATCTGTGCCCGGTTCCTTTGGCCACTAATTTGACAGAGAAGCGTTCTGCAAGATCGTGCCGTACCCCTTTAGCCCCTAGATAGACCGTGTCAGTCAGGTTGTCCCCCCTGTTTGTTATCACCATTACTCGTGTCATCCAATGTGCTTCTCAAATGGAGACCTCCTCTTTGTTATGGGATGTACAAACACAGTGTAAAAGACTTCTCTGCCCCTGGCAGCCGAGCATCCCAAAAGACCAGTCTGACACCAGCGGGAGGAAGGAAGTGTCCTTAATCCTGCTATGCACACAGGCAGTTCAGACGCAGAGAAAACATCGTCTTGCTCCCAGTTTGGGGGGCTTTGTTTCCTTGGTGTTTGCGGTGCTGTTCCTGTATGAAACATCGAGGTTCCGCAGCGCAGGAAAGTGGGGGAAACGAGTTGATTTGCCATCTGTAGCTTGCACGTGTTATTCCATTCGCAGCCATGTCTAAAAACTGGCTAACTTCATCATGGGCTCTCAACCCTCCTGAACCAAATTGCCCCATGTGATACCGAGGTTCTGGTTTTGGCTCACATTGTGTGTAGTGGTGCCAGAAAAATAAATTCACTGCATCTTGCCTCGCAGTTTAATTGGCGAGGTATCAAATAAGCACATTTCTTGTTCTCAGAGATCACATTTAATTGTCAATGTCTAGAACTCAAGCACCTGAAATATCCCGTTATTCCCTGTGGGTTATGGAATAGGTGTCAGGGACTCATTTCTCCTGGTCGTCTCAGACTCTGTGGAATGTAAGCATGATCGCGTGGTCAGGCCCTGCTGCCCTTTCCACATTAAGTACTAAACTGTCAGAATGAGTGGAAACAGGTGTATGCAGAAAAAGAAGGATGGCTATATCTGAGAGAGCCCGATTCTGCCGGCTGCAGCCCTGGATGAAACTAAATCTGGCTGAGAAACACAACCAACATTTTTCAGGCTCACTTGTGCACCGTCGTGAATAGTGACATATGCGCAGAGGAGCATGCAAATAAAAGTCCCTTTACAGGCTGTCCCCTCTTGGCAATACCCGCTTGTGAAGCAAATCGTTTTGGTTGCACATTTATCCCTTCTTGAAGAATTCGCTAGAAAACGTTTGGCTTTGTTGTTTCCAGCTTCACACCTTTCTGTCCTCCGTCTATAGTCTGTCATTTCTGCATTGCTCCCTTTAATGCTCAGAAAGCGTTTTTCTTAGGAGCAGGAAGCCCATTATGTGTTAGCAGAGGGATCAAGTAGGAGCAGCACCTAATTTGTCATATTCAATGTTATAGTAAATGCTTAAACATGCCCTGTGATTAACTGGCATTGAAACAAATGATAATGGTGAACCAAAATAAATACTGCATGTAATACTTCCGTGAAGTATCAAAGATGCTAATTCTGCCACTGAGAAATCATGTCTTATTTCTTGTTTAGCTTTTTAAAAGTGTGTATATATGTATGAGCTCAGTCAACTTTTTGGCTGCTTTTCCGTGTGCCTTTCTGTGCAGAAATGCAAGGTTCCAAGTAGTAGGTGCCAAGTATGCCCCCAAATTTACACGCATTCTTCCCRTTTCCTTTCCCTCCCTTAAAAATATGTAACTAAGGCCTGTCCCAGGCAGTTTGCAGTCAGTTGCAGGTGGTGGAAATCAGGCACGTGAGGTGTCCTGTCATTTCACGGGGCACTGTGAGATAGGCAGGAGGGAGGAGGTCAGCCCCGCTTGGCTCAAGCACTCTGAATGTAAAGGGTGCTCAGGTCACATACTGTTCCCCRGGGGCTGAGCCTATTGCTACATTCTGCAGAAAAGGAGCTCTTTTTGTCAAAGTGCAAGGATAGCAACCGTTTTTACAGGATCTGTAGAATTATTAAGCACTGGACTGCTGCCGAGGTGTTTGAATTGCCAGTTTAGTCTTTTGTCATCATTTTGGTGGGACAAGGAGGACATCTGGTGGGTCTTTGTAAAAATTCAACAAGACGGTTTTCTACTTGAAAAAAGTAAGGTGCAAATCCCAGTGGGAGTCATATATTGTGAATATCCATTAGGTTCCAAATTAGGCAAAAYCTAGGGTGTTAAGTAAGGCATGCCCAGTTCACGCAGCAGAACGTCTTGCTGTAGAGCATGCTTCAAAATGCTGTCTACGTTCTTGTAGTAAGTTTGCAAGGAAGTGTGGCTGAGCCTGGGTGAATGCCCCGTACCCTCTTGTAAAGGGAGTTTCACAAAGCATCTCGAGGACAAGGAGCGAGAGGAAGACAGAGCCAAAGCAGAACTTAATACGTTTTGCTGGGGAATAGAAATTAAATACTAGAAATCTGCAAGTGYTGCGTAAGTACATAAGCAAGTAAGRCGTYGTGACAGCCTTGAGTAGGCATCTTCTGCAGAATCATAACCCACTTCAGCGAGCTGCGGAAGGGTAACGAGCAGGAGGCAAAGCCTGCAGCAGYACCTGGGCATGACTTGGCACTGCAGCAGATCAGAAGACTGCGGCACAGCTAGGGTGCAAGGCCCAGTTGGCTTGGGACCATCCCAGGAATWATCACTCATAATTGCATTAACTGAGGGGCAGGAGGAAAGCTACGAGTCCTCGTTGTTTTCCTCTTCTCTGTTTCCTCTTCCCCCTCCCACCTCCCCATATTTTTGGGCTCAGACCCAGGCCGCAAGCATGTATTTTCTGAGGGAAGAAATGGAAACCTGTGAAGAAAATTAGGATCACAGCAGAAGAGGTGATGACAACAGGGGAGTGGTCACAGCTCAGCCCAGCTTCAGCAGATCAAGACCTGTCTCAGCTGGCGTTACCTGGGTGTTTGAAAGGGAGCTGCACAAAAGCATAGGCTGTGAAGTAAAAAATATGAAGAGATTGGGTTTTGTCAATTACATATTAAAAGGGTATTATCAGGCTAATGCATGGATTGTTGCTGTTGCCTTTTTTAATTCTCATCTTCAGAATATGCTTTTCCATCAGAAAGATTTTCCCTTGTACATTGCAATGAATGGATGTAACAATGGTGAGAAATGCTATTTAGGTTAAATTAGGTTAAGCTAAGAGGAAGGGTCCCCGTAGAGAGAACTAATAAGACAGCTGTAAGGCATACAGCAGCAAGGGGTGTTTTGTCTGCTTTGCCTGAAACGCCTTCCAAAGGTCAGGATAATGCCTGGTCTGTGGCTGTTCACGGCTCTGCAAATCAAACCGTGCGTTTCCCGTGGGTTTTGGTTCAGAAAGGCTCTTAGACACAGTGCCTAGCACTCCCTGTAGGATTGAGCCTTACCAGCTTCCCACTTGTCGCGTTTTGGGTGCGCATTTGTACGTCTCAAAGAAGCCCTACACTGGAGAAATGCACTGGACTGCCAAGGGCATTTGACAATCTGTGCCCAAATCACTGAACCTCTCATTTCCATAAAACTCTGTTTCAAAGAGACCCGTGAATGTCTTTGCAGTTCTGATCTCGAGAATGCACAGGAGGTGTGCTGCAAGCTGGGGATGGAAGCAGGCGCACTTAGYTCTTTCTCCTCTGCTGTAACTCTGTGCCGTATTTCACTTCTCTGTCTAAAAGGGCTTACACTAGGGCCCGGGGCAGCATAGCGCACTTTTACCCCATCGCTGTTACAAACTTAAATATTTTTTCATATTTCTCAGCTCTTGCTATAACATTGTCTCTGAGCACATTCCAGATTAATCTGCAGTCTTTAAAATCCAGCAAAGGACCATCAATGCAGATAATTTATGTTTGTATTTGCATTTAAGTCGTCATTAGCATAACGTCTTAAATCAGATTATGGTTAGCTTGCKTTTGCAAAAGTAAAGCAGAACTTTTAAAGATAAACTGTAGCTTACTACTATCCAAAAAAAGTATTTCCATATAAAGTATGTTTATTAAATGTGCTGAACTGTTATATTGTTCCTTAAATTTATGAAAAGACTAAGAACTAAGACTATTCTTGCTTGGCAAGAATACCTGAAATAACAATATATATCATAAATGCCTTTCACGCTAAATAAAGTACCGCATGCAGAAGAGCAACTAAAAAAGTTCAGCATGTGCATTTGTGCTCTGGGTACAACATAGGCYAAGCTGACCTCATTTTATACGAGGCCTTCCTATACTCATATATACCACTGAGCTTTATTTTATCTGTTGTATTTTCATTATTTGGGCTAAATCTGAAATGAGAGCATTGAGGCTTCTGAGCTGTCTGACAGAGAGGAATTTAAAAACAGAACAAGGCTCCGGGCCGACTCCTCTGGTGGATGCATAATCCGTTTTAAAAGATCCGCTTCCAAGCTCGCTGGAGTGGGTGAGGCTGAGGTTGGTGTCCCTTCTGGAATGTGCATTTTAATTGTCTGAGCTTCTCCGGCCAGCACAGCATCAATTCACTCTTAGACAGTTCTCCTAGTTGGTTAATTGTGGTGGTCGCTGCCTGGTTGGTTTGGTTTCCTAATACCTATGCAAGTTAAGCCATTAGGAAAATGATTAGAGCCACCAGTCCTCCTGCTTTTAAACAGTGAGGAGTACATTTTTTGCACCGAATTTTCAATTCCCTTTGGTTCCTGAAACATCCTCTGTCAGTGACGCAGASTCCTTTGTGAAGGTGGGCTCTCACCCTTGGTGGATGCGGAAGCGCTTCTGGGAAGCATCATCAATCAACAGCACTGATGTCTCTCCCGAAAGGTACAAGCTGTTTGATTAAGCTTTCTGCTTAGAGATGTGCCCAMACCCAGTCTCTGCATTTGAATGCCCATTAATCAAGGACAGAAGCTTTGGCATCTAAATCTGGATTTGTTTCCTGCAGCTGAGAGGGAGCAAGTGGAAGCGCGGAACCTCCATCACCAAAGAGGCAGTTCCCATGTGCCAGGGAAGCAGGCAGGGCTCCTTCCACAGCCTGCCCGGCCCTCTCTTCCTAAAGAAACAGCAAATCTATTGTCAAGGCCCAGTCTTCCTAATATGTCAAGCCAGAGACCCGGGTCCGCGGTCCTTTACATGGGCAGTGTCCAGCTCCGAGTTGTGTTCTCGTGCTTCTCCCTCGTGCTTTTGCTAGGTGGTGGAAACACGACGTGCGGCGAGGTGTCTTCAGCCCCTGCCTTTGCCGCTTGTGAGAGGAGGTCGCTGAGGTGGTTCCGTGGGCAGTCTGCTGCCTTAGCTGTGTAAGTAGATTTCTAAAGAAGCAGTGAGCAGCCCAATTGCCCCTAGTCACGGAATTTAGCATCTTGAGCAAGCTAATCCTTTCAAATGGTGTTTTCTTCTATTTCTATTCTTCTATTCTTCTATTTCTTTCTATTCTTCTATTTCTATTTATTTGATATTGGGAAAAAATTCTACACGGAAAGAGTGGTCAAGCGTTGGAAGTGCCCAGGGCAGCGGTGGAGTCGCCATCCCTGGCAGTGTTCAAGAAACGTGTGGATGAGGCGCTTGGGGACGTGGGTTAGTGGCCATGGTGGCGAGGGGCTCGTGGCTGGACTCGATCATCTCAAAGGTCTTTTCCAACCATAGTGATGCTGTGATTCTAATGCTTGGGTAGTAAGAAGCAAGGGGAGAAGACGGGGATAACTGGGTTGTTTTGGAAGGATTCCTGAGAGTTTCATTGCAGAATCCAAAATGGAACGTTTTGCATGAATGTGACGGTGGGAGAGCAACCACACGTGTTTTTTAAAATACCTTCACGTTATCTCTGTATAGTTACCTGTAATCCTGCTCCTTTTCTGAGCAAAGTAATTTTAATTGTACCAGACTTATCCATGAAATAGATAGGTGATTTGAGACAAAATTGAACTAGGGGAAAAAAACGATTTGCAGAGGTGCTCAGCATGAAAATAATTGGCAAGTATTTGCAAGAGAAATACTCAAACACCAAAGATAATGTTAATGGTTTGGGTTAAAATAACAACTGAGTTAATGCCTGCCCATTCTGTTTTCAGAAACAGGGCAATAAAGAAGAAATATCTACTCTTAGTTGTGCTTTTCATTTGAATCTTACAGAAACACACCCAAACTCCCCTGAACTCTACAAACAGAATCCACACCAGGTGAATTTTTCTGGCTAACTTGCTTGTGAACATCATACACGGCTGGGCTCTCCATAGCACAGCAGCTCCCCAGCATAATTGCTGAATAGCTGCTGAATGCAGTTTACATGACCTGAATATCTTAATAGATGTTCGTTAACATAGATACGACCAGGTTGTTATGAGATGGGTAAAATAGCAGTGCTGTTTTAGCTGTGTTCCATCTTTCTGGAAAATTAATGCCTTTTCTTTGGCTCCAGAGAGGTAAAAGATGCTCTGTGGGAGAAGTTCAGAAAAGGAAGCATTCGTTTGAATTGAACACACAGACAGGAAAACACCTGACATTTATAGCACAAGAGTTTATTTCTGAGGGATTAGCTGATGAGATTTTAGGAATAAATACAATGTACTCTAGGTTTAGAAAAGGCTTTTCCCTAGATTACCATAAGAACATTATGCCATTGATTTCTGACACTGGATTTGTAAACTTAAAATGTTGGGCTGAATCAGTAAGCAGAGCTTGCTCCGAAGTCAAAAATCGCCTCGTGCAGTAATGGTTTCAGCTACAGCTCTGCCCCTGGCAGGCACAGAGCATGCACAGAACAGCACGGGAATTACCGTTCCTGTTCACACAATTTGCTGAGTGCACTGAATTTATTAATTCAAATGAAATTCTACTGAATTAATGAAGTCACAGTAGAAGAAAGGTGTTTTTCTTAGTCTATTGGCTGCTTTTATTTTTGTGGTTTGATTTAACTAAAGATATTATTTGCAAGATGACTGTAGTGATTACATGTGTAAAAGCTCTCGCTTTTTGGGTTCTTACAGCATTCCTCCTTGTTGAGATGGTAGAAATATTGTAAGCAGGAGAGCTCAGAAATGGCTCTGATGTAGACAGTGATCACCATTTGCCAGAAGACAAAGCTGTCGCTGCTGGTGGGGGACATCACTGAGACTAGGACTGAAGCTGGGACAAATGCTTGCAAGCAGGTCTGCTTAAAACATTCCAAGTTCTCCTACATGGCAGAAACGGTCCAGGCTTGTTCTTTTTATCATGTTTTCTGTCGTAATGAAAATCCAGTCAGTTGTGTTGGAGGTTAGTGTGGCTATAGCAGTAACAATTTTAAGTATTTTTGCTAATGCCAAGAGCTAGGGAGAGACAGAGTGATGTGCTGATCCTGAAACCTCCCAAGGCTTCTGCTTGGACGGGGCAGTGGGAAGATGATGCAGAAAGTAACACACTCTCCTTCCTGCATAAAAACTCCAGCACTTTTCTTGCTGGCCTGATTCGCCATACATACCTAAGTGTTGGAAGAATATCTGGGAAAATAGACTGTTCAAAATCTCTGAGCTGTAGTCATTCATTCCAGGAAAAAAAATAATCTGATGTTTCCTGCTACTGCAAAGCCTTTATTATCATCAAGGTAGAACTGACCTTCAGTGAAGCAGAACGGACCCTTCATCGTTCTCGGACTCGTTTGTGCTTCCTCCGTCCTTTCTGCGTCCTGTTGCTGCTCCCTTCCCGTGCCCTTGYTGCTGCAGGGGGACAGCTGTTTCACATTGTAGAGTAGTGCCATTCTGCGTGGTTAGCCCGTGAAGAGGTGACGATGCACCGGAGCGTCAGCCAGAGGCGCTTGGCCCCGGCGGGCGAGGGCGATGCGCGGGGCCGCCGCGGAGCCCTGCTCGGCAGCCGGGCCGTGGAGCACRTGGAGCTTCCCAGGCGCACCGCTCCCCGCGGCCCCTTCCTGCCGCCCTCACCCGCTCCCTGGACGGGCCGGGCACCGGCTGGGGGCTTCACGCGTCTCCAGCCTGTCCTGCTGTGCGCGCAAAGTGGGTCTGCAGCGGTTGAAACCTGCTCGAGGGAAGAGGAAGGTCTGGTTTCAAGCGTCCCTGCAGTTCTGTCCCCACTCTTGAAGCTATAGGGAGAGAATATTTATTAAGATCATTCCCATGTTCAGCTAGCTTGGTGACAGCGGGGTTTTACACAGCTCTGTGGAAGCTGCTTTTGTGCAGGCTTCTTTGGAGCACTCCAGGGCTCTAGGCAGATTTAGTCCCTCCACACGGGCCTGCCCTTCTCCCTGTGCTCCTCCCCGGCCTGTGTCCACTCCTGGGCACTGAGCGGCATTGGCTTTCAACTGGCATTGGCTTTCAACTGGCATCAAGAGATACTCCAGAAACTCCCGAGCTGCACCAGTTAACCATTATCCAGGCTTTAGAGCTGTGAACGTCACTGTGTTTCCCTGCCTTTAGTAATACGGCGGTTCTAAAAAGACCTTCCCCCTCCTTTTCAGTGCCTCATTAGGCATTTTGATGTGTGTACCCCAATCCGCTGCATTACGTATTTTAGCAGTGACTATAAATAAACTGACCAGTTTATTTACCCCCCAACCAAGTAAGCGAATGTGTCTGATCCCTGGTTCTTGAGAGAGATCAAAGACAACCATTGTCAGCCACAGTTGAGTAAGAGCTGGTTTGAAGCAAGCAACCCCTAAATTTTTCTTCCAATATATTTTAGAAGGGGAGGAAATGCTTTTATTTCCTACCTTATGCTGCCTCAAAAATGTAATTGTTGCACCACTTCTTTGGATTTATGTTTTTCATGAGTTTTTACGTCTGCATGTATCTAGTTCATAAATTCCCAGGCGTTTTCTCCCCACGTTGGATTACGTTACCTCCTTTTGGAATGGCAGACCTCAGTACCACGGAAGTAACAAACAGCCTGTTGCAGAGGAGACTGAAAGATTGATGAAGCACAGGAACTAATAAATTCCATGGAGCAAGGATATCCTGCACTTATTTCACATAATTCTTTAAAATTATTATGATGTAATGATTTTTTTTTCCATAAAGAGGGCTTTTGGCAAGCACTTGCCCAGTAACACATCCTAGCACTAAGCCTGCACACGCAGGGTTTTTTTTTTCTGGCAGGAATTGGATAAAAAAGAACCCTCTACCTGGGAGCAGGTCTGCTGGAGGGCAAACACTACTGTCTGGTCTACATACCGCTTCCTGGGTTCACCCTCATCCAGCTAAAGGCATGCTGTGTGAGAAACCAGCCCCTGTGCAGTAGAGCCACATAAGGTGTTTGATTCTGGTGCCTCTGTCAGAGCATTCCTCTAAGCACTGTGGTGGCTTTCAAGCACCAGACCTCTGCTTCTAGCTAACCTGATAGCTGAGAGTCAACGAAGCTGTGCCAGAACAGAACTYGTGAAGGGTCAGAGGTGGATGTCCAGATTGGTGTGCTCGCAGACAAGGAGTCATCCGTAATAATAGGGTAAATGAGGCAAATGTCATTAGTAGATAGCAAGAGAGGAAAACAACCATAGAAAGTGAGGGCTGGCAGGGCTTCTTATTTCGTGTAACTGTGATTACATAAACAGGCCTTTCGATTGCAGCAGAACTCTTAGTATTGTTTCTGCCCAAGAACCTTCAAATACAGTCACACAGCTCACCTTTGAAGAAGCCATGCACCGAAAGGCAGGCGCAAAGAGCAAGACTGCCGCGCTCCAGACAGGAGGTTTGCGCTGGATTAATGGTGGAAGTGTTTTGGGCCCTTCCAGAAGCACCATCTGTTTCTACGGCTGCTCGTTGTTTAGATTATTTATGACCATAATTTTAGATTTATCTGGTTAACCTCTGGATAACCTCCTAAAATAACTATTGACTGAGTTTTCAAAGTAATATATTAAGATGCAAGAGCTTCATGTTGTTGTTTTATGAAAGAAATACTGAGAGTTTTTATGTAATATATCAGTACCTGATATAGAAGAAGAAAATGGTTATATTATCACATGGCAAAAGGAAGTGCCTCATCACATATTTGTTGGGCACATTATGACCCGCACTAATTGGCTTTATTCATGAGCAAACTGGACACTCATACTATAGCATATTGTTTGAGACTTCCCTTCTTCCCCAGTACTTGCTGCACTATTGAGCTTCGTGTTGCAGTTCAACAGAGAGAGGAATAGGTGGTGTGAAGTTCCTCCAAGAATAATAGGAAAGAAAAAGGAAATGGCTCTAGATTCATGATTCATGGGATTCCTGACTTGCATCAGGCTTGAAATGGATGAAAGGAGACGGAGAAAAAGTCTTTCCCATATTAGGTCTGTACGATCTGATCCTGCATTAGTAGAGGTGCCGGGAGTCTTTCCAGTTTCCTTGAGGGAGCAGGTCCAAAAAAAGAAAGAAAGGAAGGCACTAAAATATAACGGGCAGAACTCTGCTTGCTTTACAAACATACATCAAGGAGGCTTCCAAATTATGCTGAAAATAAGTTAGTAAAATGGACATCTGTGGGAAAGGTTTTGCGAGACTGAGGCAGTTTTAGTTGGAATCTGATTGTCCTTTTCATGGTTACTTGGTCTCAGGCTTCAGAATTGGAGAGCATGAACTTCCATGGACTTGTGTGCATCTGAAGAGCAGAACTCGAGTCAAATCAGAATATATATAGAATTTGTTCCTCAGCAGGGGTGATTCCACGTTCTCATGTAGCTTCCCTCTCTGTGACAGGCTGAATGAAACACCAGGACAAAAACACCTTGCCGTTTGGCTTTGGGCTCTGTGGCTTATGTTCAGTCCTGAGTTTAAATTCCTTTCACAGCACTCTGAAGCCATAAGGCACTCTGCAAAATACACGTTGATAAAGCTACAATGGAATGTATTGCAAATGAAGGTCGCAGTCCTTTCTTAGTAACGTAGGTGTAAATTGAGGATTATGTGTGTGTATATATATATATTATAGTAATTATTACCCTCTTCTTCCACCAGAGAAGATATTTTTAAATGATGAAAACCAAAACAAATCTCTCTTCAGAGTGATGTCCCATCAGTASAGAATAAATGCAGCATGAATACTGCAGTCTAGTGCCGTAATGAACAACAGCCACGTGTATTGCAGGAGGAGCTCTTTACATGCCTGCTAGACTAGAAGCAACATTAGCTGAGGATCTCAGAAAAGCAGGAATTCAGATTCGAATTGGGCATAAAACAGCCTCCTGTTATATACAATAGTGTCTACAAGGAAGATTAGCATGTATGTTTATCTGTTGTCATTGTAATGTGAACTAGGCTGTTTCTCTGATGCAGATAGTTACGGTGCTGTCACAGATTGTCAAGAGCAGTAACAGGGAGTGGTTCCAATACGGAAGGAGATCCGTAACTCCATAAGAAAATGAAAGGAGCAATACAGCATACCTGTGGCTTTGCCTGTCGCATTCTTTTTCCATTAGCCCAGTTTTTCACTGGTCGTGGCCCACGCTGAAGCTCTGTTGAGGATCTGCTGGTAAAATAGCACAGAATTCACAGCTGCCTATGTAACATCTTATTAGTGATTGCACATTTGAAATTGTTTTGGGCCAGGGATTGCTGTGGAAAGAGTTGCCCTATTCATTTGGAGGGAAGAGAGCCAGAATGCTGCATACRTGGCCTTTTCATTGACTCTTCAAATTCACCTTGGCCCAACATTTTAGAAGCCCGTGGAGGCAACCAGCTCCGTTACCAGCTGAGCCTGCAGAAGTGGAGCCCTGCAGGGCGGTGAGCCGGCTGCGGCTGGGAGCTTCCCCAAACTCACTCAGTACCGACTTCTGCTCTTAAAGCCTGCTGCAGCGTTTGTAGCGTTAGGTGTTACAGCTTCCTGCCTTTCATGCTTCTAAACCCGTAAAATTCAGTTGGCGTATTAGACCCAAACTGAAATTCCCATATTCATCTGGAACACAAGCAAGAACAGAAGTGAGAGACTCCGGTATTTTATTTGTGTTGCAGTTGGTTCCTTTTGCTCTCAAACAGTTCACTGTCTTGTGAGGGGGCTTTGCACAATTGAGGGCTTTCTTTTATTTTGTTTGGTTTTTCATTTTAAAGAGCAAATGTCAACTGCAAAGATCACATTGGGCCCTTTGGATGAGGCCCGTGTAGACTGTAACTCCGTCTAGCATAATTCCATGTGATGGAAAATTTCTGCTAGCTGCTGCAGAAGGAGTGCAGTAAGATCAGTCCCGGACCGGAGAAGAATGTCCGGAAGAGAGAGACCATCCCCATTTTAAAAATTTATGATGAGCCCTATTAGTAGTTGGGGAAACCATCAGCAAGAAGAGGAAATTCAGACACTGCATTTAACCCTTTGTGGACTCTTGTGAGAAGGATCTTTTCCCCAGATGTCTCGCTGAAGTGATAAAGGGGCATGAAAATGCTTTGTAGAATTTCTTCGAGAGCTGATACGTGTTTGAAGCTTGCTGCAAAATGAATGCAAAGCTACCAATTATTTTTACATGACTTAATCCTATACTACCGCCTAGTGGATAAAATCTAAACAGGTTGCTGTACTTTACTGTGGATATAGACATTTAGTGGTTATAGTTAGTATTTCATAGCTATATGTGTGATATTACTTTTGTTCGTTCATTTCTAGAAGTATTATTATGTGTATTGTATGTCCACATAGCAACAATGCTGCCATTATGAAGACCAGAGAAGTTTTGATGTAGAAGGGCACTAAAATTCATGCTGAGCTCTGATAGAAATCTAATACCATCCTCATGTCCACAGGAACTTATTTTAACAGGGTATTGTTTGAGGTAAAATATTTATAAAATTAGCCATAGCAAAGGACTTGAGCTGTCGTGTTTGAGACACAGATCAGTTCTCATGGCTCTCATGGTCAGAAACAACATCCCCGAGGTAGAAGATGTCACCGGTGTTCACT
Source organism: Eudromia elegans (assembly GCA_003342815.1). NCBI lineage: Eukaryota > Metazoa > Chordata > Aves > Tinamiformes > Tinamidae > Eudromia > Eudromia elegans. The sequence continues at coordinate 1,897,500 of PTEX01000080.1, forward strand.
GAGATGTTTCTTGCAGCTTCCCTCAGATCTTCCGTAGTGCCGGATTCAGAGGGAGGGTGGTGAGAAGGGTTCTGTCGTTCAGCACAGGCGATCAGATCCAGCAGAGCCTCGCACATCTCCTTCACATGGATGCTGAGATCCCAGAATCAAGGCCGTGCGTGCACTGTGCTTGAACGAGCATAAATCAGTCGGTCTGCGCTGGACTGGTGCTTCCCCCATTCTCCCCAAATCCCTCGATCCCAAATCTGTTCTGGCAGCAGTWCACAGTTTAGCAGGAGAGCCTGGCCAAAGGAGCGGGGTGCACGCTGCGTCTCCAGCTGGCCGTGAGAGCGGCTGCCCGGGCCCGAGGCTGCTCAACAAGCACCGTTCCCGGCAGGCCGGAGAAACAGGGATGGGGGAAGTTGAGCCTGGAACAGGAGGGAAAGGGGAAAAAAAAAAAAAAGCACCGTTTTCTCCAGCAGATGGCACTTTGTCATTGAGCTTTTATGTTTGAAGGCATGTGGAAGACAAACGCTCTTGTTTTAGGTTATTGTTATATCAGGCATAAACTGCTATTGAGCAGGGATCTGTCTGGCTCTGGAAATGTAATCTCAGCAGCTCTCTTCTGGGGGAATACTGTAATCGTTTGGTCTTGGCCTCAATTACATGAATGCTTAGGGAAACCAGTGGGTAGGACAGACTGCTTCTGTCACTGCTTTGTTGGCAGATCTATAGGAGTGTGTGATTTACATCCAACGCGAGGGAAAAGGGGAATGGGAAGCAGGCAGTCACCGAGCGGTGCTGGCTCGGAGCCGTGGGTGAGGAACAAGGCCGACAGGCAGTACCGTTGGGTTTCCCAGAGCCTCCTGCCCCTGGGGGAAGCCTCCTGGTGTAAGCTCATCAGCTTTCCTTGGGCTGCAGTTTTAGCCCAGCACACACAGCCTCTGGTGTTCCTCTCCCGCCAGACCAGGGGGCAGGGAGGCTGCACACACCCGTATAGTGACAAACTGCAGCAAAATTTCTGGTAGGGGCAGTGTAAACTTATATGGGAAAATATGTTTTTAAGAGTCACCTATAGAAAAAAACAGATCTCGGAACAGAACAGAAGGATCAGAGGTCTGAGAACAGCGCTCAGAACAGCAGGCGTGTGGCCCAGGCGGTGGGAGCAGCGCGGCGGACGCAGCCCGTGTGCGGGCCTGGCCCCGGACCCTCGCAGCCCTTCCCTCTCGCTCCCAGCRCTCCGGCAGCAGAAGCCGTGCCGAGGGTACGGAGCAGAGCTGCCCAGGCCCGCTGCTCGGGCAGGGCTCTCGTGTTGCCAGGGCTGGGGAATGGACGCCCTAAAACYGAGGCTGAGGCTGCTCTTCATCATCGTTGTCATGGAGACTGAAACGAGGACAGCAACATTTTTGTGATCTTTTTAGCTCCCTTAGCTTCTAATCCTGATATGTCAAAGCACTTGGTCCCTGGATGAGGGTGGGAGTGATTGCAGAATACCTGCAAGTTCCCTGAGTCCTGTCAAGGAAGACAAACCTTTCAKGGCTTTGTGATTGCATCCTCAACCGGGAAAAAGAGAAAAAGAGCAGGGATAAGTAGGTGCTCACACTGGGAAAAGGTGGGAGGTGACATAAAAAGTGCAAGGACAAGGCAGAGACAGAGACGTGCAGAAACCTTTCAGATTCATGCAGAAGCAGACAGTGCTCCTGGCACCTGGGAAGAGCCGCTGGTGCTGCCCTGCACCGGGCTCCGCACCCGGCACCGCAGAGGAGCCCCGGCGCTCAGGAGCCCCAGACCCGCATCCCTGTGACCGCCCTCCAGGCTCCAGCTGGAGGAACGCGGCGGGGAGCAGCAGGTTCCCTGCTCGCTCCGGGGCCACGGAGGCGAGCGGCCGCGACTGCCTCCGCACCCTGCGCCCAGCAAGGACCTGGGCACGCGGCTCGTGCCCGCACACTTCTGCGCCAAGCCTGGGGGAGTCAGAGCACGTGGGTTAGGGGCTCGCTGCGCTGCTAAGACCTGCATGGCATCGCCTGTGCATGGCTTCGGCCAGCAAAGGGCKGCCTATAGCGCTCTGCACTATTTGATTGCTATTTCCGTGGACTCCGCGGTGTTCATAGAGTCACACCCATACTGCAGTCGTAACGAACAACTGCACAAAAACATGAAAAAACAGAATAAAAATTCATTTCAGCTCTTTAGCGCTCAGCCTCATAGCTTTACACTGTGGTCTCTATTTCCACAGTTAGTGAAGTCACAAAATTTSTTAGCTGACATCGCTCTTAGCTGAGAGAAAAAGGCAATGAAATGGGAAGGACTGTGAAGTCTAACTGGAAAACTAAGAATCATTTAACTCGATAGCAAATTAAAAAAGAAACACTGAAGAGAAAGAGTCAAGAAATTTATYTGAGCACGTAATTTGAAATTGCATTGGGTCTAGCTGAATTTCACAGGACTTGCCTTTTGAAATGCAAAGATCAGAAGCTTTACTAGGCAACGTTTAGGAACATTTCAGCACAACCACTTCYTAAAATTTCTGACCTTTTCTGCCTATAAGAATGCTGAGAAAATAAAGGATTTTCTTGCTGTTCCCAGCAGCTTCTTCCTGGCAGCAGGCTTAGAGGTCCAGCAGAAGTGTGGTCAGAAGGAGAGGCTACAGAGTGCAAAATGCCCCCAAGATCYTCCTACCGTTTAAACTAAAACCCGGGCCGTGGGTTTGAGAGCTTGCCTCCCCCTGGAGAAGGGGCCTGGCTCTCATGGGCTTCTGTGTTGGGCAATGACTGCCCGAGTTGGTCTGCTTTGAATAGGTGTTCCAGCGGCTGTTGGACCAGCCAGGCTGGCTGGAAGGGCTCCTCTCCAAAGGAGAAGCTGCTGCGAGGAGCTGTCGGACACTCGGTGTTTCTAGGGTGCCCTACCAAGACCAAACACGGCAGCTTTAATCAAGAGCTCTCGCATTTGGATAGGTCTCTGAACTAAAGACCTACATAGTAGGAGTCATTAAAAAGGGAGCGATGGGGACATGGAAAAGAACATGAAGCTTCACTTTCAGAAAAGGTTTTTGTTAACTTCTGTTTTCAGTTGTTTCCCCTCAAAATTACTTTTTTTTTCTTATTATTCTTCTCTGCTTTAATAAGCAAAATAGACATGTCATGCTGGAGCAGGTATGTAGATTCTTTGAAATCCATAGGTTTGTTCTATTCTAGTTAGATATCTCTCCTGAGCATAAAGTCCAAAAAAAAAAAGAAAACGATTGGAAAAGGCAGCCCATCCCGGGGTGCTGCAATGTCCTACAAGCTGGAAGGATTCTGGTAGCTTTCAGTGAGCTGCAGCAGCTCTCTCCATAGTGAGCAGAGAAGCTGTCAGATCACACGGTGTCCACGTACAACGTGAGCCGGTGTTGAATCATGTTCCCTGAGTGGCTCTTAAACACKCAAGAGCTGTTTCGCTAAAGTAAGTCTGTAATCTTTTATATTAGATCTCCAACACTGATGTGGAATTTAATAAATAAATACAGAGTAGAAATTTCGAAAGAGAGCTCATGCAATAGTCTCAGCATCTTCATAGATGTTATCTAAGTCAATTTGCTCAGGAGATGAGGAGCAGAAAGCTTGAAAACCAGGAACAACTCGGTTATTTGGGATTTGTTTAGGAGATTTTTCCCTTCGYATTTCTGAATTTCTCCTTTCCCACATACTATATTTGTCTTTTGTTGCCCCAAGGAGAAAGTGCCGTCGCAACAGTAACTTTTCTGCATTTCTTTAATTAAATTTTGGGAAGAGCCTATGTTGTTTTGCAGTTTGCATTTGCAGTCTCTTTGTCCCACCCTCACTAGAGCACAGAGCAGTTAATCATACAGCATGGGCTTTAGTTGCTGCTGAACCTAGGCTGAGGCAGTGTTAATTAAGTGTTGCCACTTAGTCAAAATATAGCCTGTCATCACAACAGGACTCCGCGGCATTGCAYTGTATTGGTTTTTCAGCCCAGTGGTGAATTCTGTGGATTTTAGCTTTCTGTGCAGTTTGAATTATTGAAGATTTGTTCTTTAGTCATTTCTTCTCATCCAAGCATTATAATGTGGCTGTCAGGAAGGGTCTGGTTCACTCCTACAGAAATTCAGATAGCTAGGGCTTGGAAAACCAGCAGGAAAAAAGGGGGGAAAAAGGATGATCATGTCACTTCATATCACTTTTAAGCAGATTCAAAGGTTGTTTAGATGACCAAAAATATAAGTAGTTTCTCCCTGGGATTTTCACAAACAACTCAGGACACTTCTAAAAATCCCAGTATTATCTGTGCCCCTAGATGTCTAAGCACTCTTTACTGCAGGCAGAGGAAGGCCCAGTCAGGTTAAAATCAAAACGTGAGTGTGAGTTTTTCTGGTTGGTCGGGGTTTTTCTTGGCTGCTGCTGTTCTGCCCACCCCGGGGTGCCAGGAAGCTGCCTGAGACACACACATTCACCCAGGTCATTCTTCATTTTTATCCTGTTTGCTGAGTTCTTCTGTATATTCATTGTTACGGCCTCGATCCCTTTTGCTTGTAGGKATTTTCTTCAGGAGTTCCCATAATCTTGCCCTGTTTTAGCGGAAGGGCCTTTCCTGCTGTCAAACCCCACTGCATGCCAGCAGCCCTTTTGCTCCTTTCGTGGCTACATTGCATAAACCTGAATTCCTTTCAACCTTGAAGCACGGCCAGCCAAGCGTCTGCCCTGCAGCAGGGACCTCTGCGCAGTTTGTTGGGGCTGCTGCGGGAGGCTGGGGGGCCGCCACGGCCCGACGGGCGGCCAGAAGGGAGGGMAGGGAGGGTCGTGCAAACCGGTCTGGCACGCGAATGGCTTTGTGCTGTAGAATGGTGCATGGTATGGGTGCTGTAAGAATGGTGCATCCTATTAGTGTCTCATCAGGCACCTTCCAACCTGCAGCTGGCCGGGGAGAGCAATTTTACTGCAGTTGAGCACAGCTGGAAACCCAGCAAAACAGCAAGCCTGTGACTGGGGACAGGGGCGCAGGCACCGAGCCGTGTCAGTGAGAGCAGGCAGCACTGTCCCCTGGCAGCAAATAAACAAATATCCTGCTGCAAACCTGGGCTGTCTCTACACTGYCAAAGCCTGTGTTTTGTTTTGGCCTGCTTTGAGCTCATCTTACAGTAAAAGATTATATGAAGCTCACAGCCGGAAAAGATAAAGCCCCTCTTGCAAAGTGCTAGCCGAGCAGAAAGGTCATAAACTAAGATTGGAGTGAGTTAAATGAACAAAATTCAACCTATGTTTTGCAAGCCTGCTAACCTTAATAACCTTATTAACTTCCAGGATTATTGGATGTAAATATTGTTCATGCAAGCAAGCTGGGGAGAAGATCAGGCTTTCATGTAGGAGCCTAAATGAGGCTAGACTGAGAAATAGAATGAAACAGAAAAGAGAAGCTTCTGACTTGATACCAAAGGGGAGCTTTCTGATAGTCAGATTTTAGTCCGTGAAATAATCTCCAAGAGAAATGGCAGAATTCACTTTAGACAGAAACAAAATTAGACTGGCAAATGCATTAGAAGAGGTGCTGCAGCAAACCACCCTCCAAGGCCGGGGAATGCTCCAGGTGRCCTTTTTTAATAGATCTTCTCCACTGCTTTTGTGATTCTGCCTTTCTGAGCCCGTATATATATATAATTTTTTTTTTTTTTGCTTTGGCCATTATATGAGATTGTATGATTCATATCAACTCCTGGGGAATAAGTGTTGCTAATGTGGGATGATCCTAAATGTCCTTTTGTCATTATACATGGAAGAAAAAGGACCAAAATTAATTGTTTCATTTCAGTTTTATTCAGCATACTCTAATATCCTTTCATGTTTTGAATTCCAATTTCTCCCAGTTCACTTTGTAGCCAGTGTTAGAAAAGCCCTGTCTTGTATTTCTTAATTTGCTTGAAGGATTTAAGGAAATTACAGATTTTAACAGCTTTACTTCAAAAATCCGTGTAAGAGCTACAATGACCGCCATAAGCTGCATGGTCATAGAGGACAAATTGTCTGAGAGTTTAGAGAATTTACCTATATTAACATCTAGAATATAAAGTAGATAAAACCCATCAGAAAGTTTGAAATGTTTCATTCATCAGTAAATCCGTTATACTGTAGAAAACTGCGTTGACCCCTTCCCAGGTATGACAAAAGTTTCTATTACCAGAGGTTTAAAGAACCTCTATTTTTTTCCAAGCCTTTTAATATTTAGATGAGCGCTGGAGTTAGGAAAGATTCAGGATCCAACCACGCAGCGAACACTGTGGGTGAGYYTCATACTGAAGTCGATGGGGTTGAYTAGATGCAATAAGGAGCAGAGAAGCGGTGTTTTGTTTCCGAGGCCYGAACCCGCGAGCCCAGCAGGGGAACCTCGCAGAGCTGCAGCTGGGAAGGGCGGGCAGGTGCCAGGGAAGCAGCCCGGCCATCGGCTCTCAGCGCGGTCCTTTCCGGGGCCCCCAGTGCCACGTTYTGTGTTAAAAGCAGCCCGAGTGGCCCCGCGTGGTCTGGATCAGGTGCAGACAGGTAGTTGTGTGTCTGAACCCAGCTGGTGCACGAGGTTGGCTCTCTTTGATGGGTCTGGGTGGGCAGAAGGGCAGGAAGCTCAGAGGCACCGAGCCAGCCAGCACGTGCCGAGGACACCTGGGACAACGGTYGCTGGTCACCAGAGACAGCAGGGACCGGGTGCTCTGTGCTGTAAAGAGAGCTGTAGCCTCTGCTGAGAATCACAAGAGTATTTCTGTGCTAAAACCCCTTTTGTGATCTGCAAACACACAAAACTGATGGATTTCAGTGCAATGGAAGGTTCAGTGGAAGGGGGCCTCGCTGCTCAAGCCTTTATTTAGGCCTCCTTTTGCAGAAGCCCGTTGCTAGACGGGGCATGCCGGGTGGTCACCGCAGGAGTAACGCGGGCTGTCGGGCGGGGTGCCTGGCGGAGCAGCCGTGCCGCGGGCGCCTGGGTGCTGTGGGCGCCTGGGTGCCGGGCTGCAGCGCCGCAGCCCTCGCTGTGCACGCCGACGCGGCTGCTGTGGTGCCCTGCTCGCTGCTGCAGCGCGCCCGCCCCGGGGAAACGCGGGATGGGCAGCGCCGGCGGGGCACGCGCTCACACAGCTCGCTGTTCTTCCAYGCTGTCCCCGTTCCCGAGATATACTGCTCGCAAATGGGTCACGTACTTGCCCCACGCTGTCCCCRTTCCCGAGATATACTGCTCGCAAATGGGTCACGAACCTGCTTGCTACAACTCAGCAATTGGCAGAATAACAGTTTGAATGCGGGGGCAACTTCTGATCAAACATCACTCGATGTGGTGTATGTCAGCATGTGTGTCATCCACAAATCCCCACTGTCCTTTGTGCCAGTGCCTCTGTTGCTTATTGAGGTGCTTTCTGCTGGTGTGGGTTGAAGGTCGTTGGATTTGAGGCTCTGTGAGGCCACGTCTTGAACTTTGCAGCAGTTTTAGCTGGCGCAAGAGACCGTACTGCCATGAACATTGCTACCCCGCCTTAGCGCCGTCTGCACGTGCCCAGGTGCAGCGGGGGCGGCAGGCGCCGACCCGGGAGCCGCGGCCGGGCTGGCAGGGAAGGGGGCCGGGCTCGGCAG
>PTEX01000080.1:1905719-1983808 GCA_003342815.1 Eudromia elegans
GGCTCTCCGCCTCGCTGCGGCAGCCGGGGCCGCCCGCGCCTCTGCTGCTCCCGCTGCCCGCCCCGCTCGGGGCCCTGCGCGGCCGCGGAGCCGCCCTGGCCCCGCAGCAGGCAGAGCGCCCGGGTCCGTGTCCCTATCGCGGTCCCCACACGCGCCCGTCGTGGCGGGGCTTGTCCTGCGGACACGCCATCTGTGCGCAGAGCAAGGCGGGGCGCTGCGTGCCCCCGGTGCACGGCTGGCTGGGAGAGCAGCGCTTTTCCCGCTCGCGTTGGTGCACGGCACTGGCTGCCGGGCACCCGGAGCGCTGCAGCGAGCAGGACAGAGCGCTGCCCGTCGGGCGGCTTCGTCTGCGCCGGAGCTTCTACGGGGAGAGCCTCTGCAGGCCGCCAGGGACCCGGCTCCGCCAGAAAGGAGGCTTTTCACCACTGAMAACAGCTGACGACCTGAGTGCATCTCGGAGTGCTTACCTGCCTTTACTAAAGATGGTGGGAAGACGCCTCCTTTGAAGGAAGCTGGCCCTGGAGAATTCCCTCACTGCCCGCTTGCGGAAGGCCCTGTGGCTTTCACATCCCTTCCCATGGAAGAGCGGAGCAGGGCAGGGGTGCCTCGCTCTGAGCAAGGCAGGATGTGTGCACAGAGGCAAGGCGGTTCCGCTCCGTTTCCGTCTTTCCTCGTGGAAACCCTTGTGCCAGATACCACAGGAGAGGAGCTGGAAACGCAGCCTGGCCCTGGCTGCCCTYCTCCTTCCCGGGCTGCAAGCSCTGGCTGCAGGGAGACGCTCCGGAGGGTCCCTGCCCCGACGGGGCTCTCTGTGCCCTCTGCGAGCCCAGGCCCGGCCCCAGCCCCTCCTGGCGAGCTGAGGCTCCTGATGTAGTCGAGCAGGAAGACAGGCTGCTTTGTGTCTGCTAAAATACTGTAACGGGATTGTGGAGCGTGCCCTTTCCCCTGTGTATTGAGATACCAGCGCTGGACAAACAGTTGCCCAGATACAGAAATTATRAACATCGTTTGCCTTAGGAAGGAGCATAAGAGGTGAAACTGGAGCTGTGTGCAGAGCAGGGATCCCTGGTGCGAACTTTGGCAGAAAGTCCGAGATAAAGGGATATATTGGGGCAGGAGGGAGAGGAGGGGGCTGTTGGGTCATCAGGTCTCATCGTGTATTGCCCCTTTTCTTACTTTCGTAAATGTGTTCAGATATTCCTTGAAATAGTGCGTGCTCTGCCCTGCCGGGAAGGCTGCTGAAGAGTCTCRCTGTGCCAAGCTGCAGGAATCCAGTTTCCAGGCGAGGTTCTTAACCACAGTTGCTGTAGTGGCCGAGCGTAGTTACTGTGTTTGCGGATGCTGTTGGACGGTTCAGAGCTGGTGCTCAGCCTGCGTCCCCTGTTCCTATTCTGTCCGGAGGGGTTTGTGTGTACCGCTCCACCGTGCCATGCGTGATACCAAAGAAATGAGTCCAGCGCTGCCCTGGCAGTGGCACAAATCCCTGTTATTCTAGGCTGATTAAAGTAAAGAAGTTGGCTAAGGGCAAAGCGCTTTGGCATTTGAGCGCTTCAGAGGCGCAGACCTGAAGCCAATAACCTAGGGAGTGTTTCCATTTTCTCCCAAATAGGCYGTGCAAGGTCGTGTCTAGTGGTATAATGCTAAAATAATACCCTTCCTGATGAAAAGGACCTAAATGATGTTTCCTTGAATGAGAGCACTCTCTGGGAAATAGGTCTATTTAAGAAGTACTGTTCTCTTTGACTTTAATAGTGTGCTTAAGCTTATTAAAGTAAGGCCAGCGTGAAGGCCTGCCTAATGAAATTAGTGGCAGGTCTGCTTTTAAAAGGCTGGAGGGAGGTGTCACTGTGTGCAGTACGTAGCCTGCGGCCCTTGTTGTGCAGGGCTGTAGAGTTGCCCGTTTCCACTCCAAGGCCTTCGCGTGCCCTTTGCAATCCCGCTGTGTGGCGCCGAGCGGAGCCTCCTTCCCGAAGTGCCTCCCGTGTCCGTAGCCCCAGAGTGCGGTGCCGCGTGGCAGCGGTGCTGTGTTCCTAAGCACCGCAATGGCTGCGAGAGGGAGCTCAGGTGCAGTAAGGGAGAGCCCAGACGGCGCCGTGCGCGTCTCGCTGGGCGCTGGCCCGCGTGCCGGGTGGGATGCGCGTTCCGTGCGGGCAGCAGTTCTGCTCTCAGAGCACAGTGACGGGGCCAGAAACGCCGCCGCTCCCTGGCAGCGCGTGACACTTGTAACGGCAACGTCTGCGCCCCGGGAGCGTCCGCCTGAGAGGATACGGGCGGGGAAGGGGSCAGGAGAGGTCTGCCCCGGCCGCACCAGGCTCTGTGTGTTTAAATCCTCCAACCCCTACGCGGGAGCAAGTACTTCCGTGAAGATAGTTTGTCTTATAGATAATTCTGTGCTGAAAGTTACTCTCTGTATAGGCGTCAGTGGGTTTTGCTCTTGCAGTCTGGGTTGAAACTCTGCCTAACTTGAAGGCAATGGCAAAACTCCAGGTTGCTTCAGTGAAGCCAGGACTTTCCCCTCAAGTGTGTCTGAGATGAGCAGAAGCCAAAGTGCTGTCAAGCAGCTACGCTGAAAGCATGGTTTCTCCCAGGAAGCGTCAGAAGGGTGGTTTACTATCTGCTCTGTGTATTTACAAGTAAATAAATAGCTCAGGCAATCACCTTTTTATTAACCCGAGCTTGTAGTTCCTTGGGATTCTGTATTACTATTTATCGTTTGTATAGTATCCTCCAGAGTTGGATTATTCTAGCATCGCATAGATGGAGACAGAAGAGCCCTCATAAGTATTTTCTGTATTTTCCCTTGAGATCTTTTTAAGAGGAACAGATGCTTTAAGTAACGGGTTTGAAGTTCTGAACTTCCTGAATGCCATGATACAATATGTTGGTCGGAAATGCATTTCTCCAGCATGGAAAGAGTGAACAAAWTTGTGCTCTGATTTCAGCAAAGTAGTGCGGTCTCTCCTGTAAGTGTTCCATTGCTCACAGAGCTCGGCGACTGATGTTCCTTGTGTTGCCTGGAGCTGTGTCCTTTCAGTCATGAGACAGCAGAGGCCAAGAAGGCTTTAAAGCAAACTTTATACATGGAGACTCCTGTGCCTAAGACTGGGAAACGATTTTGAATATATTCTGTGCTGAGATAATATGAAAAGAGTAGGTTTCTCYTGCTTCCAGTTGCTGAGATTTGTTTCCAACCTGAAAATACTCCTATCTGACTGGGTGGGCTTAGATTTAAGCTCCACATGGTTTAAGTCTGTACTGTAGAGGTTGGTAGCTATATAACAATACATGACTTTTCCTAAAAAGCATCACTGGGTTTCTGAGGCTTTAAGGGAAGAAGCCTCCTTCAGAAATCCGTGTAGCAACTACAATAGAATTGGATGGCGTGCATTGCCTAAATAGTGCTAAGAACATTGCTGTAAAGGGAGGGAAAAAGAAGTGTTCTTGAGACAGACAGGAATGGAAATTCCCCTCCTTGAGAGAAAAAATAACCAGAGCTGGTTTTCAGCAAGCAAGTGGACCAGCACCACAGGCTGCAGGGGCAGTTGTAATATTTTGCATGACTGAAAGTGCTGCTGGATCAAGCTGACGAGCTGAGGGAATGTTGATAAAGCAGAGGCCCAGGAAAGCTAGGTGTTGAGGTCTGCCTAAAACGCCTCGAGGTCTTGTGGACTTGCGGCAYGGCTGGTTATAACCTTGCTGGGGAGAGCTGAAGTGTGTCGCACAGGCGAAGGCAAAGCGAGAGGCTGGGGCCCTTCCGCCAGGGCAGCCTCWGCCCCGCGGAGCTCCGGCCCTTCCCTCCGCGGTGCTTGGCGCTGCRCGTGATGGCAGCGAGGCAGCTCACTCCTCCTCGCCCCGCGTTGAGATACGGGCCGAGTTCAGCGTTCCCCTCCCCTTCGATCCCGGGGCTGGAACACGGGTTACCAACCGAGCACTGTGCGTCTCAGGCTGATCCGCTCCGCATGTGCAGAGGTTCGGTATCTGGACCCTGGCCCTTTCATCTCCCTCCTGGGTTTTTCCGCTAAAMCAGAATTGTTTCTGGCATTTCAAAGTTTGTTGCAGCGAACAATGAGCCTGAACTTCGGTTGTCACAAAAGCTGAATATAGCTAATACATAGCAGTTGCTTTTCTGATGTTGTTGCTGGTTTCTATAGAAACATCTTGTGTCTATTTTGTAAGCAGTAGCTAATTCTTGCTGTGAATATTGACTCAGTATTTTACAGGTTTTCATGAAATTGCCCACTTTAAGAGTGTAACTTTAGTACTTGGAAGTAGTCATGATATTAACAATTTTCTGTTTTCTGTGTGTTTCTATTCCAGGTAGAGAAGGTAAACCTGATTCTGCAGATCTTCTAGTATTTAAATATCAGATTAAGCTCAGTCCAGAGAAATGAACCCAGCTGGTTTYCTGCAGGCCGTTTATATGAAGCGTGTTGACTTAATGTTCCTTTGGCAGAGGATCAAGATCTTTCACCAYGCACAGTTGCAAGGTCAAATACTGATCATTGCTTCCCTGCTAGCGAGTCGTGCAGAACGATACCCSTGTCTTCCTGGTCGAGTGGAAGAGGAGGAGGACGAGGAAAGCTTGTTGCCTGGTGCCCTCAGACACACGGCGGGGCCCCTTCCCTGGGGGGCGTCCCTGCCTGCCTGCCCGCCGAGCGACCCGGCATCGGCCTCCTGTGCTGGAGGGGCAACGTGCGGCTGCTTCTGTCGCAGGCTCTGCCGCCTTGTCTCTCCTGTTCAGCTCTTCTCATAAGTCTGCRCTTGCGTGTGCCCTGTTGTAGTTCGTCCCCTAGAAAGACAGGACTCTTCTCGGGCTGTCTTGCTGGAACGTTGATGTTCTGGCTTTCAAAAATGCTTGAATGCCTTTCAGTRGCGTGACGCTGATGTCACCTCTTAGGGGCTTTTTTGACGTTAAAGTGTGTGTGCCCTCAGCTATCAGAAATACCACCTCTTCCCTGGTATAAAAATAATCCTGAGGGGAGTGAAATAGATTGGGAGGACTAAATACTGTATAGGAAACTTTTACTTAAGAGGAAAGTGTGGGGGCGTGTCTGTGTGGTAACCTAGCATTTCTTGATAGCCATTTTATAKGCCTCATCTAGCTATCTTTAAACACCTGTTTGTTATTGGACTCAAAAAGGGGTTCTTTTCTATTTAATTGGGAAATAATTCTCAACAATATGTTTTAAAGACAAAAAGAAACTGTAAATTGGAACAGGTCTAATCTAAGGGATGTTGGGAACGATTCAGAGACACGGCTGCTTTTCTGGGTGTGAGGTGAACGGTCTTCATGGTACGTTTTGGATCTTTGGGTTCTTTGTCAACACGCAGTGCGAGGCAGAAGGTGACAGCTCGCCTGCTGGAAAGCATGTCACTCTGCAAGGGCAGACATTTGCAAGGTGAGCGGGCACACGGTGCTCCAGAGGGACCTCYTCTGGGTGTGCTGTGAAGAGCATCCCTTGTGCTGCTCCGCGCTGTGCCGCATAGCACATCACAGATAGTTTCACCATTGATTTCCATATGATAGCTCTGTGTTTAATTGTAAATAATTGTAATTAACTGAAAAACGGCAAATATAATCCTCTTTCCCCCCTTTTAATATTTCATTACACTACCAATTTGGGAGCATTAAAGCAATATAAAATTAAGGGGAACTGAGGAGTAGTGTACACTGGTTGTGGGTTTGAAGTAATACGGAATAGCAGAACCATGTCAGTGTAGTTTGCTTTAAGGGAGTAGATGATTACATCTAAATTAACTGAAACCACTTGGGYCTGAGATTAAGCTGCAGTCGGGAGTAATTCAGTTGGATAACACCTRCCACAGAACAAATGGGATCAGCGTTTCTCCTGCGCTGTGCTCGTTTTCATTCCCGCAGGAACGCGGGAAGGGGGGCAGAGAAGCCGGGAGGGCACGACTGCCCTTGCCCWTCCCGCAGCTCGGTGGCACCTGCACACGAGTGTGTCTCCAGCCGCCCTCCTCCTTCACACTGCCCCTCTGGATCCCTTCATCTTGTCTGTCTCCCCAGCAGCGAGGAAGGGCAGGTGAGCTGCTGCGGACGAAACAGACGAGCACTGCATCCCTGCTGCCTGCGGGGCCGGGGCCTGTGGCCATGGCGCAGCGCTCGGGGCTGCCGGGAGACCCGGGAGCGCCCCTGTGTGCTGGCTGCTGCAGATAAGGGAGGTCCTCCCGCTCCCTCCTCGCACGGAGAACTTGTGTGAGATAAGGCGTGCAACGGAGCCTGGGAGCTGCCTTTRGAAACACGTAGCAACTTTGAAACAAGGCTTCAGGAGGGAAGCTGTGCTTTGCCTCGGTGGAGGGAGGTCTGGTCAGCGCAGACCTCCCAGCGGCTGGGTTGCTTTCTTCTTTAACGCTTTTGTGCTGTGACTGCATCTTCATAGTGTCAGTGTGATTTAGCAAGGTTTAGCATGAGCATGCTTGTACGGAAATTAGGAATCAACTAGGAACTGCGTGTTCCGTGAAGACAGCCAATTTCTGCAGATGTTTAGAAAAGTTTTTGGGGAAAAAGGAAATCCCTCATTCTGAGGCTGTGACTTGACAGACCGCTGTAACTGTACACGGCCTATCTGAGTAACTTCATGCTGTTTTACTGTCTCCTGTAAAATTAACAAGAGGACTTTTGGCAGCAATAGTTCACATCTTTTATATATATATATATATATGTGTGTGTGTGTGTATATATATATATGTATATATTAGCAATTTGGGTGCTATTGGGTTTTGCCCTAATGGTTCTGTTTTTGTTCCACCTCTAAAGAAAAGTATTTGTCCAGCATGTAGAAGGATTCCTCGGTAGCAAAGAAAAATACGCCATCCGTGTGTTACAGCCCATCATGTGTTTCTAGTTTCGCTTGGCTTTGCTGGGTTGCCTGCAGCGAGGCAGATTCAGCCTGACTTAATTGAAATCTCGAGAATTTCCATGGCCCTTCCGAGTTCTTGTAAGCTCTGTAAGTCACGTGGAAAAATACCTGGCACTGGTGTCGTTGTTAACGTCTSGGTCCCCTTGCCCAGAGGACGGGCTTGGTGCGATTGCCTTAGGGCTTTGTGAATCCACCGTGTTGAGCAGAGGAGCTGTCATCAGCAGGCCGCTGAGGCTACCAGTAGGGCCCTGCTCATCTGTTTGCCTCCCTGCTCTCAGCAGAGGAGTCGGTTCCCTGTAACAACACTTTATTCCCAGTGGCTACACCCTGCCCTTTGGCCTTTCTCCAAGGGGCTAATCCTGARATTAAAGAGAAATTACTAGTGATTTGAATTATGAGCAGAATTGAAATGATGAATAATAGGTTTTTCATATCCATTAAAGGAGGGAAAGACCCGTGCAAGCTGAAGAGGGGAAAGGAGGGTTGCTGTTACTCCACTGAATAAAATATTGACGTTTCAAAGTCTAGGCTCCTCTGTGGGACCGTATAATAATCAGCTACAATTACATAGGCTTCCTGCACTCCTCCCTTTCTGGAACTCATGACTGAATTTAACAGACAAATCTGTTTGAATAAACAAATAAGAGAAATACGTTACCCGAGCGCGCGGGACTGAAGGGCAGCAGCTCTTTGCCCCGGGAGCAGCCGTGGTGCCTTGTGAACCTTTGTTCGGCTCGGAAGGTTCTGCCTCATGGCCCGTGGCCTGGCCTTGGGAAGCGCTGCCCGCCCGCGGCAGCCGTCGCGGGCTGCTTTCCACCTGGTGAGAGCTCCCTTTCCTGCTGTCATGCCCTCAGATGGGAGCACGTGGTGCTGCTGGGTGCTGCCGGCTGCTCGGAGCCTCGGGAAGCAYGGCGCTTTCTGCCGCGGAGAGGTCATCCAGGATAGGATTTTGTGTGGAGTCCAGAGCAAGACTAGTGGCAGGCGGAGGCTACAGCGTTTGGTGGGGCGTTGCTCAGCTGCCCTACTGCTTTCCACCCACCTCGTTTCTTCATGACCCGCTTGGCACCGTGTTGTCCTTGGCACTGGTTGCCCTCCGTGACTTGCGTTGCTTCCTGCTCCATGTCAAGGTGGGCCTTCTTCCTCCACCGGAGCCTAATCCCGTGCCCCTCTTCCAGTGGTGACGGGATCCCTTTGGGAGTCCTGCGCTTTAGCAGAAACTACCAAGTAGTTTATGCTGACTTGYTCTTTACAGTTCTTGTGGTTCCAGGGAGATCTGGGAACCACCGTTCCTGAGCTATTGATAACAAACCTGCCTCAGTCGAGTCCTCTCTGGAAACACAGCCATGTCATGTCATTGTCGGTGCTGTCGGGTACCGCTAGTATCTGTGCTGGGCTGGCGGCTGCGAAATGGGGTCTGTGGCAGAGCTTTACTGGCATATTGAGAGAGGAGACAAAACCATTGCCTGTATTTAGTAAAACTGCAGGTATCCCAAGTGTAGGCAAGGCAGCCTCACCATTAGTGTGATGAGCAAGTCACCAGCTGCGTAATGTTTTCAAATTGTGGACGAAACGACTAGCTTCATTGCATGTGTATGCTGTTTTGTGCATTAATGTAGAAACAGCTGAGACATCGTCATATGAATCGTGTTAACAAGAACTGTTCTGTTCAAAATATTCCCTAATCTTGTCTTCTGCTTGCAGGTCCAGCAAGAACAAAGAGATCACGCTGCAGAACCTGTAATAGATGATTATAAAAAGATGGGGACTCTCTTTGGCGAATTAAACAAGAGCCTCATCAGGATCGGYTTCACGAGGATGTACTTTGGAGAGCGGATAGTAGAACCTGTAATAATCATGTTCTTCTGGGTAATGCTGTGGTTCCTCGGCCTGCAGGCTCTTGGACTAGTCGCAGTCCTGTGCCTTGTCATTATTTATGTGCAGCAGTAACGTTTGTGGGTGGCGCCGGTTGGAGCGGGTGTTACAACGCTGTCACCGTTTCAGTAGATTTGCGTGTCACTTAAACGGGTGCTTTGAATGCTTCACACTGCAGCTTGCTGAGCTATCAAGATTTGGGACGAGGGGGCTAAAATTATGCATTTCAGACAAAGGCCTGCTATGTCTTGCAGGGGAAAAAAGTGTTTGCAAAATAAGGTTGTCCAAAGTAGTGTGCTGCTYCTGCACCCTCGGGAGCTTAGTCCAAGGATTGTCTTTTTATATTTTTTTTCCTCTCCGAATGTTCTTGTTTTGTACAGTGAAAACACCCTGTCTGATTTGAAGTGGACACTTGGTGGCAGAGTCCTTGCTTCTTGCTGGGGCGTTTTGTGAGCTGTTTGTTATCTGCATCTGCTTAAATCGCTAGCACRTTGCTGAAAAGCTGTGTCTGCGCTTGGAGGGTTGCTAACCCGCCACAGCAGCAAATGCCTTGTACCGTGGAGGCAGCTTCACAGCTTGGGAGCCTCTTTGATCACTGTAGTTTATAGACAGCTTTCCCCCAGGGAACCGTCTGTGCCAGGAAACCACCTTTGTCCTGGTGTTAATGACTGCACCCGAGGTTTGTGTTGGTGCTTAGGGCCAGGGGGTGCACGTGGGCCAGCGTTTGTGAGTGTGTGCTCACTCCTGCTGCTGTTTGTTTCTTCTTGCTGTTCCTTCCCCTCCTTCTGAAGATAAATATTTGGATAATCCGTGGACTCTGTAGATGAAGACATCTGCAGATGAATACTGGCATCTGCCGTGCTGGACAGGATGCTACAATATTATTGTCTGTAAGCACCAAGTGTTTCCACAACTAGGTGGAAAAGGGGCAGGTCTGATAATGCTCCCTGGCTGACTGCCACGTGGACYGAGCCGAGGCTTCTGCCCAGCCTTACATAGTAGCACATCAGGCTTGCGTCCTGTTGGAAGACACAAATGTGTTTGAAATGAAGCGGCTACTTTATTTACTAGGATTACTTGAKTTTTTTCCTAACTAGGCATCATGATTGCACATCTACAGAAGCATCTTATGGCAAAATGGGTCAAAGAGCATGACTTTCAAGGGGAGGGCGTACAAAGTATGCTCTGGCTGCCTAGGAGCCACTCCAGGGAAATGCTGCATGGCTCAGAAGGAGGTAAAACCATTCAGATAAAGGAGGACAGTAGAATGAGGCAGAATCTTTACTGAAGAGGCCAGTTGAATATTTGGTACACATTACCTTTAGTAACACTTCATTACAAATTTGACTTTATCTACTGTGGAATTAAACATTTCTTTAAAGAGATGTAATATGTGAAATTTACAGAAGACCACTTAAGCTTTTGCAATGATTTTTTAAAAAATAATAATTTTGTACCAGCAGTACTTAACAACTTAAGAGTTTTTAGTTGAAAATGCTGAGTCTTACCCAAAGACCTTTGCACTGTCCCCATCCTGTAGTYGGGTTCTCACGGCAGATTTTATGCCATCTCGTTGGCTGTTTGGCTCTTTTTCAAGGACCTTTGGCCCCGGTCCTTCAACCTTCCCTGTCACTGAAGTAGTTGCTGTTCAGGGCAGTGACCACGAAGGCCCGGCTCCTTTCAAAGTCCTTATGTGCCTAGATTGGATCTGTAGCAAGTTCTTGTGGCGTTTGGAGCAACGGGTCGGTGGGTGCCTCGTCACAGTCGCCTCCCGAGGAGCCGGGTYGCTCGTGCGCACCCGAGGTGCTCGCCGTGGTCGCGCGTCGGAGAGGCGCTGCTGCTGCCCGGCACCGCGCCATGGACAGGCACGGAGCTCTGCGTGGGCTGGGGGCTGCGCCCGGCGCTGATCGGCGCCTGCCTAACACCCTGCAGCGATCGGCGCCTGCCTAACACCCTGCAGCAAGGCTGGGAACGCTCCAGAGCAGCCAGCGTCCCTGGAGACAAGGTGCCGAGGGTCACGGCGAGACCACGAACCACTGAACCTGCAGCAAGGAGCCTGCGTTCACAAGTGCCTATGGGTGAACTGCTTTTGTTTCACATCTCCTGAAAAACAGCATTYCGGCTACACCTTTGCTTACTCGTAATGATGGGTTTATGTGTAATCTTCTCCTGCGTAAGCACTGTACTGCAAAACCATTTTGTCATTTAGGAAGGAAAAACCCCTTTCTTCCCTTGACCAAGTTACAGCTCCGGGAATCTCGTCTGGTTCTTTTTGTCCTGTCGGAAAATGTGTCCATGGGGTGCCCTGCTGCGGAGTGCGAGCAACACATGAGCCATGGAGCTGGCTTTTGAACCAGGACTGTGTATAATGAGGTGTTAATGGTCTGTCTTAAAGATAACTATATCACTGCTTAAATCATGAAGAACATAACCCCTTTAATGGCACTAGGTGTCAGAGAAAGAAAAAAAATCTATCGCATGGAAGATACCCCTTGAGTTCAGGTATGCACCTGCCTTTGTTTCATGCATTGAATKGTACATAAGAATTTGCATAGAATCAGCTGTCTTAATTTTGTGCAATTACTCCACTTTTATTTCCCTCTGCTTTGCAGGAGAGGAAAGAGGAGTTAAGGGAAAAATGGGTCTGGAATAAAATCAGCCGCAGAGGGTTCCAAATGGAATGCAGTGGAATGGTGCATGTGTATATGAAAAGAAACCTGATAGTAAATGTGCTTCACAGATGAGGAAAAATGAGCAAACTGTCCTTGCACTGTTTGCTTCCTTCCATCCAAACTTAGTTCAAAGGCAGAAGAAGCACCAGGCGCTCAAAGATTGTCCCTAGCTCAAAATCAGAAGGTTAATTCCAAAAAAAAAAGTATATTTCCTTTGTGTCTATATTGTGAAAATTGATAATGTTGTTTATATAGGTATATATGATTCTTGTTAAAACTGAAAGCTCCTCTATGCATTTGTGTGTCAAACTGTGTGAAGGAATGATGTCCCCTTAATCTGCACTAAGAGATGCCATTCCTGTCAGTCGGTGCAACATGTTAAAAGCTTTTTACATAACCTTTTTTTAAGAGATGGACTTTTCAGTACTGTTTCATACCTGTCAGCTGCCTAGATGTTTGAACTACTGTGTACAGAGAAGAAACCACACACAGAGGAATATTAGAAATCTTGAGAGCCCTGTTTGCACTGGAAAAAAATCTTTGAAATTGTCCATTAAAAAGTTTCCTAAAAACTCTGTATTAACTGAATCCCATAAAAAAGCACTTTGTTATTCTTTCTAATAAAAACAACTGTCATCAATAAGAACTGTGAATTCTTTGTGCTTTCTTCAAAGTTCTTTAACTCCTTTTAAGCTTTCGGGCCCCAGGTGAAATGTGGTGACTTTCAAGTGAAGTCTGCAGAAATCAGCTGCACTTACTGCYATTGGAGAAGGAATGGCAGCCAGGACCAAGACCCATGTTTGTTGTACGGTGCTAAATTAACTGTGTCGGGGCTCTAGGGTTGCATTTGCAGCAAACTGCACTGAATTTAATTAGTAAACCAAATGGCATAACAAATAACGGCCGTTACATTACAGTATAAGTAGTTTTTTGTGCTGTTCATTTTGCATCTAGAGCAGCCTCTGAAGGAACCAAACGTGGTCACGGGTGAGTAAAATGCTGTGAAGTGACAATTGTTGTTGCTTGTGAGGCCTGTGCTGGGTCTTGTTTGTTGTTTTTTCCCCTGCAGTTCGGGTGAATGTTTGTTTGAGAGCTCCAGCAGCTGCCCCATGTGTTTGTGCTGCTCGGCGTGCACAAGCAGTGAAGCAGTGCAGGCTTTCCAGGAGCCGGCGGTAGTTCCTCCACGGCCGAGTTGATGTGGGTCCTCCTGTTGCTCTGCCAGGGCCGGGTCCCCTGCGGCTGGGGTGGCTGCGTGGCGGCACGGCCGCCTGGCTGGCAGGCTCGCTGCCGCTCCTGGGCCCCGGCCTCCCTTGGAGCAGCCCTTCAGCTAATGCACAAGCGGAGCTCTTGGGGCAGCCCCGCAGGAGCGGGCTGCTCCCCAGCGTGCGGCCGGCTGCCCAAGTGCAGCAGAGTCTCAGCAGGCAGCACAGGCACAGTGAGAGGTCAGCCGGGATGGGACGGGACGGGAAGGGCTCGCACCACGGCCCAGGGCGTTCTGTCAGGTGACACGCAGGGCAGAACCCAGAGATCCGGCTGTACACCCGAGTTTTAATGCAAATTAATTGTAAGTTAATGAAGCCTAATTGTTGTGCAGCTTACCATGGTGCTTCCACTTGTGTTCAGAAGGAACACAGCTTGTACCAAGGGCTTCTGGACGTTCTCTGGTCTCTATAGACATAGTTTTTATGTCCCATTTGCCACTGAKTGCATTCAAAGCCTCACAGGGAAAGGGGGCTCATCTTGGTCCTCATTTACATGAGGGTTTAATATGTATKGCAAAGGAGACAGATTAGTCACTGGGAAACTGCTCCTGGCCTCCCAGTGAAGATCTGCCTTTGCCATGGGAGTGATAAGGGTACAAGGGACCTRGCTTTGCATTCTGCCTGGAACATAAAAACCCACTATCTCTTACAAATAAAATACCTGATTTCTAATATAGTGTTCTTCCTCTAGGTGACTGGAGCATATTTCTCATACAGGAAGTCCATCAGAAGAGATGAATCATTAAGTAAAAAACAAAACAAAAGAAAAAATCTTTGGGAACCAAAATTCTCTTCTCCAAAGTAACTTTGAGGAGCCACTTCTGCACTGGAATGAGATTTGRGCTCCTAAGTGCCCAGCCTGCTTTTGAAAATTGATCTCTGTCTCGTAAGTCACTTGTTTCAAAAATCTTACCTGTTACCACTAAAATTCTCTTTCCTTCCTGTTTTTGCAAGTTCTTGCTATCGTTTGAAGCCTTTGGAGACGCGCTGTCACCCTGATGGCTGCTGCTGGTGTGCGGCTTGTGTGGCAGCCAGCTCGCTGTGGCCTGTGTCCCCCAGCTGGGAGCAGCTYGACAGCGTGTCCTTGGCCACCACGTTCCGTACTGGTACGTCTTAGAGGAAGCCTCGCTGGTGCCAATGTGAGCCGTGCCCCTGATCTCGGGCGTTTCAGTCCTCTACGCTCAGCACTTGCTGCTGCAGCAGACAGACCCTGCCCGTCCCCGCACAGCTGAGCAGCTCCGTTGGAGAGAGGAGAAGCGCTCTGACATACTCATGCTCTCGTCCTGAGTCTGCAAGATTGGGAAGAGCGAGGTGGTTCACGTCTGCCAAAGGGCAAACTCCTGTGCTGTTCGGCACACTCCGTGGGACCTGTCTACCGTGAGTCCTGCTCTTGCCGAGAGGAAGAATGATGCAACAGACCTGAGTCCGTTGCCCATTTCTGATGTTCGCTCAGATAAGAGACTCAAATATTTGCATGCAAATATTTGAAAATTTTTCATTTCTACTTTCTTGATTCCATCAGTAATTAAAAAGATTTGAGTGTTTGACTAGGGTGTATTAGCAGTGAAACTTTCCTTGCCTCTTCTCTCTTTACAGTCTACTACACCAAAGTATTCAGTGGGTAAACACAAATTTCTGTTAACAAATTCGAAAGCCCCTATGTTTCCTCATTCTGATTTATGAGGAAATGTCTTTGGTACAGCTTTCCCTGTAACCTTGGCTTTGGGGAGAGCCTGGTTTTTGCTGTGTGTGTAATGCAGTGGAGACCAGACTGTCGCACGACTTGCACTCCAGCGTGGGATTCTGTCATTCTAGAGACGTGCCTGTCGTGTCGGCTGGTGGCATTTTCCATCTGGAAGCCTCTGCGCTTTACCGGCTGGGGCAAGCAGACTTGAGAGTTAAGACCATAGAATTTATATGTGCAGTGGTGGCGTTTAGTAGTTTCTTGGGAGAATGAGCAGTGTTTTGCAATATATATATATAAAGTATATAATTAAAAAGAAAGAAAGAAAGAAAGAAAAAAGCCTTCAGCAAATATGCTAAAAATGTTGTCAAAGGAATTTAGGYCTTTCCAGGTTACTGCTCTACTATGAATGCTCTGCTCTTGTTTTAAAAAAAGTTAATGCATTTTTAAACTCTCCCCTTAGACTTCCAGCTAAATAACACAAATGCCCCTTGATGCATAGTCTCTGTGAGATGCTGCCTGTGGARGAGAGAGAAGGTAGCTGTTTTGGAAGGGAAGATCTCTGATAATGCAGAGCTACGACGCTTTCCCCCTTGAATCTTTTTCTTTTATCCCAGCCCTGTTGTAAGCCCTGCTGAAAGCTCTCTAGATCCTGTTGTAGAAGGGGGATCTTCATGTCCCAGAAAGCRACTCCTGTGTTTCTGCAGCAAAGCTGCTTGCTGCAGCCCTCTGAAGAGCATGTCATGTCGAAGCGGTGTGGGCAGGCCTGGAGTCCCTGCCCTGTTACTGCAAAAGGCACCGGAGCGCTCTGCTGAAAAATTAAAGAGCTAGTAGTGCCCCACGCTGTGACTGTTATCTTGGTTCATGTCTTCCTGCCTCACAGATTTTATTAGAGCCAAAACCTGCCAAACTGTTCTAGCAGTGCAGTCCACAGACGTATAATATCTGTTACATTCCAGTCTGGACAATGAGCAGTCTCTCACACACACGTTTGTGTAAATCCTGGCTCTATTGCTTCTAGGAGTCTCCTCTTCCTCCTGCGTGGTGCGCTCTTGGCGCTCGCTTGGGCTCCCTGCCCAGCACTAGGCATGGAGTTCTGCACGTCCRACCGCTCAGTCCTGCAAAGCTCTTCCTGGAACGCGACTTCCGAACGCAGGGTGAGAGCTCCCGTAAAGGTGGGAATGGGTCATCAAATGGCTTTCGGGGTCACATAGAGGGACGTTCCGCTCTCTTCAACTCTCTTAGTGCCTATACCGCTCAGGTTAATGCCCCTTTAATGCCCATAATGACCTCAGTATTTTTGAATATTCTGGGGCTTTTGACAAACTCAAGATGTTTGTGCAGTCTCAGAACAGCATCTCTATTCCTCAGAGGGGCTCCCTGTGCCTTATTGTGATGGCAGAGTGGGAACCAAGCTCTGCAGTCGGATTAGCTTCTGCTAAGAGCAACAGAAAAGGAAGTTAAATTATTTATGTGCCTCGTGGCTCACTTTGCAACGAATCTGCAGCAAGCAGAGCTTATCTGAGCCCGATGCTAATCAAAATGGGGTTATGATAATCATATGCATGAGTCTCCTTTAAAAAATGAAAAAATGGCCTAAAGCCTTTTCCTGTCTTTGGCTTTCCAGGAAGCCGGGCGCATTTGCACCTCTTGCTCATGTTTCCTCTCTTGCCTTTCCAACAGCAGAAACCTTGAAGCGATTGCTTGAAGCCCAGACTCCTCAGAGGTAGGAAGAAGCTTCTGGGCTTTCTAAAACTGCTTGCTTGAGGCTTCTGATATGTGTGCTTTATGCATCATTTCCTTAATAGAAAACTTGCATTCATAAAACTTGATAAAAATAGAATGTGAATTACTTTGTTTGAACCGATGCATTTGGATGTTTTAAACAGTGGAAATGTGGCTGATCTGGTGTGCCTGTAAATAAGTAAGGTCTTTATACAGTCTGGGAAAGAAGGTGGTAGTAAGTCAAATAGAGAGGAGGGAAACAAAGAAAAACTGTCAGGCTGGAGAARGTTTTATAAAACTCCTCAAATTTGGTCTGTGCACCTGCTATTATGCAGGGGGAAAAAATGTTATAGCTGAATACAGGACAAAAAAGAGCCAAGACTAAGATAGGGCTTTCAGAAAATATCCTAGGATGTCCTGGAAGATATATTTTTACAATAGATGATGTCATTGCACTGATTTTTGTTCATTTTGATTTTAAGGAAAATAATGTCTTAAGCTGGGTCAGATGCAGAGGAAGGTTAATGGAAATGAAAATGTTAGGGAAGCTGGTGAGTCTCTCGCAGTGAATTCAGAGGAGAAAGCACATGGGGAAGGAAGCACTAGTGAAAGCATGAGGTTGTCCAAGGGTTAATTAGGTAAAAATTGTCTAGTAGTAACTTTAACCTGGTATTAGTAGAGGATTTTGAACCTTCATTTGAGTAAGATCCTGGTGTGGGAGGATTGCTGACGAGAAGAAATGCGGATGGCTTCAGGATGAGGCTCGGTGGTTTCCGAAGGAGTTTACAGGAGGAGGCTGCCTGCAGTGCCGGGGAAGCCCCAGCTTCCACTCCTCAGCAGCTTTCCTCCAGCTCTCTGTGAAAGCTGTAGCCTCCTGGCCAGTGGTGCGCGGAATACTTCCCTTTTTCGGTGGACAGAAATTGCCCAAMAGCTACGCGCCCTCCTCCCCTTTCTCACGCAGCTCCGCACACGACAAACGCCCGCGAGACGCGGCCTTGTGCGAGAGCAACGGTGCGACGCAGTCCTTCTCGGCTCCTGCCTAACCTGAGTCACGGGAAAACCACAGCTTCCTGCACACCTCTGCGCGGGGACCACATCACGTAACACCGTTACTCAGGAGAGGTTTAATTCACAGAGTAGCTGTCAGGCGTGGCATTATTTGATGTTCTTCATTGTCTAATGAGCCAAAAAAATAGAGAGGAAAATATGTCTCCTGAATTCTGTTTTAAAGGGAGAGGTAGACCAAAGGCTGGTGCCAAAGGCTTTTTGCTCTATGTGTATGGTTAAATACATGTATGTATACACACTTTAAAAATCATATGTGCTTATTCTCACAGATGAAGAGGATCCACTGAGAAGACATGTGGTGGCAAGGATGTGGCAGAGGGAGTGACACAGGTGGCCTCCCAGGAGTTTGACATCCCCGTCTCACTTGACTGTATAGTCACATAAAAGATTTAATTAACATCTTTGTGAATCTAACCGTATCTGCGGTCATTGCTGCCTTTAAATGAGTGATGCAGAACCTACTGAATATGTAAGGGCACTTTGTCTTCAAAATGAATCAGATATAGGAGAATCAAACATACTCTCTAATCTGCATTACTGTGTTTTTTGACGTGAGATACTGAAAGCTTGGTGTTTCTATGTAGGTTGCTACGTATGTGCAGATGACAGCTCTCTGAAAAATGTCATGTTGCCAAGTCATTTCTAAACAGAATACTTGATTTTCKCTAGTATTTCCCACTGACTACCAGGAAAAGGCTGCACTAAGAAGTGATTCTTGTGCCACTGGGAAATTTTTAACTCTTTGAAAGCTGTTCGTAAAAATCCTAGGCCTAAAGAACAAGGTATTTGTCCTGAGATGATGTTTAAGAGATTTTTTTCCCCTCTTGGAACACTCTGGACGCAGGCCCTTCTCCAGTGGGACAGCGCAGCTGGGAGATCCGTCCCCAATGGATGAGCTCAAAGCTGCAGCCCTTCCGTGATGGAGCCCGTGACTCGTCGGTGACCCGAGAGCATGTGCGTGGTAGCACCCGCTGTCTTCCTGGTCCTGCTCCAGCAGGCAGCAGCAGGAGAGCGGCGCTCCCACGCCGTCAGCCCCACGCAGGCCTCCTCTTCTGCCTGCGATGACGTGGGACGGTCCCGGTGCCGCCACTCATCTCCCTGCCCTGGTAGTGCTTTAATAACGCCCGCGGTGTTCCTGCTCTGGCAGCAAAACGCTCTGCTCTGTCATCTTCCCCTCRCGGCCAAGACGTGCGTAACGCAGTATGGGGTGCACAGGCAGTAAGGACTCGTGCGTTGTGCTTTCCGCAGCCTCCCTTCGCACGGGAAATAACAACAAACGAATTTCCTTGTCGAAACGAACGGACTAAAGCACACAAAAAAGCGAGAGCAGGAGGAGCTGCACACAAAAAAGYGAGAGGAGGAGGCGCTGCTCTTTGATGATAGGTGTTCCACCCTGTTTGCTTCGCTAGCTGTTATCAGTGCGTGCCAGTATCTCACATATAAGTTTACCAGTTATGCTGTTCAGTTACAAAGAAAAAAAAGAAAAGCCCTTTTCACTGGCGCTGGGCAGCGTTGCTGTTATATAAGGATGCAAGTACAGATGTATTTAAACCCTGGGAGGGAGAACGTTGCTGTCTCTGCTCTGGATCCTGCGCGCTCTCGCTTTGCACCAAAGGCTGTACAAGCACCAAGAGCCCGTACAGCAACAAGAGCTGCGTTGGGCACCACACTGCAGAGTAGGGAGGGGAGCAGCTCGTGCTGGGGACGTGCTGGGCTGGCACTGTGCTCACCAAAAGCCCTTGTCGTAAGACAAAGGAGAAGAACGCTTTATTCTGCATGTTAAGTGTGTCGTGCCCATCCCCAGCTTAGAATCAGAAGCAAAGTATATAAGTATGCAACTTAAAATACATACTGTATGCACATGCGTAGGTGTATTTTTAACTCTAAAATAGTGTTTTAAAATGAACGCTCCAGCTCCGTGCTAGCAACGGCCCCGTCTCGCGTCCACACGCGGTGCCAACCCCCTTCCCTCCTCGCAGCACGCGCGTCCCTCCGTGGCACCCACCGCTCTCCGGGCCCCTCTCCTCCCATTCGGCCGACGAGAGGATGTCACTGCCGCTGTGCGTGTCCAGGAAGGGAGGCCGGGTCRTCCTCGCCAGYGCTCCTCRGGGTGGTCGTCTTGGCCTTTCAACTTTAAACTTACTATGTGCAGGTATACGCAGGTTTTAGGAAAAAAAAAAMMCAAAACAGTTCTTACAGAGCAGAGATAGAAGAGTTTTTTCCACACTGTTACAAACCCAGACATGCAGCAGCACTTTCTGGTTCAGCACAGTTTATCACCYGCCTTAATCCAGTTTCCCTACGTTGATTCTGACTGCATTTCCAATACTGAGTCACAAGAACRTTTATACTTGGATCAAAACGACGATCTCGCTGCTCGCGCCTAAGCTAAACACGCAGACTTTCACTACGTGTGAGGCACACACTACTTTCGGCCCACACCGTGACTCCCGACTGCCCCTCTCAGGGCAGATTTTAGCCCAAAATACGGCGCTGTTACCGCGGGATCTCCCAACGGCCGCCGTCGCGTCACGCGGGGCGCATGCGCAGTAGGGCGCGGCGCGCGCACGTTGCTAGGTGACGGCGCGTGTGCCCCCCGCCGCCCCTCCTGCCGCGGAGCGGCGCCAAGATGGCGGCGATGGCGATGGCGGCCGTTGAGGCGCGGTGCTGAGCGGCGCCCGGCCGCGCTCCGAGGTGAGGCCGCCGCCGCCGCGGAGAGGGGGGCGGGCGGGCACGGCGGCCTCCGCTGCGGCGGCCAGCCCAGCGGGAGCCGCTTGCGGCGGCCCGAAGGGTCTCCAGCGCGGCGGCCTTGCGGGGCGGCCCTTCTCCGAGGCCTTGCCGCGCGAACCCGAAAACCTCCCTTATTTTTTTTTTCCCAAATGCCTTGTCCAGACTCTTGTGACTGCCCCGTGGCCTCGTCTTCCCCCGTAGCCTGTCGTTTTCAAAAGTATCCGCGTGTGCTGGGTGCGAGCTGGAGTGCTTTTCCTGAGGCCTTGCTCCTGGGGTGAGTGCCGAAGGAAAATGAATGGCAAAAGCGTAGCTCTGCTATGACAGAGCCGTTAAGAAAAGCGTGTGATGTGTCGTGAGCTTGTAGGGGTGTTTGCTGTTTGTATTTCTGAGCAGTTTGTACATTGCAGTTGCATGCCCTAATGTATGTAACCATAACCATACATGTTTCTACTGTAATCTTGTCTGTGTTTCTTGGCCATTGTTACTGTATTAAATACCTTTAACGGGCTTTTCCCAATTCCTTGTTTCTTTTTGTTTGTTTTTTAAAGTGCTTTTGCAGAAGCACCAAGCTTTCAGGTACACTAGTGAGTGAAGAAACTGAGGTTGCTGATGCACTGGCAGGAGCAAAGCAGTACAGTAGGGCAATACCAAAGCTTTTATAAGAGTATCTCCTCTGAAAATAGATGGCAAAATGGTAAAATGAAAAGTATGAACAAAATGCAGGTTAAGAGGAGGGGAATGAAAAAAAACTTGATTACAGTTATTAAAGATTGTAACACGAGTGTTGCTATGTCAGTTGCTGTGTGAGAAGGACTTCTTTCTGTTAGAAAGCTTCCCCAAGATCTGCATGAAGGGCTTGCTTTTATTTGAAAAGATTTCCTAAGGTGGAGTTACGGGAAGCAGTCAGGATACTGGTGTTTTTGGAGTCTCTTTTGTAGGCTGCATTGGTATATGCCTGGTGTCTTTGTTTGAGAATATGATTGAGAATAATACCTCCATGGTGGTGAATTTGCCTCAGCGTTAACTAGAGACTCCTAAAGCAAAGATTGTTAAAGGTAATTCTTGGCGTGGATTTTGTTTAAAACTTGCACAAAAGCTGTTTGTATAACAGATATAATAATAAATGTTGCCCCTCTTTTTCAGTGGAAATGGAAAAAAAAAATCTTTTCATCCAGTTTGGATCGAATTATGTAACGTGATGATGGAGAAAACAGCTTACTGAGTTTGACTGTAAACCCAGATGGTCTTTAATCTGGTCAAGATGAACTCGGTGTGCTTAGTGGTGCAGGTCAGGGTGTCACGCCAGGCGAAATGCAGTATCTTGCACATCTGCACAGTGGAGCAGTTCATCTGCTCTCAGAAAATATTTATAGCTGCTTCCTAAAGTAAGCTAACTTGATATCTACGCATTTATTTTGAAAGGTGATGGAATTTGAGTTGGTAGAAAAGATTCTCTGTGAATTTTTCACAGGATTCTTGTCCTTGTGCCTAAAATCAGAATGTGAAAAGGCTTGGCGTTACATGGAAATTCCATTGGTTCATATTCTGTAAATCAGTCACAGAGCTCGTCCTAGTGAATATGGCACAAAAAGTGCATTTTTTTTACAGTTACTCCAAGCAAGGCTGTGTGAGTGTTGCTGCCTCCTCTCGTTACAGGACATTTATTCACCTTCCTTGAACCTGCAGTAGGGCTTATACAGTTGGACAGAGAGCCAGATCAAGGAGGAGATCCAGTTTAAAACTCACCTGACCTTTTTGCTTTGCTTTTTTGTTAGCTCTACTGAGTTGTGTGGTACCTCTGATCACAAGGCCGGATGAATTTGATGCTGGGGCAGAGAAGGGGGCAATGAAGAGGCAAGGGCACTGGGATGCAGGTCTGCCTGCTCCTTTTGTGTTCCGGTAGTGCAGTTCTGGTTGTTAGGTGCAGAAGCTGGAGTGCTCCATCTCTGTTGACATAAATTATATCTGTGCCAAATGTAGGCATGGTTACAGCAGAATCAGCATACCTGCTGGCTCCCATTTCCCTAATGTCACAGTAATAGGTTGTGTTTGCATTCAAATATTCTTTAGAACAAGTGCTCCTGCTGAATGGGTTGTATTGTGTGACTTTGATGAAATCGTATTCTTAAACAAGACAGTAAGTTTCAAGGATGTACTAATTCGTTCATTTTTTTTTCCTTCTTCCTTGAAGCAGATTATAAAAATACTTGCTAGATGTAGGCAAAATCTTAAGCGTGAGATCGTTTCTTCACCTGCACTGTTTAAAATGTTGGTGCAAAAAATAATAGTAGACAAATTACAATAAAGTGTTTAGAAATAAATGGCTAGACATGTCCTCTTTTTGTGTTTTTAACTATTTTTATTTATTTATATTAAAAAATAGATTGGTGTCTTAATATGGCAGCTAAAGCTCTTTGGAAAAGTAATTCTTTGCAAGACTGTGTTTGTCTTGTACGAGAGTTTTGTAGCTGTTAAAAGGAAAGACTTTGTTGCTTTTTACAGTGGATCTGTGCCAGCAGCAGTGAGACTGCTTAGCTTTTCTCGCAATCTAATTGTATATGCAGTTATGTATCAGTATATATATAAATATATGTACAGTTAGGAATGTTTTTGAATGAGCTAAGCTTCTTGTACTTCTTGAAAGGAAAACTTCTTATTTTTATCTTTAACAACATGCTTAATGATACATATGCCAAAACTAGAAATAAAAGTGAACAATTAAAAGAAAGTCTTCTAAAGTATAGGTTATTTTTACAGTGTGTCATTCTGTGGAGTACAGAGTAGCAAAGCCAAAGAAAGGCCGAACACTTCCTTTATTTTTTTTCTAGAAGCTATAGTGTATGGCGTGTTATTCTTGCTTAAGTATTTTGACCTAGAATCAAGAAGGTAAAAATAGGTCTGTTTTTCCTGTATTATAGTTGCAAGTGTCTCCTGTTGTAATAATTTTGATACTGAAATAAATGTGATATTATTGGCTTATGGTATGTAGCCTTGGATCTCTAGTATTACAGAGATACTGCCATGAGCCTGAGGTGACTTAAAAGGAAAGAAAAAAGAAAAGAAAAAAAAAAACCTGTGTCCTTAGTGTTACATTTGAGGCTTAGTTTCCTAAAACAGACTTGTAGTTTTATTTCAGTCATTATTAAGGAGTGTGTCATTATTATATCAGATTAGAGCTGTTGTACACAAACTAATTTTCATGTACTCTATATTTTTAAACTTGTTTCTTTTAGATTCCCTTTGCTCTACATCTTGTCATGGCTACAGGAGGTGGCCCTTTTGAGGAAGGCATGCATGATCAAGACTTGCCTAGCTGGAGCAATGAAAGCCTTGATGACCGGCTGAACAACACGGTACAGCTCTTTTTGCTTTCAGTTGTCTTGTTATACTGTCATCTGCTGTATGTGCCATGTACTGAATTAATGGGTGGTTCGTGTTAGTGATAGGCAACAGTGTGAAAATCAGAACATTGTCAGTACAGCTTTGCATGGTAGTGTCCGAAAAAACAATTAAGTAGAGATAAACAAACAACATGTATAACTCAGCAGTGATGAAGTCTGTAGGTGTGTTTATGGACAAGTGTTTTGGGATGAATCAAGGTAGATATAGAGGCACTGTAGGAGTCATAGAATTGAGAAAAAAGTTATTTAAAATCAACTTTGTATTTTAATAATTCCAAACTACTTAGTCTTCTGCAAGGCAGAAAATACAATTTTAGCTTAATTTGAAATTAATGAAATGCTGTTGTTAATGGTTACCTTGGAAAAAATTATATCCTGTAATGCAATGTTTGCTCTAGGCAGCTTTAATCATTGTTTTAGCTCATGTTTTGGTATCTCTTAGAAAATAGAAATAAATTCTCATTACTGAATTGAATATCTAAGGTGGTTTTTTTTTTGTTTTAATCCGTATTTTTACCAAATTTGACCTTTTTCGTTCTCTCTCCTTCTGCATAAGGATTGGGGAAGTCAACAGAAGAAAGCAAACAGGCCTTCAGAAAAAAATAAGAAGAAACTTGGTTGTGAAGCAGAAACAAGGCTTACTAATGATATATCTCCAGAGTCCTCACTTGGAATGGGTCGACGAAAAACCAGGACTCCACATAGTTTTCCTCATACTAGATACATGACCCAGATGTCCGTTCCAGAGCAGGCTGAACTAGAAAGGCTGAAACAAAGAATAAACTTCAGTGATCTTGATCAGGTTTGTGTGAATACTAGCTCTCACTATAAATGTCTGTCTCTTTAATAATTACACAATCCACTAAGAAAACTTAAGCTATTAAGATAAAAAGCCTAAATAAAAGCATGATAGGAACCAGATCACTCTTGGGTCTGAACATGAGAAAACTGTCAAGTTTACGAGCCTGAGCTCTAGCACTCTTCCTGGAGATAAAGTTCAATCAGCCTTCCCTTGTCTGTATCAGTGGAAATTATGGGGGACTAATTCTGGAAACAAGCAGTGAACTTGTGCTCACAATTTCAGAATAGAAACTTGGTAATCATTGCCGAAGTATTCTGTTAGAACTGCTTTGTGCCATGAAGATATTTCAGATGTGACCCATTGCTTTGACTTACAATGTAAAGACTGGACTTTTACTGATACTCATAAACATCCTTCAGAAATATGCATTGTGGCAAAAATATGACTACTGAAAAGGTTTAAAAAAAAAAAAAACAACCAAGTGAAGTGAGAGATGTATGTCAAAGGTGACCAGTGCTAAGTTTAGCCAGCTTTTGGCTACTCAGTGAATAGTCAAGTAACTTTGTGATCAGTCCAGGAGTACAGCAGAACAGGTGACTCTTGTAGCGAAGCTAATCAAAGTTGAGAATATATTGAGTAAAAAAATTAACAGTTGTTTTTGCCTTGTTTGTTTATAGAGAAGCATTGGAAGTGATTCTCAAGGCAGGGCAACGGCTGCTAACAACAAACGTCAACTTAATGAAAACAGAAAGCCATTTAACTTCCTGTCACTGCAAATAAACACGAACAACAGTAAAGATCCCTCCTCAGGTTCCCAAAAGAAGGAGTCCGGGGGATCACTGCCATGTAAAGAGTTATTTGGAGCTGCTCTAAGCAAGGATTTCTTGCAGAATTGTCAAATCTCTAATCAAGAAGATGGAAGAGGGGAGCCAGCTATGGATAGTAGCCAGGTATTAATGTATTATGTATAATGTATTAATTAGTCTATGGAATTAATCTATGGAATGAGGCCTTTACTCTTACTTGTCAATGTGTCTATATTTTCAGGGAATGTGACTGTTATAATTCTTATTTGCAAATACATATCTTCCCACTGTTCTCAAAAGGCAACTTTTACTTGAGGAAAATACAAAACTGGAATTAGGAATGTGTTGTTTTTTTTGTCTAATAGTATTGAATCTATATTTCCTGGCAAAAGAATGAAGTACTTTCGTCTTAGAGGTTGATTCTGTTATATAGTTCCAGAAAATATTTTTATGTTTTGATATTTTTGTATGTTGATAATGTGAGTTCAATTCTGTTTTAGCATATATGGAAAAGAAGCTCTATGCTTTAACCTAACAACTTTGTGCATGCACAAATCTAGCCTTATAAAAGTTGTTGATTTTTAACCACTCGCTGAAGCATGACTGTAGGATGGAAGGTACTAGTATGTCATCCTTTTATGAATCGTTTGCTGTTGCCATGCTTTGTGCCTAAGTTAATGCTGGAGCTGAATGCATTCAGTAATTTCGGTGTCTTTACAGATTGTGAGCAGACTAGTTCAGATTCGCGACTATATTGCTAAGGCCAGCTCCATGCGGGATGATCTTGTAGAGAAAAATGAAAGATCGGCCAATGTTGAGCGTTTATCACATCTTATAGATCACCTTAAAGAGCAGGAGAAATCCTATCTGAAATTTTTGCAAAAGATGCTTGTAAGTTTGGGAATACATTTGTTTCTCACTGAGTTTTTTTTTAAAGGAGTTGACCTTTGGTGTGTTGGTGGTGCTACTGGGATATTGTTTTTTGAGACCTTTTATAGTACCTTCCATGATTCATCTCTGCTGCCCCATTTACATAGCTTTTGATTTATGCCCCTGAAATATTTCAGGCTAGAGAAAATGAGGAGGAGGATGTTCGGACTATAGATTCAGCTGTGGGATCTGGTTCTATAGCTGAGAGCACATCGCTAAACATTGATGTGCGATCTGAGGCTTCAGATACGGTAAGCTGCCTTTTGGTAATTAAGGTGCTGAAATGAAGACTTGCTTGTTTCTTACCCCTTCCCTGATTGGTGTGACACTGATATAATCTGAAGTTCAGTAAATTCCTGTACCTTCTATCCTTCTATGCTATGTGCAGGTGCAGATTTTTTTTTTTTTTTTCTTCCCAGGATGGGAGAAAAAGCTGTAGCAACAACAGTATTTCTTGAATTATTAATTTTCTGTCTAATTTTTCTTCCAAACCAAATAGAGGATCACATGTGTACTTTCCCATAGGGATGCACCGGGTTAATGTAGAAAGGAATAGTTTGCTATACGTTGGTTTTCTGTTTTGTTGGCTTGTTTCTGTTAGCAGGAAAACTTGCTGGTACTGCATGAGAGGAGGGTTAGAAATGAGTCACTGGTGAGCAATCAAGTATTGATCTAATGATATGGTGGATATGTTGCTGGTGGGCTATTGACCAAGTATTGATCCGGTGTTAGGGTGGAGCAACGCAAAAGTTGCTCTTCTCCTTTGGAGCATGGGTTAAGAAGAAAGAATCTGGATTAGTTGCACGGACTTACTTGTTTCCTCTCTGTGAGAGACTTTACACTAATGTTGTAAACAATTATTATAGAATGTGTAGAAGCATAGCTTATTCTTTAGGGCTTCAAACTCGACTTTTGCACCAAAGGAAAATACTAGTGACCCAATGCTCTTGTTTCCAGTTAGTGCTGTGGGTGTTTTACAGATAGTAAGTACTTTGGTGCTTGCAAGTAAAATACTATTTAAAATATTAAGTCATCATCATAAATATGTTTCCTTTCTTAACAAGTTGTTCTTCCTATAAAGAAATAAAACTGTAGACATGGAAGATCTAACTTTTTGAAATTTTTGTAAAGACTGGCATGAAATGATACTATTGTAAACTTAAACTTTTTTCTTTTTTTTTTATTTAGTTTCTTCAAAAGGGATTTTAGTTTTTTATTTGGCACTTAATTTTGCAGCTAAGGCCTATTTTATCTTTTTGGGCTGCCTTAGTGTATTAAATACAGAATGAAAACTACTTTTAAAAAGTTGATTGCTATTTGAGTCTCATATTTACAAAAATTCTAAGAACAAATACCAAAAATAACACCTTTACTCACGTAGATTTTGTTGTATAGAAATAGTACTTTACAATATATGATTAGATATTAAAGGATTTGGTTTATAGCTTAAAAATGCATACTAATTTGGAGCACGCATTCAAATGCTCACATACTGAACTATTCAATAAAAGAAGTACAATTTAGTTTGAGCATGCAGCCTCACATTGAGGACAGACTAGGAAGTTCAGCTTTACAAGAAGGGTTACAGACATTTATGTTACAGCAAACCCTAAAAAGGATTTGACAGGGAAATGTGACCTAGTAGGACTAATAACCAAGAGTACAAGTTGCCTTCAAAAGTACACTTCAAGATAGTGAGATATTGTTTTGGCCTCAAAAGTAGGTTTTATACATTCTGATTTTCTTTTTTTCTTTTTTTTACTTTTCTGGTATAACCTACTTAAAACATGTTTGCTAAAATGAACACTTCCTTCTGGCCTGCTTATCTGTGTCCATCTCTTTCTCTCAAATGAATCTTCTCTAATTAGAATTGTTTTGAAGTATGCAAATTATTTGTAAATGAGGTGCAGTTGATGCTTCAGAAGAGAAGGGTTGTAATTGACACAGAAAATTTTACATCTGATTCTGTCTGACTTGATGTAGTGGCAGATGACCTTTCTGGTTTTTGCTGTATTTTTTTGGAAAAATATCTTTAAAATTTGTTTTTCGAATCTTTAGCAGATTCACCCTAATAGTTTACTAAAGCAAATTTATGCTAGTATGTTATGAAGAAAATAGGAAATTGATGGATTGCTTTGACTTGTTCTACACTTTTGTTTGTTGAACTCTTTGTAAAGAAGTCCCTGTTTAGAAGCGGGGAAACTATGGGGCTGGTGAGTATAAAAGTTATCTTCATCTAGCCTTGTTGCATCTAGCCTATGGCCTTGCTTATTATCCTGGCAAAAATGTCAGGGTTGGTTTTTTTTGTTTTTGTTTTTGTGGGTTTTTTTTGGTTTTTTTTTTTTTTTTTTCATAAAACAGAATCAAATGTTTAAATCTTTTGTCGAGCTTATTAGTCTAAAGAAGAAGGAGACTTGAAAAATCTGGTGTTTGTTTGATGAATTTAAATCTGTTACTTCAGATAAAGGTTTGATTCTTAAATATGTGAGAGACTTGGGAATACATCCCTCTTTCTCTTTCYTCCCCTCATTGCTTCCTATGATAATTCCACAATGTATAGTCTTTTGCATCTACTCTGCCTTCTATATGCAAGATGAAAAATTTGACCAGAATGTTCGGTGCTAGCTGCAGTGTGTATTTTAAAGCCCTGTCTCTGAGAAGTTTAAAATTCTACTGGAAACCTGAGAGTTCCCTAATATCCAACAAGGTGATAAGATATCTGCTGCTTTTCTGGTGTTCAAAGTGGAATGTGGTTTACCTTGAAAGAATTTTGTACCTCATGAGCACCACACCTTGTGGAGGGATGATGATGCTTTAAGTTAGGGGTTTTTTTTTAGGAATTGTTAATTATTTAAAAATGTATGGCTTTTTTTCCCCTCCATATTTTTATTTGTAGAGCAGTGTAATTCAAACTGGATCAGGATTCTAAACATTTCTGTAAAATATCTGCAATTAATTTGCTGTTGTACCTGAATACTGCCATACCAGAATGGCAATTCTCCAGCAATTAATTGTGAAGGCAAAGGATGTAAAAGATAGCTTTTGTTCTGATATATTTTAACTATACAATGTGTTTTCATTCCTTCAGATTTATTCTTGTATGCTTGCAAATATTATGTAGTGAGATTCTGTTGATTTTTTTGACACTGATTTGTTATTCTGTGGAGTTCTAGCATACATGGCAAAAATGTACATTTACCTCTGCCCACTACATTATTAAATGAGAAAAGAATAGTTGCCAAAAACTTGATTGAAAAGCTAGAGATTTTAGATTAGTAAATCAGTCTAAAGCTTGTCTAATATGTAGCACCACGATAACCATATGTTACGTTGTTTAGCTATAGCAGTGTTATAGCTTACTGTGCTCTTCTGTGAATATGCATTTGGGAGGACAGAGGGATGCCTGAGGTTGTCATTTTTATGATGGGGTCACTGACTGGAATTCGACCTAATTCCCAGGTGTGGTAAGCATGACTTAATGGTAACAGGCCATAACAGACCATATCATTTTGTTTTCATCTTTTCACACTTACAGCCTGTCCTTTAATAAAGTGCTTTATTCAAATCCAGCTTTTTTTGACACATCTATTACTAATACTTATCAAATAAGATACCATGATTATGATAATCTTACATCTCTTTCAGGCCAGAGATCCTCAACAGGAAGCAAAAGAGGAGTTGGAGAACTTGAAGAAGCAGCATGATTTATTGAAAAGGATGCTACAACAGCAGGAGCAGTTGAAGGCTCTTCAAGGAAGACAGGCAGCTCTTCTTGCTCTCCAGCATAAAGCAGAACAAGCAATTGCTGTCATGGATGACTCTGGTAGGTAGTATGTCAATCTATTTTGATAGAGAAGTTAGCATGCCCATTTAGTGATTAAAACTGTAGTCATTACACTTTTTTCTTTACTTACAAGGCTTCTGTTTATGTTTATGTAAAGAATTCTGTGTAATTCTATGTAAAGAATATGTTTATGTAAAGAATGTTTCTGTTTATGTAAAGAATTGACAACATAATGCTGTGGCAGATTAAAACCAGACAGTTGATTCTACATTTCAGCATTTAAAAAAATTCTCTCTTAGGTTCCTTGCTCCAGTGATTTCCTACCACCACCATGTATCAGCTCAAGGATGGGAAAGAATATGGAACTAGTTAACAAAATGGTAGAATTGAGTGTGGGAGAAAAAAAAAAGTAGTTGGCAGAGAACCTGTAGAAAACTGCCACAGATGCAAAAGAAGCCTGGTGCCCTTGAGAAATGCACTTCTGTGCTTCTTTCTCAAATGGCTTCCAGGAACTGCTTTTCTCTTATGTTCCTTGTAGTAGCAGACCTATGATGGAATCTTCTTTATCGCCTTTCCCCAAACATAGAAAACACATCCCTGTCTTGATAAAGTGGCTAGAAAATGTGCTCATTTATGATAAACTAGGATTTCATTTTCTTTAATGTTCTTTTTTGTCACAACTTCATGGATGTCACTCTCTTAATACGGTAGGAAATGTACAGAAATTAAATAAGCAACATTCAATGAAGTCAGCAAAATATTTCACTAAAGTATTGGGTCTGAACTTATGTCTGAAGTTCAGAAACGGGGAAGAAGCTGTCTTGTTTTGATGTCTTTTTAAGTAGATTTACTTTATTACTTTACCTGTTCTTAGCTTGTCTCTAGTGAGGAGGAATGCATTAATTTGAGGGTGATTTA
Organism: Eudromia elegans; assembly: GCA_003342815.1. Taxonomy (NCBI): domain Eukaryota; kingdom Metazoa; phylum Chordata; class Aves; order Tinamiformes; family Tinamidae; genus Eudromia; species Eudromia elegans. Next base: position 1,936,255 of record PTEX01000080.1, read on the forward strand.
GGCTAGTAGTCTAAAGAGTGGGAGGGACACAACATCATGAAATCATTGCTGTTGCATTATATGTTATATATATTGTAATATATCAATGGTTTTTAAACCAGATACTTTCATCTAAAAGCCTTCATTTCATTGCCATAAACAAATATTTCCTTTATTTTTGTGATTTTTCTCAATCTCCAGTTGTAACAGAGACCACCGGCAGTGTTTCTGGAGTAAGTCTTACATCAGAACTGAATGAAGAATTAAATGACTTAATACAGCGCTTTCACAACCAGCTTCATGATTCTCAGGTCAGCATTTGTACTGTACAAGTTTTTTCCACGGCTTTCGCCAGTGTTCTTTTCCTGTCTTTTGTTTTTTGTTTTGTTTTTACTCTCTTGAATGGTGCAGTTAAATATTGGCTTCCTCACTTACATGAATTTGCTGTTGGAGTAATTAAGGCTCTTTAAAACCTTGAAAGCTTATCATGTTTGTGGTCTTAGAGGTTATTGTTGTAATTGAGATATCCTCAGAATACTTTCAACACCTGTATAACTTTGTAGAAGTTCTCTGTTCTGCTTTTGAGACAAGCAGGTCTGGAAAATGATTTCTTTTTCTTTACATTTTATTTAGCTATCAGAAGAAGATAGCTAAGAAATTTTTTACAGTATGCTGAATAAAAATTAAATTATTCTTTTTTAGACGCAGTCGGTGCCGGATAATAGAAGGCAAGCAGAAAGTCTTTCACTTACCAGAGAGATTTCACAAAGTAGGAACTCTTCAACGTCAGAACATATATCAGATGAGAAGGTGCAGCTATTTAACAAGATGCGGATGTTGCAGGGTAAAAGGCAAGAGTTGGACAAGTTGTTAGGAGAACTTCATACACTTCGTGACCAGCATCTAAATAACTCCTCCTGTGAGTAAATATAGGCAGAATTATGTATTAAGACTGTAACTTGAAACCAGTTAATAACTTGTTGCTAACTACATAGCAGGTGAAAAAGCTGTGCCAAGACTATATTATTTAACTGTTTTATTCAATGCAGTATAAATTTCCTCTGTAATGGAGAAATTATATATATTATACTTTGCTCCTCTGTAGATAAAGGTAACAAATGTTTTCTCTAATAGCACTTTAGTTTATAACCACCTGAATTTGAGAACTTTCTGTATTTTGTACTAATAAATCCATATCTGAGTAGTCTGAATTTAAGGTGTTAATCATCTCATGATAGGACGAAGCCCTTTTTTTATTTTATTTTTGGTCAAAGGTCTATTCCTGTTAACCACTGGGATATCGATTGTAGGCTAGACCAGAGGAATTTGGATGTATGGACCAGATTTTTGGCCTATTCTTTACATGCTTGACTCAAAGCCACTGTCTGGGACTGACTGTTCCCATATTCTGTTTCTAGAAATGTATCTGTACAGCTGGAACTTAGTCCCTTACTACTAGAAATTGCCTAGGCGCTGATTGCAGTATACTTGCAGCATTAAGAAATAAGACACTTAAAGCGTGCTCTTTGTGATAAGTCTGCTATTTTACCATTAATTATGTTACTATATCCTGTTCTTACAACCTGTAGTTAAGATATGAATATACTGTGCGTGCATTTAATGTAGCCAGAAAAATCTCGACTAATCCGAAAGTGAGTTCTAAAATATGTAGGTGCAAGAGCTCAGCAAGGGAAGAGTCACTAGGGTGTGGGGTTTTTTAGTTTGTGTATTTTTTTTCAGAAATGTTATGTTATGTAGATATGTCTCATGGAAATGCTAAGTTTTAACACAAGCAGTTCAGCCATAAATAAACCTTTAAAACTGCTCTTCAGACAGATTCACAACATGAAAATTTCAATTAATGACTTTTGGTAAACCTCAGGATCTTTGTTTTTCCCTCAGATACTTTGTTTTTTCTAAGTTGGGTATTGTCTGCGTTTTGGCATTCCACATCTCAAAATTTAGACAGAAGTGTATGTTTTAATTGTTTTTTAAAGTAAAAGGCATTATGTTCTGATTTATATGGCAATATTCTCTGTAGCTATGTTTTAATGCAGTTCATTGAAGTGAATTTCTTTCTGGCAGCTGCTCTTGATCAGCTGTATTTCTTGTCTGTAGTTTTTCCTGCATCAGGTTCTCCTCAGAGAAGCATTGATCAAAGAAGTACAGCTTCAGCTGCATCTGCTCCTGCAGGCATAGTGACTGTTGTCAATGGTGAATCCAACAGCCTGGCATCATCGTCGGCTCCCTATCCACCTGATTGCCTCACTTCTCAAAATGAGAGCGAAGAAGAGGAAAATCTAAACCCAACAGAAAAACTCCAGTAAAGTTCTTGAATTATTTTGTCTTTTCTCTTTTTTAAAGCGAGCTCTTGGTCTTAAGCATCCATTTTGTATTTTAATCTACTTTGTTTAGTATTATGTTCTATTAAATTGTTTTAGGCAGTAGAATGGGTTCAGAACTTCAACCATAAGATTTTTGCATGGGAGAGTGACAGTTTTCTAGGATTATAGATGATATATACATATCAACTCATAGAGATGCAATTAATAGAACAAAACATATAGCRTGTTCTTTTTTCTCTTCAGAAAACTAAATGAAGTTCGTAAGAGGCTGAACGAGCTGCGCGAGCTAGTCCACTACTATGAGCAGACATCTGATATGATGACAGATGCTGTGAATGAAAACACTAAGGAAGAGGAAGAAACAGAAGAATCTGAAAGTGATTCTGAACATGAGGATCCGCAGCCTGTTACAAATATTAGGTTATCATATTGTTTTTGTCATCTTCAGTTTTGGTAGCTAAGTTGTCACAGGTTTCATAAAGCAAAGAAGTCATTTCGGAAGTCATTTCAGTCAACTAGTAGTAAATTAATATGATTATTATGTTAACTTTCTGAAATTTTAATTTGAAGTCACTCTTCTATACAGATTATTATTTGTAGTCTTGTTCTTGTAGCTTTCACAACAAATGTAGGTTAACTTGAACACATAGAAAATCATTACAGAGGTCTTAGAAGTCTGTAACTGCTTTAGATGTAAACAGTGAACTATGTATAGAACTCCATTAAAAGGGTAGGTTCTTCCATTAGAAAGTAGCAGGTTTAGACTAGAGAACTGCAATGAAGAGGCTTCAGTTAAGAGCAGCTTGCTGAGGTGTGGTTTTGTAACACTACTCTGTGCATTCATGATCTTCACTGCACAGAAACGTTGTAATTTTGCTGTGACTGATGTAGAGCTTGTGTAACAGACATGCCTTTTGTAAATGAATTCTGTTTTTAGAGCTAGCAGAGAGATACTCCGTGGTAATGAAAAGAATACTGGAGTGATGCATATTGAGAAATCTTGAATACCTTAACCCATTTTCAAGAGAATTTTATATATATATTTTTTAGAAAGCATTATAAAGACATTTCCATAGAAACCAATGAAATATTTTTAAAATAAATTTTAAATTGTTTTAAAATAAAGGAAGCGAAAGTCATTGGTATCAATTCTTAAAAGGTTAACATCAGTTATATGTTTTGCCCTAGAAACCCTCAAGGAATCAGTAGCTGGAGTGAAATGAATAGCAACTCAAATGTACCATGTGGAGCTAATAACAGAGATGGAAGGCATCTTAATACTGACTGCGAAATAAATAACCGATCTGCTGCTAATATAAGGACTCTCAAAGTGTCTTCAGCTCTAGGTATGTTCTAACATCTTAATGTCACATTTTAATACATTTGCTAATAATTCTGATGGCCACATAAGGCCTGGGAGAACCTTCTCTGACAAGCAAAATGTGCAAACGTTTAATAGTCTGAACATGAATCTGATAATTCTCTGGAGTCTAGTAATTGCAAACAGTATGTTTAATTCACTGACTTTAGCCAGTTATGCTGTGTGACATTGATAATATTTGTTTTCTTGTGTTTTTTTCTCCCCTTTTTTTCTTCTTTCTACTAGATTGTCATAATAGGGAGGATGACAAAGGTGTTGACCTTCCCCAAGGCGAAGATGATGAAGTTGAGGAAGATAGAGCTAGTGAAGATTCTGTATCTAGCCACAGAAGCAGTCTGGGGGATGCTGCTGGAGATGCTGAGTTTGAGCAGAAGATCAGTAGACTTATAGCTGCGAAACAGAAACTTAGACAGCTCCAAAACCTGGCTGCCATGGTGCAGGTATTCTATAAATATAAATCTGTGCACAAAAATATAACATTCATTATTTATTACATATAGATTTTTCTTATACATTTAATAATAAATTTACATGAGAAAATGTATGATTAGTTTTTAGTAATTTGTATAGGGAAAATCTACTGCTTAATCGTCAAAATCCTCATTATGAGAGTGGGAAGTGGAAATGCTGTTTYATTTGTCTCGAAGGTTAATGTTTTTGAAACTCAAATCTTGAGCTTTTGTTAAGATTACTGGCTTAAGAACAATTTTAATACTAAAAGATAACACTGAATTTCCAAAACTTTGTCAGTAAACCTAGTATTTTTCAGACTTTCTTGATCTTTGTTGTTTTTAGCTTGTAATGAGTACTCATGTTCCTTTTGGTGAGGAGAAGAGTTTTAAAGCTTTCCTTCAGATTCTTGAGGGCCAGCTGTGAAGTGGTAGTGTTTTCATTATGTGTCTCAGTTTTTCTGGTGTTTCTAAATAACAACTTTTCTTGAATTTGATGTCCTCACAGAAAGCATCTATTTAGACTTTATATATTGAGTACATATGAATACTGCAGAAGTGACAAGTTTGTATGCAAGAACTCTCAAATCCATCTCTATTAAAATGTTTGCTTAAGTATAGACCTTGTATAGTTATATAGTGTATTTAATTATACTCMATCAAAAATTTCTTGTCATTTGGGTCGGACTTGGTGGGTGGGATCACTGTGAAAATGTTGTCTGTACAATAAGGAAGAACAAAAGAAATGATGCAAATGCGTATTTTTTCTTTCAATTCATACTATACCTTCAATCTTTCATTCATGTTTCATTCACTAGGTTAGTGGCTTTACATCAAAGTAATAGTATGGTGGGTATATATAACTTTTTATATATGTCTTCACTGATGATCCTTCCCACTCGGTGCATTCTATATTAAGAAAGATCATTTTRGAAAACAACACAAGAAGCTCTACAGCTTTAATGTTTTTCAGATTACGTGGAGCATTTAAAATTCACAACCATCAAAACTAMGAGAAAATATAAAACCACGTCTTAAAAACCTTTATTTGCTTTAAACAGCAGTCTGGCTTCTATTCTAGCTGTGTGTGGGAGTGTTGTTTGTTTGTTTTCATTTCCATGACTGAGGTGACAAACCAGTCGTGTTGCTCACCTTATGTTCTCTTCTATTCTTCTTTTCTCCTCCTTTCTTTTCTGTCAYGCCTATGTTTCTGTCTGTCCAGTAAAGATGTTAATTACATGGCTCCTACTCTCAGAATGAAGAACTTAATTTTATACTAGAATTTTCAGCTCAGATAAATCTTCATGAAAATTTAGTTTGAGAAACAAAAACGATTAACTTCTGTGTGCCCATTGGAGAATATTCTGACTGCTCCTCTCTTCAGGATGATGATCTGGAACCTCAAGCAGCAGTTGCCAACACAGCTGATAGGGGTGACTTGTTTTCGGGTGACACGGAGGAGACGAAGCAACAACCAAACAATACACGGGCAGGTGCCAACAAGCTGCAAAAAGATGTAAGACTGAATGAAAAAGCCAGGTATGTTTTTATCCAATAAGATTAAAATCAGGACTTTATGAAGTTTCTTGCTAAGTGATATGCAAAAATCGTTTTTTGCAGAGAGAAATTTTATGAAGCTAAGCTGCAGCAGCAGCAACGGGAGCTTAAACAGTTACAAGAAGAAAGAAAACGACTGATTGAAATTCAGGAAAAAATTCAAGCATTGCAGAAAGCTTGTCCCGATCTTCAAGTAGGTAGAATTCCTTTGCTGCCTTAAGCTGATGACAAGTACAAAGTCAAATATCTTTGATAAGTTTTTTTTTCTTTTTTTTCTYTTTCATTTATTACTTCTAAATATGAAAGCTGATGTTGAAAGTACACAATCGGTAGTTCTTATTTTACATACTGGAAGACGATGGATTTCTAAGGCTGGACAATAACTCTGGTTGTTGAGTCTAYCTTCCCCTGTTAAGGCTTTGCTCAGGTGCATGTACAAGCTCATAGTTCTAGTGTAGCATGTCCTCAAAAGTTGCATGGTCCTGGTTTAAACTCCTCAAAAGTGAAGAATCGTCTGTCTTATTTTCTAGCTTGAAATTTTTCTGTCCATGTCAAGTTGTTTCATTGTCAGCTGGATTAATCATTGTCTATCTGGATTTTTTCCAAGAAATRTGCGTTTTAGGATCATATTGGGTAAAATCCTAGTTTGAAAGGTCCTCATTATTTGCCTTATAACTATACAGATATATTGCACAAAATTGTACTAATGGATGATTATGGAATATGTMATTATAAAACATAGTTATGTATTTAAAAATATATAAACAATTGAAATTACCTTCATGCCCAGGTTTTCTTTTATGCTGYTCTTCAGTAGTTGTTTGTTTCATGAGACAAAAATTCTTTTTGTTCTCAGTGTTACTGGCAAGCCTTGTGTTATCAGTGGCTAAAGTAGTTTAGGATCTGTTCCTTTACAATGATATCTTATTCAAAGTGATAGTGCAGTACTGTTCTTTGCAGTCTTTACAGGCAAACTTATATCATAAGGTGAGCTATAAGTGGCCAGTAGTGTGCATCTGTAGCATTCTGTAATACAAGCTTATAAAAATATATGGTCTGAAATAAGTATTTGATATTAAGTTSCTTTTTGCTGAACGCCAGCTCTGCTGTCTTGAGAAGCTGCAAATCTGATGGCATTAACAGTGCTTAGGTTTTAGGAAGTCACTCTGCTTTGCTTTTCTGTTTTCTCTTCCAGTTATCAGCTAGTGTTGATAACTGCCAAGCAAACAGACAGATTTCACCAACAACTTCAACTCCAGCCATGAATAAGTGTAACACAGCTGCCAAGCCCTTACTTGAACTTGATGAATCTATGCCAGTTGGCAATGAGGTACCTGATATATTTTCATGCTGGAGATTTTCTGTGGCTTACAAAAGGCTTACAGAGAGAAGTTCTAGATATCTTAAACTTATTTAGTATTCTGTGTTTTGGGGGATAGTGGAAGCCATTTTAATGTGTTGTGTGTAACTCTTGTTTCTGGGAAGAAATAAATATGGAGTTGAAACGGCAAGAATGCCAATGCCAAAACTGAAGGCGCTGGTACCTATTGATGCACATGAAAAAAAACCCTAAAACCAGCTTGGATTATTGTAAAAAGAGAGATACCGGATTTGTGTTGGAAAGCTGCTTAGCTAGTTCACAACTGTCTASTTCACCCAACTTTGTGCTTCAGTACATTCTCCGTTTTCTTAACATCTCTGTCTTCCTGTCTGACCCATTTTCTGTTACATGTTATGCCATTATTTTACACTTCTTATGCTTTCATTAAAAAATGTCTTAGCATTTGTACTTTTGCTATGTTTAAAATAGATAACGAGTCTCCTTGCTTGTCTCTTTCCGTTAAGGTGCATTTGTAACCCGTGACTTGATTAGGTCTGTTTCTGCCATTTGCACAAACGCTTCWTTTTTTTTTTTTTCTTATATCCTATACTTGTTTGTCAGTAAAGCAGTCTGCAATATTTCCAGATTGCACTAGAGGATAATTTTATCGTGCTACTATGAACTAACTAATTATAAGGTGTTTGTTAAGCGTGGAATGAAACATACATTGCTTTTCATATAAAAATTTCTGTCCTATAATTGCTTTCTTAGATTTTTTAAAAATTATTTGGAGTAAATACTGCATGCATATTATGTCTTACTGCAGTGTGTCTTCAGTTACAATATGATACCAATGCGTAACCAGAAATTTATCAATGTGGTACAAAATGTTGAAAACTTACTGTGTGTTAGTTCAGCTCCCTGGTTAATGTTCTAATATTCCCTGTTCTTCTGCATAGTTGTGGTCGGAGATGAGGAGGCATGAGATTTTGAGGGAAGAGCTGCGCCAGAGAAGAAAGCAGCTGGAAGCGCTGATGGCCGAGCATCAGAGGAGGAGGGAGCTGGCAGAAACAATATCTACGGTTGCYGCATCTGTTAAAAGCGAGGGCTCGGAAGCTCAGTGCACTCCGCAGCAGAGCAGGACAGAGAAGTAAGAACATGAGTCCCTGTGCACCCAGGGTGCTTCTGGATTTAGTAAAAGAGTATTAGAGTCTTTYTGTCTTAGAGTATTTTCCTGCTTTCCTAGGAGAGCTGAATGAGGTGATATATAATGGAACAATAAATTAGTTTCTCAACTTTTAAAGTGCAGTACAGCATTTATAACAATAATAAGGTAATAGACACACATTCACAGACTTACTGTGAATGAACCAGCTTACTGTTAGAAATATACCAGTTTCATTTTTACTTGGTGAGAGGATGTGTTATTTTAATGCCACTTGATTAGTTTAAGATATACTTAATGCTTCAGTGTTCTGATTTAAAAACAAAAGCAATTCTCCTTTAAACACTTCTTTTAAATATGACTAGGACAATGGCAACCTGGGGAGGTTCTACCCAATGTGCCCTGGATGAGGAGGATGGGGATGAAGATGGCTATCTCTCTGATGGGCTTGGTCATGCAGAAGAAGAGGAAGAAGATGAAGCGTCAAGCTCTAATGACACTTTCTCGGTTTATCCCAATAACAACATACCAGAAAGTACCTTCTGTGCTAAAGAAAACAAAGATAGGTTAGTTGCACTACTTGATTGATGCCAATCAGGGTGGATTTGGAGGAGGAGGAAGGAGGAAGAAGCTTTGTGTTAAGTAGAAAAACCTATTGCAGCCAAGTGAGCTCTTTCTGCTATTTAGTGAACTGTGTCCAGTGACACTTTCTCGGAGTCTCTGTAGCTGTMACATGTAACGAACCTGGATTATTTCTTCTCTTTTCAGCCACGTTAAATACTGTTAGGTTACTGGTTAGGTTACTGCAGCTGCTGCTGTTCTCATGCTGTTTTAGTCAGCTTGAGAAGATGACTTACCAAAAATTTTTGCCATGATATTGATTAGGGTTTTTATGTTGTTAATCAGGAATTCAGCAAATTTAAAAACTAAAATTTGTTGGCTTTGGCAGCATGAAAAAGGACTTTGGAGTTAATTTTGGATTAACATAAATATTTCACTCTTGCTTACCTGATTGATTTATTTTTTGATCTTTGTTGACATATCAAGGTGCCATGTCCAAAATAATATATATCCTTTCAATTGGATATATATATTTTTTGTGTCTGTGCCCTTCTATTCTGTCTCTGTGTCCATTAATTTTTATTATATTCTRTGGATGACTTTCATGGAATTCATATGAAAAATCAGAACCAGAAGCATCTTTTTCTTTTTTTCCTTTTTTTTTTCCCCCTCTTTATTGAAAATAGGTGCATTTTTGGTTTCTTTGTTAGGATATGATTGGTTTGACAAATTTGTGGTGTACACTCAAATGGCCTGAACCAAGTGAGTTCTTGGCCTTGAACTGAAATGACATTTAACTAACTGAAACATCATGAGAGAAAGTTTAAAATGTTAGCTTGGTCCTTGTTTTCTTTTCCCCACAGGTGGAAGAATTGCCGTCCTCTTTCAGCAGATGGAAACTATCGTCCAGGGTCTAAGAGCAGGCAGCAGCAAAACCTTAGTATGCGACGGCAGGAAAACCTTCGGTGGGTGTCCGAACTCTCGTACGTGGAGGAAAAGGAACAATGGCAAGAGCAGATCAACCAGTTGAAGAAACAACTTGAGTTTAGTGTGAGCATTTGTCAAACTTTGATGCAGGATCAGCAGGTAGGTATATAAAGAATAACTGTTTTCTGTTTACTATCTATTTTTATTCTAAATCTTTCTTGCAATAACATTTGTGGGKTTTTTTTCTGTAGTTGATTCATCAGCATGTATTTTCCTTTTACAGACCCTGTCTTGTCTGCTACAGACTCTGCTTACAGGCCCGTGCAGTGTGATGCCCAGTAATGTGGCATCTCCACAAGTACATCTTATTATGCATCAATTAAACCAGTGTTATACTCAGCTGACTTGGCAGCAGAATAACGTTCAAAGGTTTGTTGTCTATATTAAAATGAAACTGKGTAATTCCAATAACAGAACCTAGTTATGTGAATGATATATTTAGATAATGGCTAAATGTTCTACTAAACCTATGAATTCCATACAACCATGAGGAACTCCCCTCCCCACATTTTTTTCCCCTTTCAAACGCCATTTTGCAACCTTTCTAAAAGTTTCTTTCTCAGTTCGCCACTTTTAAAAAGAGACCAGTCTTGGGATGTCTACCTACAAACTGTTAGTTTCAGGTGGCYTTTTTGACTTGCTTTCCTTGAATGCTGTTGTGCCTTTATTTGCCATAGTACCTGGCAAGATTCCTGAGTTATGGAAAAATGATGAAGTTTTGTCTTCTCTCAGTCTTGTTAGTAAGAATTAACATTTACCCATCTACCATTGGATATACCTTGTATCTTCTGAACTATTTATATATAGATATGTAGATTATAGTTTACTGGGGAGAAAATACATTATTTAATTATATTAAGTTCATCTTAAAACTGCTTGTCATTCTGGATTCCCTAAGAATTACTTCTTGCCCTAGAGAGTATGTTTGTGGGATTTTGACTAGCTAATTCAAGAAGCAGTTCTTTACATATAGCAACTGACAACTTAGCTTGTGTATTTCAACTCAGGATGGCTGTGTGTGGCAGGTGGAATAGTATAGTCTCAAGTGACTAATTACAAATTATAAATTGATCTTTCCTTTAGCTTATCGTAGCTGAAGTGAGTACCTTGATTGACTAAATAAGTCTATTAGCCTTATGTTAATTCAAAGAGTTTCAGCTCACAAACATTTTATTTTGATACACTTAAACTCWATGTTAATGACTTTGGTTTTTAGCAGGTTGTTGTATTTCCATAGCATCAATATTCTCCTGTTTATCTTATTTCTATCAAATTGTTTTCTTGTGTCACTCTTAAGTTTCTAGGCCGTCTTGCCTCTCATTCTCTCACCCTCCTTGCTGGGTGCTTATTTCTGTTTGTTTTCAAGGTTGAAGCAAATGTTGAATGATCTAATGCGCCAGCAAGAAGAGCAACAGTGTCAAGAGACGTCATCCAAGAAGGAGAGAGGCAGTAGTGTGCCACCACCTCCATCTCCTACCATTTTTTGTCCCTTCAGCTTTCCTCCTCAACCTGTGAACCTGTTTAACATACCTGGGTTCACTAATTTTTCTTCCTTTGCTCCAGGTGAGTGTTACTACAAACGTAAAAAGKGATACAGATTTCTAAAATTCTTGTTGAGAAGTGGTTTAATGTTGGTATGGGACTTCACATTTTTTTTTCTTCTACTTGATTGCTCTTGTTTTGGTTTGAAATAGCTACAAATAGCAGTGTATTATTCTTTGTTGATAGGGATATGGGGTAACTATTGACTTGRATACAATGTTCCAAACTTGTATTCTGCCAAGTCTACTGATGATTTGAAATGGAAACAAATATAGATGCTTCATTGTATCCATAAGCTTCATTGCTCTATTTCCTTGTTAAATTTGTGTTAATGGATTTCGTCTTTTTAAGGGAAACTGGGAAATCCGTATGGACTTGGTTTGTAGCTTTCAGACTTAGGTCTTCTGCTTGGGGACGTTTTAAATTACGTAGAATCTGCACAAAGGAATACTTATATTCGGTTCCTTACTACTGTCAAATTTAAGTATTAGGTATTTATATGAATACTACTTCTGTTAGAATTTTCTTGATAGTTTCGTTGTGATGAAATATTGATAAAATCTTCATGCAGATAAACTGGAGGTAAACTACATGTACGTTTTATCTTTATTAGTAAGAGCTGTTCACTAGAATTGCAAGAAATCTTTTTTTCAGTTCTCTGAATTGTAGTGGCACATAAAGTTAGCAGTGATTTTTTTTTTTCTTTAAACCTGAAATGAAAAGTTTGGATTTGAAATGTTTCAGATAAATTCTAATTGTTGCAGCACTTTCAAGATGTCAGCAGTTTTTGATAACTTTCCCTCCACRTCTTGTTTTTCTCCTCAAATCTGCAGTGCCACAGTGAGGTGAATAAGGTAACACCTTCTGATTCTCCCATTTATTTTGTAGGTATTAACTACAACCCAGTGTTTCCTTCTGGTTTTGGAGATTTTGCACACAATGCTTCCCCGCAGGGTGAGCAGCAACAGCAACATCCTGTAGATTATAATGCTTCTGGGAAAACTGAGTACATGGCATTTCCCAAACCTTTTGAAAGCGGTTCCTCCAATGGCACAGAAAAACAAAGGTATTTAATGTCCCACAGCAGCTCTTCCTTATTGACTCTTTGCCCTTTTTTTTTTTTTTCCTGTTTTTGGAGGCGGTTTGGGGTTTCATCATTCTTATAATGATTTTATGTTGGAAGTAAATTTAATTCCAAGATGAGCTTTTTTAAGATTTTTTTTAATCAGATGAAGTGTACACTTTTCTATATGCCAATTTAAATGTCCTCTCATAAAATTTTAAATGTTCTTTCTAATCATTGTAAAACTGGAGTGATTTTATGATAGCATTTACAATTGAAGAATGGTGTTTTTAACTCTTGAAAATGTATTTCTAACATTCCTCCTCTAACAGGAGGAATCATAGACAACCTGAAGAGGAAACAGAAAACAGAGCAGTATGGCTTAATGGCAGCGAGGACTCCAAAAAGGATGATCAGTCTTACCTGAAAGCAGGTTTTGCTGTTTCAGTTCAAAACACTCCTCCTAGCCATATAAATCAGTCTGATATGAACAGGAGGAGAGAGTTTGACGAGGAGTCTCTGGAGAGTTTTAGTAGCATGCCTGATCCAGTAGACCCAACTACTGTGACCAAAACATTTAAATCCAGAAAAGCATCAGCACAAGCAAGCTTGGCATCAAGAGATAAAACACCCAAATCAAAGAATAAGAGGAAGAGTTCTTCTCATCTAAAAGGCAGAATCAAAAGTACTGGTAGGTTTTAAATTAACTTTAGATACTGGGCCAAACTCAGCTTTAATTAAAAGTTTTGTTCTAGAGAACTTGCTCTCCAAAAATGCCACCTTTGACATGAAATTTTATTTCGAGAACTTTTCACTGAAGTATGAATTCATTTTACATAACACAGGTAAATAGGATTTTGAGTATTAGTGTTATAAAAAATTGTAAGGGATTTGGGCATCACRGCTGAACAGATAGAGGATGCAGATTTATTAAGACATGGAGCAAACTGCCAAGGCAGTCTCTTTTTTCATTATGTCTTCATGTTGAAATCGGATGACTCGCTGAAGGATACGCTTCAGTAAAATAAGAGAGTCACGTAGTGGTTGAGCGGGGAGAAAGGGACAGGGCTGGCCAGCATGCATGACACTGTTGTAGGAGCTGAGAATTGAATGGAGTCACGTGGCGTCGGTGCCCAGGGGAAAGTTGTGGCTTGGAAACATCATTGGTGTTTTGAATCTTTGAGGTGGCCCCTAAAGCCTAACCCTTCCCCTTTCCCATAAGGTTATGAAAGTGCAAGTGCTTCTAGTGTGTGCGAGCCCTACAAAAGCAATAAGAGCAGACACTCTGAAGAGGTGGTTCACGCAAAGGTGTTCAGCAAAAGAAATCGAGAACAGTTGGAAAAAATAATTAAATACAGTAGATCTACAGAAATGTCTTCAGGTATTTCTTATAAATTTCAGTAATTTTTTCTGTGTGTGGATTGCTTTGTGTAAAGGTCTTCCATACTCAGTTGCCAGTGTAGTACTTAAAAGTGCTTGTATTATGASAAAATGGAATGCATTACTTCAGCATGCAGGTTTTGCTTTAATTCCTTAGGATGCTATAACCGTTGAAAACTAAAGATTGGCTGTTGATTGCTTGAGGGTTTACAGTAGATTAGATATTTGATTAAAATTATGTAGAAACTGAAACTGTTAACAATATAACAAAAAACAACCTAACTTCCCCAAAATCTCGCTTTTCGTCACTTTATGAAAGAGTAATTGTGCAACAAATCAAGCTTTGTTTACTGTTTACCACTGTTTAATTCTAGCATTTAAACTATGTCTTGCTGCCTGCATGTTATCTTTCTGTTCGCACAGAGGGGCTCTGCTACATGACATTCAAGTTAAGTCTTAAAACATGTTGCAGAAAACCCTGACATTTACCATCTGCACTGCTTTTCTTGCATTTGGGTCATAAAAATAGTCTCTTTTGTGTTGTTAGGTTTTGTTGGTAATGTTTTGTTGGGAAGATGCAGATACCTGAGCCATTATAGCATGATGAACASCTTTGTTTATGCTAAGAGCTGCATTTACTGGTGTACATACCAATTCCACCAGCAGAGTTCTCCCAGTAAGCAGCTCTTGCCATTTGGATGATTAAGCAGTCTTCCTCCTGCTGTTTTGTATCAACCCTGCCTTGATTTCTGGTGTGCGTTTTTGTGTTTATCACTGTCTATCCCCACTTTCCTACAGCGCATGCTAGGAGAATTCTGCAGCAGTCTAACAGAAATGCATGCATTGAAGCGCCAGGTAATGCAATCACTGCTGAGCTTCAACAGTGTCCTCTTACTTGCTTTCTCTTTCCTCTTAGCTTTGGTCCTAGAAGTCAGACTGTTTCTCAGGAGCCTGATGGTTAGCTTTCCACATACTAACTTTGCAGTACCTTCTCTATAAAGAAGGCAAGAAAAGTTATTTGTAATTTGCATTACTTGCAACAGTACAACTGCTTTGAACTGCAATTATGGATAGTATGTTGATCATGTTCCTTGTTAATTACCATAACAGAAGACAGACATGAGGCTGAACACCAAGTAAAACTTGAAGGCATTTTAGGGATATTTAGAAGCTATTGGTTCGTCCTAGTCATTGTGGCCTGGGGAGTGAATTTATGGTAGCTTTTTATGGTTTGAAAAAACTTGCCACTGCCTAAGAATTTGGGTGGTTTAGCTGCAGATAAACAATTTGCAAAGCAGCATTTGCTGTACTGCTTACAAAGTCATTACCTTTAGTACTAACAGATATGCCTTCGTTTAAGCTAAACTGAGCTAGTCAAATTTAACTTTTGCCATTAATGCTTGCCGAAATAAGTATGTGATAACATTCTCCTTCCTGTTGAAGTTTAGTTATTAAGCATCATGACTCTTTATAAAATGAACTTAAGGATAAGGGGCTTTGTGTACCTCAGACGTGATTTGTGCTAGACATGTACAAGAAGACAGATGGTGCTTGTGGAGGGTGTGTGAGAAGAAGTGGCTTGAATCTAGGCTAGAGCTGTCATTTTTTGTCTTGCTTGTGTGGCAAAACTTTGAGCTGTTTGTAGTATAGACCTTTRGCTGTCTTGTGTGAAACATTCGGTGTTTGTTAGTGCTGACTGCCACTCTGAAAGCAACATTCTCAAGTGGGCACCATTCTCTTTAAACAATCCTTTTAAAAAGATATTGTTGAGAACTGTAGGAAAAAATGACTCATATGAACACTTGATATTTTGTTTATTTGTATCAAGAATTACTTAAGTATGTTGAAACTTTTCCTACCTTCAGGAAGTAAGTAGGCTTTAAAACAGCAGCTGTGTGTTAGCTGGTTGAGCTGCACTGATTGAGGGTCAGTTTGCATGTATAGGTGCATGTTAAGGACTTAGGTAATCACTGGTTTCTTTCCTTTTCCTACAGAAACTGGTAGCGATCTTTCTATGTTTGAAGCTTTGCGGGACACAATTTATTCTGAAGTAGCTACTCTTATTTCTCAAAATGAGTCTCGGCCTCATTTTCTCATTGAACTTTTCCATGAGCTTCAGCTGCTAAATACAGATTACTTGAGGCAAAGGGCACTGTATGCTTTACAGGTATGCACAAAAATCACAATCTTGTGTGTGAATAAAACAAATCTTAGCTCCTTATTTACAGTGTAGATTTACTGTCTTTTCCAGGATATAGTGACCAGGCATTTATCTGAGACGCGTGAAAAACGGAAATGTGCAAAATCACTGAATTCTGCCACATGGATGGCATCAAATTCTGAACTCACTCCCAGTGAAAGCCTTGCTTCTACAGATGATGTAAGTTTTTATTTCAAGTTCAGAAACTAGTTTGCTAGGTCAGCTTCTGTCTTTTGGCTTGTTGTATGCATGCTTTTGTGCTGAACTACTCATGCAAGTAATGGGATATTTCAGAAATCCTTATTAACTTATGGAGATTTTTGAAAGCATGTAAAAGCATCTTTGTTCCAAAATAATTAAACGTTACAGGATTCTTTCAATTGAAAATCTGTTACACATTAAGAACCGACTTTGCAAAACAGTAGAATGGGCATAAATCTGAATCTGTTATTCAGAAATAGCCAGAATCTCCTGCTGAGTAAGATCAGGACGCGTGCTTATCACCAGATTTCCAAGGAATTCTCACTTTTTAATCTGAGAGATCACTGATGCCTCTGCAGAGTTTTGCCTATATTTATTGTTGAAGTATTTGGGAGGAAAACTAGAACCATCTGTTTGGTTTCTGTCGTGAAAGTAATATTGTTCTGCAGTCAGGCAGCGTGGGGACAAGACTGAAAATCAGAGTGGCTGAACAGACATATCTTGTTGACCTGTCTATGAGAGGATGGTGCATTCTTGCTTTGCATGCAGTTGTTTTTTGTTTTTTGTTTTTTTAGGAAACTTTTGACAAAAACCTACCTATAGGACCATGTCAAGATTGTGAACAAAATGATGCAGACAATGGGAGCATGTCAACATCTTCAAACTTTGAACCTTTTGCCACGGATGACCTAGGTAAGAAGACCACATGTTGTAATATATCACTTGGGGCTGTTAGCTGCTTCGGCAAAACTTGGACTTGATCAAAGTATGTAATAAACAGAATTCTAGTTGACTTGTAATGTTTTGAATCTGAAAACCTGTGGTTATGGTTTCGTTGTTGTTGTTTTTTTGTCTTATTTTAAAATTTTTATTTAGATTTAAAAGATGTTTTTATCCTAAATATAGGCAACACAGTGATTCACTTAGATCAAGCTTTGGCTAGGATGAGGGAATATGAGCGTATGAAAATTGAAGCTGAAAGTACCCTTGACTCTGAGGGCTGCTCTAGTAATTTTCAGGGTGCTTCTGCTGCTAAATTAGAAGGTATGCACATATATACATATTTTGCCTAGTTTTAGAAAATAATCAGTCTAAATATTAAGAATCGTTTAATTGGCTGGCTTGTTACCCATGTCATTTATGTTGAAAACTTAGCCAAGTTTCATAGGATCTTTATGTAATGTTTTATTTTAAAAAATAATATTTTGAAAATGGAGATTTTTTTTTAATAGTAATTTTAAATGACTTGGATTTTTTTTCCTGAACCCTTCTCTTACAAGAGCCAAATTCCAGTGAAAGTCCCTGTGGGCCACAGTCAAGTGAAGCTTCTGCTGTTCCATGTCCTCGTATAGATACTCAGCAGCTCGACCGGCAGATTAAAGCAATTATGAAAGAGGTCATTCCTTTTCTGAAGGTAAAAAAGGTTTTTTCAATAGTKTGAGAGCTAGGAGGAAAAGAGGAGAATCTGCATTCTTGCCTGGAAGACTGTTTATACTGACATATATACTGACAGAGCAATAGCTCTTTTGGTTGTTGTTAGAGGTGTAATAAGTAGCTTTCAAATGTAATACTTGGTCTAATGCAGCCTAAAGCAAGTATTTTTCCCCTCATTTTTGTGCATCTCATAGATATGTTTCTGTCCCTAAAAGCTAGGATGAAAGTATTGGATTTGATTTTTTTCTTTGAGTTTGCAAATGAACAAGCATACATTCTGCAGACTTCAAGTCTTTTTTTCTTAAGTTGTCTGTACAATCAAGTATCTCTCAAATTCCTGTTTTATTTAAAACTGATAACCCCCAGCTTAGCTACAGCTGCTATGTGTGTTCAAGTGCAACTATTACCACCCCTGGCAGCGTTCAAGAAACACATGGATGAGGTGCTTAGGGACATGGTGTAACAGGCAGGATGTTGAAGGGCTATTGGTTTGACTTGATGATCTTGAAAATCTTTGACAACCGCAGTGATTCTCTGCTTCTATTGCTGAGGATGTAATGAGGACTAAATTCTTCGACAGAAGGCGACTTTAAGAAGAGAAAGCAATAGCAATAGCAAATCTAGATTGCGTAGAGTTAATGCATGTAGCTTTCCTGAAGCACAGAGGCATCTTTGCTTAGAGCGCACCAAATCTTACAGGAATGTTAGAAAAAGTTAATGCAATTCTGAAATATTTGCTTCCTTTTAGCAAGGACAGCTGTGTATTTTACTGAAAACTCTAACATAACATGTAGCTTGAGGTATTTTTGAAGAATAGCTCAATAAGTTGATGATTTTTAACATTTTTTTTTCCTGTTTACAAATCCCTTTATTGCAGAGCTGAGCTTCTGAATTTCTATGAATGGGTGGGATATTTTTTATAGGAGGAGGAGTGTTCACACCTTATTCTGTGTACGGTTAAAGAATGAAAAAGGTCAAGTTCTACTACATTTAGACCAAATGTATTAGTTTAGGCTGGTCTATGAAGGTATTTGGTTGGTACTTCCAATATATGTATTGTTGACACGGCACAGTTTTGGTGTCTGAAGACATGCTGATGGCTTACCATTTTGAAAGACTTTAAAACTAGGTAACATAACTTATTTGATAACATGGGAATACATAGCTAACGTACGTGAAGATTCTTAGTTGGTCCAAACTTTAAAAGTTGTCAACTACTGACGTTTTAGGTAAGTGAGTTGAGGCTTTGTGTGTCTTGGAGAGTCAATAGCTAACTACMTGCTGTAATCAGGTTCTGCTTAGTCTGTTTTGTGAGGCGGGTTAGAACCTGAGCAAGTTGTTCCTGAACATTTCCTTCAGTGCTGGGAGGTGAGTTTTTTAATAAATACATTCCAGTGTTTGAGATAATGGCCAGTATGGCTCTTTAAAGTTGTAATTAATTGAATATCTTCTGTAATATTCATTTAGGAACACATGGATGAAATATGCTCTTCTCAGTTGCTGACATCAGTGAGACGTATGGTCTTGACTCTCACACAACAAAATGATGAAAGTAAAGAATTTGTCAAGTTCTTTCATAAGCAGCTTGGTAGTATCCTGCAGGTTAGTAAGTTTTTTGGTGGTGTTTTTCAGCACTGTATTAGTTGGGGTTACTAACAGGCTGTATTTTACCATATCGGTGCCGTAGCTGCTCTTCTGCTTGGCACCGAGTAATGAGCTATTTCTAACAGAGCTTGTTTCCTCAAGTCAGAGTGTTACCATGAACAGAACTGCTCTGTTGCTGATGGATAATGAGCTGTACCTCAGAAATACTGAGGTCCGCGTGCTGTGTGTGGTGTTCCTTGGAAGTGGTGTGTTTGCACRTGTTAGACYTCAATGGCTTGTCTAGAAGCTGGAAGGCTCCTGCGGTTTTCTTCAAGCAGGCCTCTGGGGATGGTCTTCATGGATGTCTTGTGCAAGTTACTAGAAAAGGTTGCTTTTTGGGGTACGAATGGGGTTCAAATCGTTAGTCTGTAAGTTTTTTATGAAAATGATTTCTATTAAGAAACTAAACTGTAATTAGCTTTTWTTTAATTAAACAGTTATTTTTATATACTTTAATCCTTTGTTAGGAATATGACAAATATTTGGTCTTTGAACTTCTAAAGCCATTTCCAAAAACTAAAGAACTGTTTCTCTTCACAGGATTCACTGGCAAAATTTGCTGGTAGAAAATTAAAAGATTGTGGGGAGGATCTTCTTGTGGAAATCTCCGAAGTCTTATTTAATGAATTGGCTTTTTTTAAACTGATGCAAGACTTGGACAGCAACAGTATTTCTGTAAAGCAGAGATGTAAAAGAAAAACAGAACCAACTGAAGTGATACAGTCTAATGCTAAAGAGGTTAGCTGAATTACACTTTTTGAAAAAAATAGTTTTACGGAGTTAACTAAAAACCCTATGTCATTTTATACATTATATACATGTTTTCCTTGTTTTTTTTTTACCATATACAATTATCAATTAGTACTAAACCCGTGTTCTTTCAGGGGTCTGGTTATGTCGAAACATAAGCTGGTTAGTTTTTCTCAGTCGCTGGTGTCCTGTCCTTTTTGTAAGACTTCTTTTTAATTGGCTAGTCACTGGAGAGTTGGCTGGTAGGAGTGTGTGAAAGGTATGACTTGCCAGAATTCAGGTGCAAAATACCTAAGCTCTTACTAAGCTCTTAAGGGCTACTTGAGACTACAGTACGTATTCTGTCCTTAGAACACATGAGGGTTTTGTTTTGTTTTCTTTGGTGATGTAACATCTTCAACATGGCAAATGCCATCTTCTAGTACTGCAGTATTCTAGGACATCTTAGGAAGTTTTAGGCTTTTTAGTTACTTAAAAAGAAAGRCTGAGAACAGATGTTCTTCCCTAAATCATGTGCGATCATGAAGTATCTGCGTAGGTATTTTTTCTTGTGTAGTGTGTGACCTTAGTATTTTATCAGCTTTTTTTTTTGTTTTTTTGAGATACAAATACCAGAAGAATCTCAGCTTCATGCTGAACTTCATTCATTTGACACAGAACAAAAGTCTCTGTAGTTTTAAGTCTATTGTCAGCTAAACTTCAGGATGTCTCAAATATAGCAGCAATGTGAAAAGTGTGAGATAACACTCTAGAATTGCCTCATAAAAACACCAGAGACATAGTCTGAGTCTGGAAGAGTCTGAGCTTAACTTCATTCCTGTTTGAATTCTTGGACCTCAGTTTTGTATACATTCCCCTGGGGATGCCTGGAGCCAACTTGGCTCTGGTATTTCATTTGCTTGCCTGAAAGAGAACTGGRGTCAAGATTGGCCTTGCAGCGGTGCAGCCTGCTCAGGTGCAGCAGGATGAGAGATGAGCCAGAGCTGGCTGGCAGGTCCTGCTTCTCCGGTGCAGACCGATACAGATGTCTGCCCTTGATCTTCTCAAGGCTTTCAGACCTGTGAGCCTGATGCAGGCACATCTGACCCTGCTGTGGTTTGCAGCTTTTTTGAGGCCGGTGAGCTAACCAGGTTTGGGTTCCACACTGAAAAGCACAGCTCCCCTTGTGCTGGATAAAGCCGGCATTTGTAATTCCATGTGTTGAGCATGGTTCATCCGCAGGCTGGAGAAACAGCCCCTGCAAGCACGACTTCCTCACACAGAGAAGGCTAGCAGTTTTGCTAACTGTTTTGCAGCGCTGAAGTTGTGAAAACATCTGTGTGAAGATCTCTCATCGTGACAGAATTCCTTGTAGCTTACTGCAGTTTTGAGATAGCAATTCTATTTAAAATAGGTGTTTCCAGGCACCTTTCTGTGAAGCCTCAGTTTAGTGCAGTGTGTCAAAGTTATTTCAGTTTACAATTGAAGAAAGTTTGTGTTTCTTCTAGGCAAAAAATGGTCTCCAGGTGGATGTATGTTCTACTGAAGATGTCGATGAGGACAAAGTATGTTTATGCTTCTTAACTGTCTCTGTTCCTCAGATAATTACTGCTTTTTTATCATATAAATCTAGTATTTCTAAGCAGCCATTTCTCAGGGTTTTTGTTGTTATTTACTCTTGTTACTGCTTGAAAGCTGCCAAAAGACCAAAGTTGCATTTCTCACAGCCTAGGTCATCATCCAAGAAGCACGTTAGGATCAGCATAGACAATATTGAATTAAGGATTCTTTTCTACTTATCGTAGATGACCTGAACATAAAATTAGCTTTCAAAAGCTAAAAAGGGCCAGGTTTATACTGAAAGATGTGTAACTGGAATAGAGTACCTCATTCTTTCGAATATTTTTTGATATTGAGGTTGTTCTCCTATTCTCTGTATTCCCAGCTCAAAGTATGAAAATGGATTGACTCCTTGAGGAGTAAGGTCAGGAAGCTGTCTAGACAGAGCTTCAGTACCCTTTGCTTTTTTTTTGTTATCAGTAAGTTATTTCTGTTAAAAAGGAGTTAGAAACTTCTACTAAGTAGAAGTTAGAGTAGGGCAGTTGAGGTGCAGAGTAACAGACGTGTATTCTGAATAACACATGCTAGGAACTAAAATATCTTCCTTTTCTCTTTACGTTCATTTTAAAAACCATGGAGATAACGTTGTCTGCAAGGGACAGGGATCTGTTTCAAGGGTTGTGTTTTTATTTTGTTTTGCTGCTCAGCCTTCCCTTACTAAGGGAAGGATACAGCTGGTGTTTGTTTTAACTAGGTAGGAATTAGTGATTTCTTCTTGGGCTTCTGTGCCTCCCTTTGGAGAGAAAGGAAAAGTATATCCACACGTCACTTGCATTGGTTCCTTTAATATAGAAGAGTCCTTGATCTGGGGTCGAACTCAGCCGTTCACTGGGGGTTCATATTCCCTGAGCAGAATTTTTTTCATTTAGTGTGTTCAGCAGTTAAGTCAGAGAAAYTGCTGAGAAAATTACAGGAAGCAGTTGAGAATAATCCTGACTTGGATCAGAGGTCATTTAGGAGAGGCAATAAAATCACTGGAAGGTAGAAATACAAGTGCTTCTTCTTGATAATGACATAGCTGGCTTGAGGTTTTAGAGCTGACATGCTGATGCTGACTTTGTATAACGAAAACCTTTTCAGATAACGAAATACCTATTTACAATGTACTTAGTAGTTGTGTCTGGACACAGTGTGAGCTCTGATAGTTGGTCCTGATGCTGTGTTTTAGGAACAACTTTATAGTGTTCCTGTAATGACCTTACGTCTCCATTCTAAACATGAATTGCTAGTATGTATATTTCCAATTCTGAGTGTAAAAGGTGACCCTGAGGAAGGAGCTAAGCTTAATCGTTAGAGAAACAAACATGAAATTGCACTGTATTCTTTTTTTTTCTGCAGGACAAGGATGAGACTGAAACAATTAAACCAGTACAGGACCCAGAAACGCATGATGGTAATGAAGGTCCTGAAAATATTAGATCTGATGCTTCTGATCAAGAGGAAGATGAGGGAAATGAAAGCGGTCCAGTGTCAATAAGTAAGCTCTCTTTCCAGCTTATAACTTAACACTTTCACTGCAGAGTTAACCAATTAATTTTATAATGGAAATTATTTAAGTGCAACTGGATAATAGTTTCTTGCAAGTTTTGTAGTTGGTTTTTTTCCAGTGTATACTTACTACAAGTAATGTATCTACTAGCATCTTATTAAGGCTTAAACATTACACTTAGAGGTGKTTTTGTTCTTTATCTTAATCAGTAGATCTTTAGGAAGTTGTACTGGGCTCAGAGTCATGGTTTGTTGATAACTTATCTCAGAGCTAAGTTAGGTTTCTTAAGCTTTGAACTGACTGATGTGAAAGCTGCTGAAATTTGTGCAGTTCTTCAGTTAAATGCTGGTCTTGTGTACTTTTAATAATTCTTTTATTCTATTTATATACTCACAACAACAGTTTCTGGCTTAGTTTCTCTTACATTTGCGTTCTTCAAACAGACTTATTTAATAATACAGCTATTTCATGTCACCACACAGTTCGTGTGGAGACAAGGATCCTTGAGAGTAAGTGTTCACCATCTCATTTTCAAAGAAAACTCTCAAATAAGAGTCATAACTGATCATTGCAATAGCTTTGTAAATACATCATTTTCCAAAAAGGTTTTTGATTTGCAGTGTGACGCTTRTTCTGTCAGGTACCTCAGGAACTGAGTTCTTAGAAAACTCCAACAAATTACATCAATAGATAAATCTAATCTGAAGGTTGTCTTTGCATTGATTTACATTAGGTTTATCAAAGGCAGAAACACAGGCCCTGACTAACTATGGAAGTGGAGAAGATGAGAATGAGGATGAAGAAATAGAATTTGAAGAAGGACCTGTGGATGTGCAGACATCATTACAAGCCAGTAGTGAAACTGCAACTGAAAACCAACAGGTATTGCTGCAGTTTTCCATGTTGCACTGTTTCAGACTAGCAAAAAATACAGGAAGGATATGAAAAATCCAAGGAAAACAATAGCTGCTAACAAATAAAACTTGTGTTCATTCCCCGCCTTTATTTATGATTGGTGTAATTAATGCTGAAATGACCACATCATAAATGAACATTACTATTAGACTGCAATTATTGTTTGTTTTTAGAACCTTTCTGTTATAACCTTTATTCTCTAAAAAAAAAGAAATAAAGCTAAACAGAGAATGACAAATACTTAACAAAAAAAATTTAGAGTTTAAAAGCTCTCAAAAAAATGTGGTGCAACTTTTTCTTAAAGCTATATATAGATTACTGTCAGAGGAAAATTGTAAAACACTAGTAGAAATGATAAAATTGAAATGTTACTCACTATCACTTCATTATTAATTTCTTTAGAAGCTTTTGGAAGTGTGTGAGTCTTTTGGAGACTTACTAACTGGAGAGCAAAGTATTAACAGGATTGATTACAGGAGACTCTTGAAATTCAATTTACTAACATTTAGACAAGGATGTAAGTGGAATATTTCATGACTTAAAGGAGAAAGCAATAGATTTTTTTTTTCTTGTGGRATCAGAGTATATACCTAGGAGCTATTAGAGTGCAAATGAAATTCAATGCTCAAATAAAACACACACGTTATTAACAATTACTTATCTTAATACTGCTCTATCTAATAAGTAAATATTAGAACTTAATATTTCAAAGTAATTGACAGACAAAAGCA
The DNA here is from genome assembly GCA_003342815.1 of Eudromia elegans. Classification (NCBI taxonomy): domain Eukaryota; kingdom Metazoa; phylum Chordata; class Aves; order Tinamiformes; family Tinamidae; genus Eudromia; species Eudromia elegans. Next base: position 1,960,948 of record PTEX01000080.1, read on the forward strand.
TAGGACAAGTGCACAGTGTACTTCTGGCTACAGTCTGAGAATAAACTTAGACAGTGGGTGGTGAAACTCATCAGTAGAATATGCKCTAACTGCCTGTCGTCTTCCCCAATAGGCTTTTAACCAAGAACTGGATAAGACTAAAGACACTGAGGTTTTGTCATCAGAACAAGAATCTGTTAMAGGTAAAACTCAATTAAAAATTGCACAGTAATTGACAGACTAACCCTTCTTCAGAAATGACATACTGTGAGAATTTTGTTTTACTAACTGATATTTTAATACATCTGTTTTGGTATGGAGATAGCAAAGCTTTTAAGAGGATGTAATGCTGTACATTTGATGCTGGACGGTAGCATGAATGTCACTTTTYACTGTTGCACCCGTTTGCACACAGTTGTAGCTGGATAATTTGTTTTAGACTATTATGTTTCAATGTTTGGATTTATCTACTTTGAACTACCTATTGAYAGTTGATCTTTTAAGGGTATGTGAGCAATACTCCCTTAAATTATGATCAATATCCACAGTGGGATAATTTAGTGATTTMTTCTGTAAATCTTGGCTTGGTGTTTCTTCATACAAAGATTGATAACTCTCATACAAAAGACTGAGAAGTCTTTTCTCGTCTACAGTTGGAAACTACCAGGTGGTGTGAATATTCCTTCTAATGCAACTGTTGTGACCTTCTTTTCCTCTGTGTGTGTGTGTGTCTCTTTTGTATTTCACACTAAGACTGCTAAATTCCAGCATTTGGACTTTTTGTTCATTTTTCAGCTATATCAAATCTGACATTTAAACAGGTAGTGTCTGGTGATAATTATTGATACTTTACAATTCTGTGGAACTCTTTGTCAGCAGATGATGGATTTCTATCAGTTATGTTATCTGAATGACTTTCACTGATCTGACTATGTTTGAATGCTGATTTGCATCTTTCAAATATAATTAAAAAAAAAAAAATCTTTTGACTCCTCATGCTCAGAAGCTTGTTCTATCTAACTAAAATGTTATTTTGGCTTTAGGTGAACAAGATGGGGCTACTGTTTTACCTCATTACCTCAATGTCTTGGAGAATACACCACCTTTAAAGGACTCAGGGCTGTTGACCGTTATAACRAATATGAAAACGGAAGAGTCAAGCTCATCCTTACCTGTGAGTGAAGCTCAAACACTAAATCCAGCATGTGTAGGAAGCAAATCATCTACTGGAAGTTCTGAAAGCTCCATGGCTGGCAGCCCTGATACGGAGTCACCGGTGTTAGTGAATGAATATGTGAGTATACAGCAGCTAAGATGCCTTTGAGAGAATAGGGGGGGGAATTCTTTTTTTTTTTTTTTTTTTTTCCCTATATCAGTCTTATGCCTAGTTTCTAGATATTCTCAGTTTTCATCTTCTTTCATTTCAGCATTAATGGTTAGGGTACTTAATGGCCAAAACTCTGGCTTTGGGGGTGGACTATAAACCCAAGTAGTCCMTTTTTTTATGTCACAAATTTTATTAACAGGAAGCTGGTTCTGGAAATATAAGTCAAAAATCTGATGAAGATGACTTTGTGAAAGTTGAAGACTTGCCCCTTAAACTGACGGTGTATTCAGAGGTATTCTGCTTATTGTTTGTGGGTGTGGTTGGTTGGAAGTGCACACTATGGGTGTCTTTATTATCTAGGCAGTATAAGAATTATCATCTAGAGTTCTTAGTTTGGCTTTATCTATTTATAAAGGCAGATCTAATGAAGAAAATGGCAACGGAGTCTCACACCAGCAATTTGTGTGGTGAATTACTGGATGGTGGTGTAGCTCAGGATCAAGAATTAGTAGGAGATGCCCAGATGCTGAAAGAACCTGGTAAAGATTATTTTCTAATTTATGTACACCTATGGGAAAAATAACCTAAGATGGCTTCAAGTTTAAGTATTTTGTTACCTCTGACTAGTGGGAGAAATTATAGTGCTGCTGAAAGAGCTTTTTCCTTACCTTCTAATTAGAAAATTGTGTATTGATATGAAGGGGTTTTTGCCTTTTGTGTTCCATTATTTCCTATTTTAAATATATGATATAACTACTAGCTATTTTATAATGGCACTTTTATAAKAGAGTAGCATTTTCATTCTTTTTGCAAGAGCTTGGATTGCAAAATGGTGTAAACTTCAGTTTCTAGCATTTGACTCGTTTAACAATGTACCATGTAGCTTGCCAGCACATTCTCAGTGTTTAACTTGATAGTAGAAAAAATGCCAGGAGACTTAAGAGGAGTAGTAGAGAAGTCTGCCTGGTGAATACTAATGCAGATGCCTGGAGGGAAAGAATGGCATACCATGCCAAATCTGAAGTGAATACTTAAGGGAATATTTCATTCCTGTGCCCATGGAATGGCGGTTCAAGTGAGCGGTGGCTCAAAATACTTATGAAAGGAAGGTGAGGCTAAAGTATTCCAACAGGGTGTTTTCAGGAATGCTTCTAAATAGTTRGGGGTCTGGTCAAGAGCTGTGTTGGATGCCTTGTGCTGTCAGACAATAATGCATCTACTCTTATTTTACAGACACTGTTGGAGCTCAAAGTGCATGAGGATGATCTGCAGCTGTCTGCATATTTATACTCCGTGTATACAAATGCATATGGAAGATCAGCACTAACTTACCAGAACTCTGAATGTGTATAAACATGTAAATGAGTTTTTAACACTCTGCCTCTTAGGATAGATATGTTAACTTCTGCCTGTGGCAGTTTAAACAGCTGGAATTGAGGCCTCTGCTCAGTTTCACTGTTCTTCTGGCTTGATTTCTTTTTATTTTTTATTGTGACTTGTTTAGTAATTCTAAAACTGTTCAAAATTGTAGTTTTAAATAAAGTTTGGACTTGTCTGTAAATCTATCTTCTGAAAAATGTTCCTCTGGCTTACAGTGCAGTACACAAAGCTAACTCTTGGAAGGTCACTTGCTTTAGCCTTGTCATARTAGCTGATTTTTTTAAAGTGTTTAACTGTTTGCTATTCCAGTTCACAGAAATAATATCAATTTTTTTGGACAAGAAAATACTTAATAGGAAAAAAGTTTATTCTTTTACAGTCTGTACACTTGGTACCTACCTACAGCGTGCCTGATAGCGTAAGAATTGCTGGCATGTTTAGAAATATTKCTGTTTTGTTGCCTGTGGAATTCTGCTCAGATAAATGTGCTGATTGGAATGAAGTAAACTGACCTTTTTTGTAAATTAAATTACTTTAGAAACTATTCTTATTTTTCCTGTAGTTCCTTGATACTGAAAAGGAATAACATTTTGCTATTTTTCCTGCACATAACATTTAAAATTTCTGCAAATGAAAGACTGGGAAAATACTTTAAAATTATTTGATTTTGTGTAGAAAAGAAAGGTAGGGAAATATGTTGAAAGTTACTGTTTAACAAAGTCTAAGCTGGTTAAAGTCAGAGCGTAATGAACTTACTTAAGGAAGTTAGTTTTTCTACAGCCCTAAGTAGGGCTGTAGGAAAACTAGGAGTCTTGAAATAGAATTAACTTCTTTCTTTTTTTTGTATTTTTGCTAGRATTAGTTGCTAATGTTAAGCTGTAGACTTGATCTCAAAATGGCTTTTTACGGTGTATCTGTCTGCTGAGATAGAATCCTTGTTTACCCTCTAGGAAAACAAAACTCTTCTTCCAAAAATTTTTAAAGTTAAATTTTTCTTCTTCACATTAAGATCTGAGATCTTAAGTTCTGACTTGTCTTTTTTGATAAGTGTGCTCATACAGCTCTAGGGTGTGAGGGGCATTCTGGTGGCCCCAAATGTGAATAAAATGATAGTGAGTTTGACTGCTGTTGTTTATTCACATGTTGTTAAGGTTGGGTGTTGTACTGTCTTTCAGAGAATACAACCAGGTTTTTTAAGGGTTTAGATATGTGCATTTTTAGTTTTAAGTTTGCCTGAGTCTAACAAGTAAATTGTGAAAAGGCAGAGGGGAGATGAAAAGTCTAAATGGGAGGGCAAATCTCTACCCACAGGGGAGAGGGGTCATTGCAGTTGTAAACACCATGATGGTACTGCATGCAGGAAAGGAAACACTTTGAGGGCAGAGAAAACACACTTAGACAAACTTGTGAAGATGATAGGAGGGGGGCCAAAAACAAAAACCCAACTTTTAACCACTGCTTTGGCCCAGTACTTGATCACTAGACCCCAAGCAGAACATAGAGCATTTCTCACAGACAGGATTTGTGCATCCTCACAAATGACTAGTTGTGCAGTTAAAGAAAAGTGTTCATCCTAGAGCTCTTCAGACACTAGCAGTGAAAAAGAGGAGCCTGCCCTCACAGTAAGGAATACTCCTCTTGCCCCATCAGTGGGGGCCAGACCAGCATTGGCAGGTGTTTGATGAGGCAGCTCCTGCCAAGAGACCGCTCATCCTACGCAGGATGGCCCTAGCTCTAACCTCTTTGATGTGAATAAGGCAGCCTGCTGTAACATGAAACACAGAAGAAGTCCAGAACCTGCAACCAAGGAGTGGAGGAAAGGCTGCGTTTGCAAATGCTGTGCAAGGAACTGAAGAACTGTTTCTTGAAGATGCTGGGAAGAGGAAAATACTGAAAGACRTGAGGAAGAARTTKGAGAGAGCRTGACTGACACCTATAGTCTAGGAGGAAGGGGAGAGCAGGCACCAGAAAGCAAGTAGATGAATTGCAGACAAATCATTAATGAAAATGTKTGCATCTTTAGTTTATATACAAGAGTTTCTTTTCCTTTTTCTGGTTTATTATGTTGCTATTATTTAAGGAAGTCAGAGTTAGAAAAGGACTGTTTGAAATACTAACTAGTAACCATCACCTCAGGACTTTCACAGAGACATCCCTCTCAAGCACCACCTTAGTTTTTATTAATAAACCCTACATTTTGGGTGAGAGGAAAAAAGGAAAAGTTTCTMCTTCTGTTACTCTTTGGTTCACTGGACTAATAATGCCTGGGCTCCCCTTTAAGCTAGCCTCAACATTTAATAAGTACTGAGGGCACGGCCCCAACAGAACTACCATCCACTGTTTCCCAGAGGATTTAGGACATTTCCTGCTCTGCATGAAAACGCTGCCCTGCTGGGATGAGCAGCCTGTGGCAACACAGAGAGCACCGTTCCCAAGCACCTCCTACCCTGCCACCAGGAACCAGTCTGCTCACATTGGTCCTTCTCTGGTTGTGCTCCATCTCCACRCCATCCTCTATCCTGTTCCACTATCCCCTGTGCACATGGTAGATAAACAAGTTATGTGCTGTGTATTTATTAATTTGTATTCTAGTCCTACCCCCTGTACAGGTCAGTTCAAATATTACAGCCAGGGTCCCTCCAAAGGGAAGGGGTTCAGTGGGCTTGGGTCTTACATAAAAGAACTGCAGGAGAGCCTGTGCCTTGGCCACCTCTCAGTTATGAACTGAGATAAGAGACTGTGCATGAGGTCAGCAGAGTATTTGCTGTGAGATAGTGTCACAAGGTTGGCTTTGGGCCTGATCCATTGCTTGCTGTGTCCAGAATGAAGAGGCTTTTGCAGTGCATACAGCCTAAAGCTGTGGGAAGCACCTGCGTGGGCAATTAAGCAGATAAGACACTTTGTACATATCAGTGTGGAACRGTTACATGCAGAGTAATAAGAGAGTTTAGATAATGAATTTTAAGGTGAAAATGTAAGGAGTATCAACTTCAACCAATTCATTTTAAGAGATCTTTCTTTAAAGGGAAATTCACATATAACACCTCTCTCATGGGGATAGTTCTTTACCCTAGAGTAAGTAACCAAGTGGTAACAGCAATGCAATGGTACAGAATAAACTCAGATTAGACTGGAGGCAAGTTCATTTATGCTACCCAAGAAATCAATGCACCTCTTCCCTGAAATGGCAATTTCTTTGAAGAGAGGGGGCATTGTTTTGGAAGCCTGGTTGGATTTGTTGGATTGCAGCACCTCAGGCATGCCTCAACACTAGCTAAAGCCTTCCCATCTATCTAAGCATTAGGACAAAACCCACAGCAGCTCTGGGGTGCCTTTGCTGCAGTGCCCGTGTTGGGAGGGCAGTCACCCCCGGGAGGTAACACCCGGTCTTGCTGCTTGCCCTGCAGCAAGGGGAGCAAACCGAAGTCGGTCCCTCACCGGGAGCGTTTGCAAAGCAGATCCAGAGGGTCATCGCTCCTTACCTCCAGGGCGGGTCGCCCACCCCGCGCAGGCCGGCGYTGGCGCTTCATTCGAAGGCCGCCCGGAACATTTCCTGTCCCACGCGTACGTACGCCTCCCTCTCCTCRCCGCTCATGAGCGAGACGAGCTCCGGGTTCCCGCTGACTTCGCTGTAGCGGCRAGGCTGCCCCGCTACCATCACGAGGGGCTCCTGCGTTTCCTCCTCCTCCTCGCGCTCCAGGCCGCTGCCGGCTGCTCTCGCTGCTCCTGTTCCCGGGTGCCCGGCGTCCTCCTCCGCTTCGCTCGTGTCGCTTCCCGAGGGCGGCGGCTGGCTCCGGGCAAGGGGCCCGTGCTGGGGACCCGAGCGTGACTTGGATTCGTGCATCAGGAGAGTCTGGATGATYTCGCTGTCCGTGCCCCTTTCTGTAGCACGTTCTGGAGGTTCTTCAGAAAAAGGGGCTCCTAACAGAGAACATCGAGTGTTAGAGGTAGCGACAGGAACCACACGGCTCTGGAAGCCTCCGCCACGCTCTGCAGCCCCCAGGAGAGCAGCGCTCTGCTCTGCACCGTGCTCACCCCCTGCAGAACTCCTCCCGCCTGCGGTTTGGGGCTCTTACAGCAGCACCGGGGCTGCTCTGGACGCCCTCTCAGGAGGGGACCTGTTGACAGGGTGCCCTCACTGTGCCCTTAGGAGGAGCGTACCTACTACCAAGCWGCTATTATTGTCACAGTTCTGACCAGCCTTCGCCTAAGGTTTCCAGAAACGCTGGGGTCTGGCAGGCACTGGGGCAGACCTGGAAGGTCCTATTGAGAAGGTTCCTTCTCCATAGGAATCCCGCCCCATGCTGCATCTTACCRGCAGCGCTGGCCGTGGCTGCTGTTGCTGCTTCCACAGTACTCCGGGACATCCAGACRGGTTGTTCTTTAGCGACTCGTTCTCTGCTTCTCTTCTTGGGCTCAGAGTGCTGGACATCTATAACGAGGCTTTGGGTGTCCATGCTGCCGAGGGAGGAACTGCTGCTGGCCCACTTCTCAGGTCGGCCGCTGCCTTCCAGCACGCCTGAACATGCTTCGTGCTCAACGCTGGGGGGAACACGACCCATGGCAGAGATTAAACACAAAGGAAACCCTAAGAAAGGGTCCCCGTCTGCCAGGGCGGCGGTGAACCTACCTGTCCGAGAGGTGCGGGATCTCCGTGGGCTGCGGCTCCAGCACCTCGTGGGGCAGGACGAGGCCTTCGGTCTCGCGCAGGAGCAGGAAGAGGGGCTCGAGCTGCTCGTTGAACCTGGCCAGCAGCGTGCGGGCGTCTCGCCGGGGCAGGGCCGAGGCGTCCTCCTCCACCTCCGTGCTGCAGTAGGTGCAGCGGAAGGTCCCTGCAGGCAGCACACGGGCGGGTGGCACACGGGGGACACTGCTCCTTCACAGAGTCACAGCCTGGACAGCACCAGCAACACCCAACCAGCTTCCCGAGACTCGGCAGCAATGTGGGCACGTCATGACTGGGGCATTAACACTGTGCTAGCAATAATCTACTGCAGTGGTGKGACGCCATCCTAACCCTTGTTTCTACACCATGCTGTAGAGTTACTGGGGTCTTTTACAAGAGAAGCTCCAGGCTGGTGTCATCCCTGCTGTGGATTTGCTGGGGCCCTCAGGAGGTGCCYGGGCGCTGCTGTTTCCAGAGCAGTACAGGGGGGCAGGAGCCGCTGCTCCCCATACCTACCTGCTGTAATAGGAGCAGTGCAAGCCAGCAACAGGGCTTGGCTGAAGCTCCGGCAGGTCTTCTCTCAAAGGTGCTGAACACCGACACGGGCCCCCCGGCACCCTCGAGGGGCGAGCACAATAGCCCATAGACCAACATAGGCCCCCCAGGACCCTCGAGGGGCCAGCACAAATGCCCCATAGACCGACACGGGGCCCCCGGCACAACGCTCCTCCGCTCGCTCTCCTCTCAGGAGGAAGGGCGACACAGGCTTGGCTGGTCATTTCAGCACAAGTCTGTGGMTTGGTCAGAGCAAAACTGAGGCCAGGACCCAAATCTCCATCCCAGGCCTTCGATTTCAGATTACACCTCTTGCCAAACCTCTTTTCCAAACTCTGCTCCCTCTTACCCCGAATTCCCAGCCTCTCYCCCTGCTCCGTGCCCATCAGCACACAAGAGGGGTGTTCTAGCACACACACACACACACACTCACTGCAGACTCCACACAGATCCCCCCACCCTCTCCACATTATTATTTGATGAAAGCAGCGAGCAGAATGGTCAAACATACCCGTAAGTGCATCGAACAGCTGGTTGACTTCCAGGTCCGTGTAAGTGCTGGAGCAGGACGGGCACTTAAAGGACGACCTGGTGGCCGAGTCCCGCTCGTCCGCCTCGATCCTCCGGCGCATCTGCTCCAGCTTGTACTTGACCACGTCCACGAGCACCTTGTAGTTGACGTAGTAGCAGTTGTGCCTGGCGCCGCGGCCGCCGGGCGCCGGCTCCGCGCGCACGCGCAGCCGCACCAGCTTGTCGGCGCGCAGGGCGCCCAGCACGCCGCGGAGCTGCCGGCGCTCGAAGCGCAGCAGCCGCAGCAGGTCGTCCTCCCGCGCGCACGGGTAGCGGGCCAGCGCCTCCAGCGCCAGCGCGTGCTCCGGCCCGTAGAAGCCCCGTGCCACGGCCTTGGCCAGGCGCTTCAGCGCCGCGGGCACCTCCACGGCCCCTTCCGCCATGGGGAGCCCCGCGCCAGAGCAGCGGGGTGAGGCGGGTCGGCAAGGGCGAGGAGCTCCTCTCGCTYGGCTGCTCTTTGGGAACYGTCTGCRCCGAGCGGATTAGCGAGAAATCCCRAACCTGCACRKRGRMAYGGGGCAGTGCCTGTAGATATCAAAGGTTTATAGCGGTGAGACCCAAAGCGTTGACCCCATACCCAGGGGGATATCAGTTTTATAGTCACCAAGTCTGAAGACCCAGACATGCAGGACCAGCTGCTGTGAGCGCTCGGTCACAGGCAGGAACCCTCCCTTGGGAGGGGCTTCAAGGTCCCCTTGTCCAGAGGGGCGAGGGAAGGAAAGAGCAGCAGCTCCCCATGGAGACTAAGGGGCTCCAGGTGGGAACCTGCTCCAGAGCCGGGACACAGCTTCCATTAAGGGGAAAGGTGTTTTGCTGCTCCTGGGTGGGGAGCTTTGCGTCAATTAATAGTTTGACTCTACAAGTCATGAGTCTGTTCCTATTCTCGATGCTTTGAAAGCACTTGGTACAGGTTTTTGCTACAGGGGCTGTCTTCAAGACCACCCAGCGGTGCCTTAGACGCCAGGGAGGCCCTTATTTGTAGGCAGCAGGGGAGCCACTGGAGCGTTGGTGAAGGAGGACGCACCCAGCCCTTCACTTCTCCATAGCAGGGGCCAGAGCAGCCCCCGGGTCCCCTCCTTGCCAGGGAGGCCGGCACGGGTGCTGGGGGGCAGAACTCCCACTCACCGGGGGCAGCGGCACAAGGAGCAGGTCCTGCAAGGTCCTCTGGATGCAGCCACGTAGCTAGGAGCAGCCAGAGCCACCCAAAGGGACCAGCTAAGGGCCTCGCTGGGTCCTCGCCAGCCCCTGCACCACCGAAGGGCTGAAATTGAGGGATCTGTARGAGCAGGTGTCAGAAACAGTCACATCACACACAGCTGAACAAARACACTGCAATTACCTCCCTCAGAGATGCAGAAAACTCCTGTTGACACACCTTYCCAACAGGCCTGGATGCCCTGCATGGGAAACTTAAGTATTTTCCAGCCTTYTCCTAGCCCAATCAGTGATAAGCCCCAATTAACACCCAGCTGGAGCAAATGAGCCCCCGAATGCCATTCATCAGCAGCTGAATGAATTCAGCTGGTGCAGGTTGCTGCACCATAAAGCTACGAGTTGGACTGATCGAGAGACTTCTTGTATTATGGACAAGGGTGGGCGCTTCAAGGGGCTGCAGGGGCTGGTTGGTGTTTTCATTAGCACGACTTTACAGGGCCAGGAGCGTTGTCRTCATCATCATCGTTAACTTTCTGATTGCGAAACAGAAATTTAGCTTATGTAATTTATATAATTAATGCTTTGAACTTTTTATAGCTGAACAAATGTGGGAACTTGAATGTCATGCAGGGAAGAAAATAACATTAATGTTAATGTCTTTATTAATTTTTACACTTCTGCTTGTTAATCTGATGATTTCATATCTTCAAACCTCTGAAAACGCTGCATGTGTTTTTTGCCGTATTTCCTCTATAAGTGTAGGACTGCTGTTGTTTCTTTTTATTTATGAAACACTTGGACCTGTAGACAAGGTGAGGAGGAGGAGGGTCCCCCGCCCAATGCGCTCCCTGTCCCCGGCACCACGGCGGGTGCGTGGTCCCTCCGGGCCGGGCGCGCTGTCCGTGCAGCTCCTCGGGATGAGCCGGGGGGCTGCTCAGCCCGTCACGGTGACGTGGTGCGGCTCTGCYGGGGCTCCCCTGGTGCTCTCGCCGTTCTTCTGGAGCTCCCGTTTCCCACCTTGCCCAGCACATGGGGCTCCTCGGTGGGTCTGTGGACCCCCAAGGGGCAGGGATCYGTCTGCACGGGGCAGATGGTGGGAGCGGAGCGTGGGAACCTCCCTGAGGAGCGAGAGGGGACGGCGGAGCGCGGAGCTGCATCGCGGCGCTCGGATCCCTGGGGGCGCCGCCGGGGGGACGGTGGGCTTCGTGCCGCAGAGGGCTCTCGTCCCCTCGGTGGGTGGGCACCCGAGCGCGGCTGGGCGGCGAGGCGCCGTGGGAAAGGCGGCTCCCGCTCCGCGTTGCGCAAGGCCGGCGGCGGGGCCGGGCGCGCGGGAGCGATTCCCGGGCTCCTTCCCAGGCCCGCGGGAGGATCACGTGGAGCAGCGGCGCCGCCGTCGTCGCCCCGTGCCTGCCGGCCGCTGTGTGGGAGCCGCCCGGGCTCAGCAGAGCGGCCCCGCGAGGGAGGAACGACCAAGTGCCGGGATGCACATGGGGAGCATTTGGAGAGCCAAAGGGACATCAATTAGACAAAACCAGCCCAGGTTTGACAAACGAGGCCCAACTGAGGTGGTGGGTGAATGCAGCTAGGCCTGATCCTGGCAGCTCCAGAACCAAGCTTACAGTTCCAAAAACCGGCATTTCAGCACTTTGCACAGTCTTGACAGCACCCTTTGCAAAACAAATCAGCCTGACTTGCCCCGTATAGAATTAATGTAACTGGGAGCCTGTTCACTGCAGTGCAGGAAACCTGGCATGCAGCGACTCCCTGATCACGAGTCTGGCCACTCAAAGTCTGGCCACTCAAAGTCCTCCCACCCGGCTGCTCCGCAGCCCGAGGCAGCTTCCCATGGGATGCACCCAAACCTGGAGCCTTCCTTTCCAAGGCAAGCTGCATTTCTGTGGTTTCTGTCTCTGCCCTCATTAAGGTTCGTTCCTCCCAGCTCATCCTGGTGCTGTTCTTCCGGAGMCAAGGGCGAGAGGTTTAGCTGTATGGAAGGGCTCTGCTGCTGCTGCTGCTGACCACCCGCTCCAACGCAGGGGACCGGGGACAGGAGAGCGTTTTGTGACATTACGGCGTTTGCACGCTCGGCCTGACGTGCCAAGCCCGTCAGTTACGCGGTGCAAAGAGCCCGCTCCAACGTAGGGCAGGGCTCACTAAGCAAGTCAACTTGCTGCTCCGTGMCAAAGTAATTTTATATGCCTTTCTTGTGCAACCAGCTCTAGCGACACCCGACGACACCCCTACCCGATTAAGGCGCGAGGCCAGCAGTAAGTAACTGGCCTTTTACAGCGCGGGCAGTACCATCAGCTCTGCTTTGTCGGTATGAATCATCCCTCTGCAAATGGCATTTGACGTCTCTGTTCCTGCTACCAAGTGCAGCCCCACAGCTTGTGGGGACAGCGGGGCTGAGGCTGCCTGCTCCCCAGAACCCGACCCCCTGCACCTCTCCCTGCTCCAAACGCTTTCAGAAACAARCCCCTACCTTCCCTGGTCTAAATAACCACCCCAGACACTGCTAAGAGCGGTCTGTGGGGAAGGGAAGGCCCTTTCTGATGTGTACCGTGCACAGCGGCCTCTGCAGGGACACAAACCCAGTGCAGAGTCTGGTCCAAGAATGAAGCTCTTCAAGAACMTTGACTTTATTAGTGTTTATTGGTTTGGGAGCAACAGAAAAATCTGTTTTAAAAAAACCCTGTTAATAGGACAAGGAAGAACTTCAGTAAGAGATCTGCAAAATAGTGAAYAGGTATTTCAGCTTTAGATATTTCCCAAAGAGCTTGTCTCGGTACTAGATATGCTGTTGTGGTAGGCTATTTTATGCCAAGGCATCTTAGACGTATCATAGAATCATCATGGTTGGAAAAAGACCTTCAAGACCACCGAGGAGTCCAACCATATCCTTATACTGAATTAGAAGACTTGTTATTCTCCCCAGGTTTAGGGAAGAACTATCTTCTAATACAATCTGGAATTCGCGTCATGCTCGGTGGGTGCTATTTTAGCTCACTTGTGATTTAGAAGRATTCTTAATTTGAGCAGAGGATCATACTGCAAACACCGAAGACATCTAGTGCTACCCCCTGAGCTTGTTTTTGCAGAAACAGCTGAATTTGAGACACACACACACACATTAGTGCACATTTCTGGTCGGTCAGCAGAGCTGCTGATTAGGAAGCAACGAAGTCCAGTGCAAGGCGAGGACGTCCCCGTGGAGCCGCTCCGGTTGTGGGGACGGAGCCRGGCTGGGGCATCTCTTTCCAGGGTGATTCCTCTTTCTGAGGGGGCGCCGTGCGGAGCCGGAGCGGCGCGGGACGCGGCGCTACCAGGGGCTGCAGGGGTCGGGGCACTCGCGCAGGTAGGTCTCGGTGCGGCCGCTGCGCACGTCCATCAGCGTGGTGCACACCGTGAGCTGCGGGGCGGCACGGCCTCGTCACCGCCTCGCCACCACGCCACGGAGCAAACCAACCAACCCACCCAACCTCCGGTTTATTAACCCCCAAACCTCGCCAGGCTGGGGCACCTTCTGTTGCAGCAGGAGGATCAGACACGGAACCAGGAGGCACCTGCGTTAGTCTCACAACACCCAAGGCACAGCCGATAGCTCCCTTGTGATTGGAACTATCCTCTGGATGTCTGAGGAGCAACTTCCTCCTCAAAGCGGGCGGTCGGGGCAGCCACGAGGTCAGAGCAGGCTGCTCAGGGCTACTTAATGTTTCCCTTCACAATGTTATTTGGCGGTTTTTGTTTCCACAGGCTGTTTTTTACCCAAGCCACTCACCTCTCAGCAGCTACCAGTGCGTATGTGGTGAACGTACTGGGAAATACGAACGCAGAGCGGTGCATTCGCCCACCTCCATTCGCCCCCGGCTGAAACCGGGGGCACGTGGGGGACAGAGGTGCCTGTAACCTGTCCTGCCTTGGGCCCTGCTCTCCCTCCCTTCTGCTGTTCGCCCTCTCATCCCTTGCCGTGGAGCTGCTGGGCTCTCCTTGGGGCACAGCTCCTCTTCGGTGCCACGAGGGGCTCTTAGAACCCAGCCCAGGCTCCTGCTTCATGCTCRAATTGCAGCCTCACAGGTCTAGTGCAACACCTTGACAGGCTTGGACACCAGTGGGGTAAAAACTCAATGTACTTTGACCAGYTCTTTAGAGATGCGTTATATGTGTCCCTCCCCAATCCTCCCACAAGAAATCAAAAAAAAGAATAAAGGATCAGCATTACCTTGTTGAGGACCGGCTTTGTGGAGAGAACATCATACATGGTGGGTAATGCGATGTTCTAAAAGGAAATAATACACTGGTGTTAGTGGACATGAACTTGTGTACCTAGCTCTGTGTAAACGCTGAGAAAACAAACAAACAAAAAAAAGCTTTAGGAATACGGTACCGGTGCATCTTGTGATCAGAAGAGCTGCGGTTGAAAAGCAACCTGAGCAGCCTAGATCTCACTACAGCACAGGAAGCAAGACTTACAGTGCCTGCTGTGCGCAGTGYTGCTGAATTTCACTAGTGATAAAAACAGCTCAGGAAACACTGACACTTCTCAGAATATCCTCGAGTTTATCACTGCATGTACGCAGCAGGAAAGAAACAGAACACAGCACACTGCACTTGAAACAAAGMAAAGCAGTGAAAAGCCTCAAGGTAGGGAAGAAGACAGCCTCAAAGCAGGAAACACTGATGTAAAGAGGAACACTGTAGAATAGACAGACAAACTGCCCCAAAGCTCTAGTTGCTCCTGTCACTCCAGCTCTGCCTGCAAACGCCCTGATCGTCCCTGGCTGTGCCAGGTAGCGGCTCGGATGCAGCTTGGGCGTTTCAAACCCAGGAGGTCAGCTCCTYGGGGACATTCACCTCCTGCTTCGTCTGGTTGAGGCACTTCATCGCGGGCACTCGACGGTTGTCCAGCACCAGGGGTGGCTTCCAGCGGTCATAGTTTGTTTCTACCACGTACCACGAGCCTTTCTTTATATCAAGGCTGAAAGAGAGATGTRTGTTTGTGATTCACTTCTCTAAGGAAATACTCTATGATACACTACAGGTGTGTTTCAGCGAGGCTAAAGAACTGAATTCTGGCAGTGAAGTTGCAATGGGAACAGGGTACAATCCYCAGTGCACCCTGTCCTCTTCTGGAGGAGTCAAGCAAGACAAAGCAAACTCACTTCCAGATGTCCAAGGTAGCTGTCCGGGAACGAGTTATCACGCAGCCTTCTCCGGATTTTCTTCCACCCAGTATAAAGTAAGCGGGAGCCAACAGTCTTGTTTTTGTCAGTTTTTCTTTTGCATCCTCGTAACTGTAGGGAACAAGAAAAGTTTTACACTATTACACGCTGTAAATGGTTCAAATACTGAAGAACTAAGTTTCAGACCCAGGAAAAATTTGACAGTTAAGTGCTTCTTCTCCCTTCAGTCAYGTACATAAGGACTGTGTCATTATAAAGAACATGTTTCAATAACACTTCTGACTTAAAGTGGGCCTGGCACAAGGTGGTACTTGCACACAGGGTCTTGTGGTTTGTTTTTTTGTTTTTTGTTACACAAAAAAGAGGCATACAATAATGATGCACTTTAGCAGTGTGACACTCCATCTAATTTACTGTATCAGAGTTTTATTTCGGGTTACTTCCTACTCTACACTAACTGAGGCATGTGTGTTGATGCAGAATACTCTTATGCATTCAGATGCTAGTAAATTCACAAAAAAAAAAAAAAAAAAATCCAAGGAGTTTTAATGGAAATCGTATCCTCTGCTTCCTCTTCCTTCACCGCTCAATGAAGTCTCAGCACAGACAGGAAATCTTTGACATTACGGCTACTAGGAAAATATATGTTATCAGTCGGTACTTAATATGAGACATTYACCTACAATATTCATGTCAGTCAGGAGCAAAACAAGTTAAAACACAGAAATATTTACAAGAGGAAATGAAAAAGTGTAATACCTGGTAGCGTTCTCTAGGACTGATCTGGTCAGAAAGCCCATCCACATACCATCTCTTCTACCAAGAAACCACTCAAATATTCCTGAAAAGCATAACTGGTTACAATATATAATAACCTGTTTTCCTAAGCTTCCGTCATGCTAGTCCAGCTTTCCCAGCTTTTAACCTGAACCATGTTCTATCTTACCCCAAATCTCTTCATCTTTTGTGCGACTCTCACACTAAAGGCACACTTAATGTCTAAAAAGCTTATTTTAAAGTACAGAAATGAGCGTTACTCACCAATATAACCACCATCAAGGCTGAAACGCTCATTCATGGTCAGGGTGAAAGTGTCCTGAAAAGCATTAAACAAATGAGCCTTCACCCGGAGGCAGCATTAGTAAGAAACAAAGCCGACCTCACAAGCTACCTGCCAGGCCAGCTTTGCAGGCCTCAGCAGGGGGMTGCAAGAGCAAGCCCACACCAAGCACTGGCTTCTATTTCATCCTGAGTAGACACAAACAACAGGCTCTGTGCTTACACAGCGACTAGCAAGCTAAGGTTTTACACCAGCAAGTCAAGCCTACGGTGGTTTTGCTTTGGACCTTTTTGCATCACTGAATTACTAGTTTCTCCCGCCCTGCTGGCTGTAAMCTTCTTTTCAGACCTCCAAGTACTAGCCCATCTTGAAGACAAACTCTTCAGTTCCAGCGTAAGTAAATACTGATATGTTGATGTTGTTCACATGGACACAGAGCCACGTATAATTTAACACGCACTACTTTCAACATCAAATTCAAGCTGTGATCCCAATCCTCTCTAATCAGTGTTTGCCATGTCCTCCCCTGTGGCACGCAGTTACACCGGATCCTTATAAAGATAGAGTCTTGTCCATTTGTTGGGCAAAACAGCGATTTTTGCCCGAAATTCACTTTATTATGAAAAGAGTCAACCATGATAGAGCTGAGTATATGGAAAAGAAGGAGCTGTGATAAGTTGGAACACCTGGTTTAGTTCAGGATAATTCAGACTAGATAAAACCCAGACTTAGATTGCCTAATACCAATTATCCTTAATGCAGGCTTCCTGTTCCAAGAGGGAGGTATTTAGAATAGCTGTCAGGTATGCTGTTTCTACTCTGGGAACATTGCGATTCCTTTCTATTTGGGCCAACCACTTGGGAGAGGTTTATTTTATACACACTACTACTATTTACCCATTTGGAATAAGACATTTTTGAAGTGCTCGTTCAGAACTGCCTATAAGAAAGGGTTATGTCTGAACAACTTCCTTTTACCAGGCAAGTGCAGCACTTTTTCTACCTAATTTTCTTTGAATATTTGTATTATGTACTGGAACATTTAAGAGCTCAGGGCAGATAACTAAAGAACAACAGTTTATATCTGAAGGACTAAAGTGTTGTTAGCTCAGTGACAAAAAGCCTCCAATACTCACTGGCTTGACTCCAGACACCATGCCTATATATCCTGCGAAATTTGTAGACTTAAACACTGTTTTGTTGTTTCTCTGGAAGTCCAGCACGACCACAGTGGGTTTCAGTTCCCGAGTCACAGTCCAGGAATTGTTTTTAACATCCCACCTGCAGAAGAYGGCACAGCATTTGAGACTCGCCCCAGCTGCAGATCTAACATTTCCAGCCACAAAATGCCCATCTCCCACGTGCGATGCCTGGCCTCTCCTCTCACTCTTCCGGGATCCAAAAAGCCACGACCACAGCCTGGGCGAGCGACAGCTCTGAATGTCTGCGTGCTCCAGGAAAAAAAGCCAATTTTGTGAACACAAACAATCCAAATTAAAAGGTTGGCTTATTTTGGCCACAGCTTTATCCCATGGGGAACTAGGGGTGCTGCTTCTGTCACCAAACCTACTGAATCTCAAAAGCATGTGCCCTTTCTCCTGGAGCAGAATGATCAAATTCCTCTTTTTCAAAGGGAGAAGCCAGAAACCTTTATCATTGTAGTTTTCTTCCCTCAATTGAAAGGAAGACCCACTGCTAGTTTGCACAGTTATCCAGAGGAGACTTTTCTGGYGAGCATGTATCTAAGGAGATGCTAAGGAAGACTTTATTAGACAACTCAGTTCTCTGGAAACAAAGTTCTAGAAATAACTGTGAAAAGAGGTTTTAGTTTTCAGAGAATATGTCCCCAGTTTTTCTGACAGAAGAGGGGCGGTTCAACACATGCTAATCAGGAACAGATGGAGTGATACTTGTCTACATCTGAGGGCTATTAGCAAAAGAAAAATTTAACAAAGATAAACATTTAAATTCCAAACGGTTATTAAGAATCAGCTGGGTTAGTGACACTACACAATATACTGGGAAAATGAAAGCAAACATGAAATACCAAACAACGAGGCACAGCATGAGAACACCAAAAGAAAATCTAGTGCTAGTCATTACACTCCAAAGCTTTTTTATACATACAGACATATGTATACACCAGAAAATAAAAAAAAGACACTGTCTTTGGTACTTACCCAAGAAAGAGCCCAAAATCCAAGTTTCTGGCGTGGTAAAGCCTACCTGTATTAAAAAATAAACTATAAAGTATATATACTATATATATATACACTATAAAGTATACATACACACACAATTTGCTAAAGAAGGGGACATAAGTTTAAGCTTAGGAAAACAAACACATATGGGAAAGAAGTAAAATTACCATTGTAGAGATCTCTACTGTATAGAGACAGAAAACAGAAAAGCTTTGTTCTCTATCTAACGTTTTGCCATAACTGAAATCAAATAATCTTTTAACCTGCTGTCCAGCTCAGCACCGAATGCTTTTCCTGTTAACATAATACACTACTAAWGACTCTAGTTTTCACTTTTTTAAAAAGCAAAACAAGATTTTTGYATATTCCCTCTGCAAATCTGACATTTCCTCCAGTGGTAGAAGGGCAGGCAATGGCCGTTRAAGTGATTAGGAGAATGGAGAGTCTGTTTTAAGACAGTAGTTCATTTTCACATGACACATCTGTCAAATGGCTTGCACTGGAACCACCCGCCACACCAAAATAAGGAAAAGAGCATTTGTTTTCCGCAGAAAGCAGATGCCAGATAGTAAAAAGTTATCTTAGTAGGTGCTTTTCTTTTTCTGTAAGACTAAGACATTGCCAATCTCCTAGTGACTCTCAAGGTATTCCTTTGCATTATCATTGCTTTTAGCTTCTTCTGCTGGACCTGCTTCCTGCAGCTGAAGTTGGGTTACAGAACAACATTCTGTCATTGAGGTGGCCCTTTCCCTACACAGGACAAAATCAGCATGACTATTCAGATGTGCGTTACCTGTTTTATCTTCTGCCACTATGGAAGTACAGACAGTAAAAATTTCATAGAAGATGTTAAAAATAACAATTTCCCCTAGAACAAAAAGAAATAAAGTAAAATTTCTTTCTCCAGAAGCTTCAAAGTGTCTATGAAAATATATAAACTTCAAAAACTCATCTTACAGAAACAGTTCATAGGCAAGTTGCTACATGCACCAGTATTTCCATACAAGAGCTTTTGGTTAGGCAGTAAACATGCTGCATGTAAACATCAGAAACAGGAAAGTGCAAGAAACAGGCCTGAGGACCTTCTTTGTGCAGATTCTGGGAGATACCAGTGTCTAATACCTCCCTGCAACTTCATTTCCTTTGCATGGAGAGGAGAAAGAGGCTCAAGGATCAGGAGGGAAAGGGAGCAGTGTGAAACCCAGCCTTAACTTCAGGGCAGGTTGAGAGCAGACACAGACATGTGGGAGTGCAAACAAGCCCTCCTCCTCCCCAAGGAAGCCTCTAATTTCAGTGCATGAAACGTCTCAGCCTGCTGCAAGGTTTATATAAAATATTTGCTTCTAAATACTSTTGTCATTTAGCAGGAGATGAAATTCGTTGTCTTGTTTTTAAATTTTTTAAATTCATAATTCAGTTGTTTAAGTGGCAGCTGCATATAACAGAATAGCAGTCTGTTAAATATATTAATTTGAAACAAGCCCCGATTTCTAACTTTCTAATATGTAAATGAAGCACTGAAAAAACATTACCCAAAGGAATTCCAGATGCATTTGCAATCCCTTGGAGCTCTTCATTGAAAGGATAAGGAAGTGTGGCAGTGAGTTGTCCCTGAAAGGAAAAGTTTCATACTCTGCCTGTGCAAATGAATACATTTTTAAAAAAAGCTAAAATGGTCCTCTCCAATAGATGCATTATTAGTGCTCTAAACAGTGTATTCAACTCCCCTACAATTTGTAGAACTTGTACAGTACTTGATATTTGTGCAGTACCTGAAACCACTTATTCAAGGAAAGTAAAAACTATTATTAATCAAAATAATAGTGTGAGCAAGGGAGACTGGCACAAAATCCAGTTCATGTTAGCAGCAATAGGCAAAAAAGAGTTAAATAAGACTGAACATATAAGAGCTCATCTGGAACTCAGCTTGAGGCTATCAGTGCTTAAAAGAACCCTTATCTTTGACAAACTGGCTTGACTGCCTGTGCAACCACCTCTGCATCCCCTGCTCTCAGGCAGCAAGCAGAGACGGGGCAGGCCTGACCCCATGCAGTCTCTGGGTCCCTGTGTATTTTCCCCTGTCCTGACTCCATGTTAAAGCACGTGAATTCTGCCTTAAAATCAAGCATAAGCAACACTGCCTCGATTCAGACATTTTTGGTGGGTTTCAAAAGCTGATTTGGTTCTACTGACTCAGAGGSCTCAGCAGAGCAAGCAGCAGCCCTGTTAGAGAGGCCAGGCACACATGCTGCTAGAAATGGCTTAGCAAAACTAACCAAACATGAGGAATTTTTAGGAAAAGTTAAAAAAAGGAAGAGACACATTCTAGGTTGGATGGTTTCAGTACAACTTGACTCTGCAAACTAATGGTTTTTTTTCATCCCTCAAGAATCTAAGAGGAAGGATTATTGCATTGTTATAATTGACCAAATTCAGTAACATCCTGGTAGTCAGAACAGTGAGAATAGTAAAATACTTAAGCTGACAATACTTACTATTTTTTGATCCACCAAGTCAACGACTTTGCCACTAGGGAAGAATGCATTTACTATCTTTTTAATATTCTCGACTACGGTCTTCAACTAGAAAGAACAAGGACTTTAATGAGCTCAAGAATTATCAAAATACTTTTCAAAACAACTTTTTCTTGAAAAATACATATCTATGAGAAGGGCTAAATACGATGGTAATGCTGAGAAAAGCTATGGAATAGCTGCTCTTCAATCTTTATTCAAATGACTGTGTAGAGCAGCTCTTGCATGCCCTTTCACTAAGGAAAAAAATGATTACAGGAAGAGGCCATTCTTGTCTTCTGCTCCTGTGATCAAATTTATGGGCAGTATTCTACAATTTTCCATCTTTAAAATATCAATTAATGAAAAGCTCTTTGTTTCATCATTGATGTCCACAAAGCCAGAAATACTAGATACGTTTCTAAGGAGAAGGAACTTGTGCTTTGCAAAATGTGAATTGTCACAAATGCCACGTCATCTGTTCTAACTGAAGTTCCTGAGATCTTTCAAAACTGGAAGTGCCACTTGATGCTTAAAAAGCCCATTGGTTTAAGTTCCTTTTTGAAAAATAAATATTATATTTCCCAACTGTGCCCCCACACTTGATCTCACTAGCTTACGTGCTGCACAGAAGATGTTCATTCAAGCAATTATCTTACTCTAGAACTATATTAAAACAAACAAACAAACCAATAAACAACAGAGATCCCAACCCTTTATTAAGGCAGTTTCATCCCAGGTTCTCCTTACAAATCTCTCCATAATAAAAGTGTATGTGTTAGTTTTATATATGTTAAGCTTAAAAGTAACCCCTGTATTTCGTACCTGTGTCTTCTTGTCACGCATCAATTCATCCCATCTTTTGCTGGGAGGTAAATCAAGATTTATGATGTACGTGGGAACGTTCCCGAGGAACCTGAAAGATAAGCGCCAGAATTCAATTTTTTAAAAAGCATAAATTTAAAAAAACCCTAGTGCTTCCATCTTGCAATCTGTACTCTCTAGATCTGCAATATGAACAAATAAGGCAGATCTTAGAAAGCTCAACCTTCCAATTTACTACTGATTGATAAATGGTTAGAGAAGTCCAACCACATAACTTACGTTGGTCCTGAAGGAGGGTACGTTTTACTTCTGCACTCTTCTCCATACTGTGGAGACAGTTAAGTGTTAGTTACTCTTTAGCTTCTTTATTAAAATACATCTAATATTGCAGCAGGTTTAGTTTTGAACTAAAACTTTAGTTTAGCTAGCTCAACCCATGATGATTTATGCTAAAGGGCAAGTCCAGCAGACTTGAGGAGCCGAGGAAAACAAAAGAGGCAGTGAACAAACATCACCTACCCCACGCTGTCACGCACAGCTTCAGCCAACGCACCCACCGCAGTCCAGGAGAAGCACAATTTTACCACAGTTGGACAAGCCTGTTGTTATTCCACGGGGCTCAGTCAAACACCAGACTGACACACGAGGAAGGAGGAGTGCTTGACGAACACCGTCTTCAGAGGAGCTCGCCCAGCAGCACACTCATCCTCACCCCCGTGCGCATGCATATTCATGGCACGGGCCCGTCACTACAGCGTGTTCTACACGGGGGAGGACAAGCACATGCTCATCAGTGGCAGCAGATCCTCTCCCTCCCCAACTCCCTGAAGGGGCAGTTTGGCTCCCGGCTGGCACTGCTGCTCCCCGTGTATAGCAAAAAATCCATGTCTAGCACAACGCAACACTGACAATTTTTTTACAACAGAAAGTGTGAATTTTCAAGTTGGACTGGTTTTCAGGCATCACTTTAGTGTTTTTATTTTGGATGATTTCCAGTGGCTTGGGCTTCCTATGCACGAGATGGAAGTCTAGGGCTATGCTGCTTCTYGCCAAGAACAAATGCCCTTCCCAGGCTTTGAGTGCAGTGCAGCGACGGCCTCTGCACAGCTGAACAAAAACTCCATCTCAGGAAGCCCTTCTCCCATCAAAATGAGGATGTTTCAAAATGTGGAAGGTACGCAAGGCCACCAGATGACTAAGTAGGCAGCAGGAACCAGAAGCTTCATGTGCAGCCAAGAAAATACTTAGCAGCATTACTGCAACTGTTTGTGAAATGGGCCATTTTGCAATACTAAAACACTTGTTCTAGTGATAGTGGTAGGCGACCTCTTACTATGGGTGATAGTGATATCACCTATCCATCCTACTGCAGAGTCTGACACAACAGACTCAGACATCTCAACAGCAAAACTTTCCAAAACAGGTTCCTTTACAGACAAAGACTACTACC